>JBBPDA010000041.1:35258604-35271746 GCA_037974385.1 Arnoldichthys spilopterus | reverse complement strand
CTCAGTAGTGCCTGGGCCGGGACTCAAACCTGAGACCTTCAGGTCTCAAAGGCAGTGTCCTAACCACTAGGCCACCATCTATGCATCTTTGACATAAAATCAACCTTTGCCTAGAAAAACACTGATCAATTCACATTTTTTCTTCTATTTTGGGACAGGACACAGATGTTAAAACATTATTTTAAAGCAAGAAAAAAAAAACTTTAAATACTAAACAGACCATCCAGTCTAGATCATAGTGTAAAATCCTGAAAAACTCTTTCTCTCTTAGGACAAAACAGACAGTGTGAGGTTACTGCAGGATTTAACATGGACATGAAAGCATGAACAGCAATTATGGCAGGTAGACTTTATTT
This sequence comes from Arnoldichthys spilopterus, assembly GCA_037974385.1. Classification (NCBI taxonomy): domain Eukaryota; kingdom Metazoa; phylum Chordata; class Actinopteri; order Characiformes; family Lepidarchidae; genus Arnoldichthys; species Arnoldichthys spilopterus. The sequence goes on along the minus strand of JBBPDA010000041.1, from coordinate 35,271,390 downwards.
CAGCTCTTCAAGAGGCTAGAAGAGAGAAAGAAAGGGGTGGTGGTGGTTGTGGACGTTGTTAAGAAACATGTGTCCATTTTAATGCATTTAATCTTGGGGCTATTATGACTTTTATCAGTATGTTGCAGACCCCACATTACAGACCATTTAACAGAACTGGTGCATTTTTGGAATTCCTACATGTACAACCGTATGGCGATTCAGGGCAGTGGGTCTAAATCGGAGGTCTGTCCTTCAGCAGATCCATTGTGTTGTGCGCGGAGGCGGAGATAATTGTTTGTCTACATTCTTGGTGAACTAAATAACTTCCCATGCTTTCACTCTTACATACGTGTATAATACCTTTCAATACTCCACACGCCTACTAACGGAAAACGGCCACGATGTGGTAGAAAACCTGATTTCATTGCATATTACTTAGTTTGTCTGAAAATAGGTGCGGATATATGACTGTTTACGGAGGCTGATGACTAATCTTTCTCTAGAAAGCGCTTATTTTTAATTATCCGGAGTGTTTCCCCACTCGTATCCCGACAAATCCAGCCTCCTACGTTTGGATTGGTTAACACTGTCCCTCTAACTGCGCTTGGATTGGGAAGTAGTTCGTATTCGCAAGCATCTCACCAGTCGGCTTTCGGTGAGCTGCTTCTGCGTCTGAACAGTAGTCAATCCTGGAAAAAGAGGGCGGGCCTTTTCTGAATGTAGGTGGGGAAACATAGAGCGCGCATGAGTTGAACGCCCTGTACCGGTGTTACACCGCAGATGGTGATCCACCAGATTGTGTGACCCGCGGGACAGTTGTCTTAAGTAGGGCGACAACTTGTGTCCAGCAGTTCAACTTTATTGATTTATATTTGCATATGTAGAGATTTTCGAATTTAATGAGAGAGAAGGAACATTTCAAAGATTTTAACAATATAATTTTACTTTTTTGTGTCATTTAAATTGAATGAGTACATTACAGAAGCTACAGCTTAAAGCACATCTGGAGGAAATCCTCAAATAAAATAAATAAAAGCAGCTACAACAATACAAAAATAAAAGTCACTGGTATGGACTCATAAGTATTAATAATGTACTTTGCTCAATGCATTTAATATACCATTCCTGATTTTCTGCTAAATTAATAGTTTATGTTATTTTAAGTAAATTTATCTGATTTAATTTATATTATTTATGTATTATGTAAGTACAGTTTAAATGCCGGATTTTCAGTTGTACGTGTACGTGATAAAAAGCTACAGAGAATTTCTCATTTCTAAGACTACTTAATACACCGCTGCTGGTCACAGAATCTGACGGGTCACCAAATACGGTGTAACACCCAGCGCTCGCTCTCATTGGTTGCCTCGCAAATTGCGTATGAAGTTGTTTGTTATTGGCTGGTGAGTGGCCAGCGTTTGTGTCAGTGCACCGTGGAGTTTTTGACAGAGGTGCGGGGGAAAGTCGGTAGGATAAGTACTTTAGAAACCGAGAAGGGAGTGTGCAACAGCAAACCGTAGACGATTTAAAAGGGATTAATTGCTCAGACATTCCAGACCGTTTAGTTTGTCTTCTGTCGCGCTAAAGAGGAGTTGCTGATGGATAACACGGTAACATGCAGCTGTTAGGCGACACTGTAATGCCGAGGCGAGCCTGCCACTTTAATGAAGAGCATAAAACAGACTGAAGACCCTGCACCTGAGAAGTGGATGGTCTCCGAAAACAGAGAATAACTGGACTCAAGCCTGGGGGAACTCATACAGAGCGATGCCGCCTGGTTCGGACTTGAGGGGAGAACGAGAACGCGCACCTTCCTTTGCTTTATCTGAGCCGGACAGCGGAGGTTTCCTGCTTTTTTTCACAGTCTAAACTAAGCTGGATGTGAGACCACTCGGGCCATGGCGAGCGAGGTTGTGTGTGGACTCATCTTCAGGCTGCTGCTGCCGTTTTGCCTGGCGGCAGGTGAGTGAGGCAAAGCCCACATCTCCTCATACCTCAGCTGAACACTTTCCTGTCTCAGTTACACTGTAACTTAATGTGGTTTTACCGCTTATTTTTCTTAGCACTGGTTTTCACTGAACATACAGTATCTGTAACAGTTTGCCATTTGACATCACAGCAGACTGGGAAAGAGAGAGAGAGAGATAAGGAGATGGAAAGATAAAGAGTGAAAGGGAGAATGAGATGAGGAGAGAGGTAGAGGGAGAAAAGATGAGTAGAGAGAGAGAGGGAGGGAGAGAGAGATGGAGAGAGAATGAGATGGGTAGAGAGAGAGGGAGAGATAGAGAGATGGGGAGAGAAGGAGAGAGATAAGGAGACAGGCAGAGAGAGAGAGAGATGGGGAGAGAGGGAGAGAGAGATAAGATGGTAGAGAGAGAGAGAGAGAGAGAGGGAGAAAAGATAAGATGAGTAGAAAGAGTGAGAGAGAGATGGAGAGAGAATAAGTTGGGTAGAGAGAGAGGGAGAGAGAATAAGTTGGGTAGAGAGAGAGGGAGATGTAGTGAGATGGGGAGAAAAGGAGAGAGATAAGGAGACAGGCAGAGAGATATGGGGAGAGAGGGAGAGAGAGATAAGATGGTAGAGAGAAATAGTTGGAGAGAGAGAGAGAGGGATAATGAGATGGCTAGACAGAGAGAGAGGGAGAGAGAGATGGGGAGAATGAGAGAGACAAAAAGAGAGAAAGGTAGAAAGAGAGTTTTATCAGTCCTGTACTGAAGCCATAACCCAACAATATTCCACATATAAAAATCAAGTGCAGCTTATGGTAAAATAAGAACAGCTATATTGCAGGCAACAGTGGTGCAGAGCAGAAATGGTCCCGTACTACATAAAATCAACCTGAATCTTCACTTACAGCAATGTATGATATATCTTACACCTAGTACACATTCCCATTCAAATCAGAGCCTTTTCTTTTTACTAAAGTAAATATCAGTTCATCAGTAAACACTGACAAGTTGACGTCATTGTAAGATTTCACTAGAACTTTTATTAAATTCATTTATTCACAGAAATAGCCCAACACTGAAGAAATATCTCTCAGGTGGCTATTTTAGGGAAAACTCGTATAGCCCATGTGTATAGGCCTGTGTGAGGCAGCCAGTTTGGGTGCAGGATGATGTTTGTAGGGATGTCTGTGTACATGGCAAGAATAAGAACAATTTTTGCTTCTCCTAAATCTGTAAGGGATTCTTTTTACAGAAGGTGATGCTCCTTACAGCAATTTCTTGCCTGTTAAGAATGTTTTTTATACGCTTTATTTGAACATGAACAGTAATTTTTCTCTTTGAGTAGCCTGTTAAGTTTTCAATTTGACAGACATGGTAATTTAGCCTTTGAGCTAAAAGGAAAACACATTGCGTGGGGTAATATTCCTTAAAAGAATAGTTTAACCAAAAAAAAATCACTTTTTGTCATTGATTCAGACTATAATTCGATTATAATTTATGACAACAATCATATTACCTAGAAAATCAGCACTTCTTTCGGGTACATATTTGTGAAACCTACGTGTTTTTGGGAGTGTCTTTAACAGGGATCAGGAATCATTTTCATCACTGCCAGGATTCATCTGGCATCAATGCAAGATTTCCAGTGTGTTGCCAACACATTTACTGAACTGGACCCAGATATTGCAGTAAAGTGTTAATGCACATTCCTGTAATTCATTATTGCCAGGCACTTCATTTTAAATCTACATGTAGTAAACCAGACACCGGCTCTTAATTTTATATACTGAAAGTCTTAATTTGATGTATGGGTGACCACAATTGATAAGAACTAAGCTGATGTCACTCATAACGTTCAGAACCACGCTCTCTGTGTGAGCTTTCAACAGCATGGAGCTTTCTATAGATAAGATCCACTGAACAGTGTAGGCCGATAATGTATCGCTTGACAGCTGAAAAGGTCTGTTCTTTTTCCTCAGAAAGCTATCTCACCAAGCTGTGGTGCATCCCCATTAATCGCTGGAAAGTCGCTTTAACCATATGAATTAATAATGTGGCATCAGAGGAGAGAAAAATTGACTGCCCATTATCGTAAACACACCTTTAATATTTGATGATTTTTTTTTTAAAGTGGTGAGGAACAGAGGGCAGTTACAGGACCGTTCCACGCTAACAGGAAAAATGTATGCAGACGAAAGGAACTGTACATGAGTCAAATAGAATGCACTGAATTGTGGGATATCAGGGGGTTTGTGCATTTGTATGTGTGATGTGCTCATTGCTTAAATTCTTAATGAATTCTGCTCACTTTGTTCCTGCTTTTAACGACACAGGCTAGAAGCATTAGAGCATTAAGATGCTCTTAACTAATAAACAGTTCTGTCAATTGATGGTCATTCTAACTCTGTATGGTGAAATTTGGGGTTGATTATGTCTACTTTTAGGAGCAGCAGCGGGGCCTTTTGTGCTTATTTTACAAGTCTAGTTAATTTTAAAAGATGTGAGGTAACAGCTTGAAGGCATTAATTGTAATAAATGCATTTATTTGCTGTAGGAGTGTAGTGTTTTACCCTTTTCACGGTTTAATTCAGTTCTCAATTTCTGAGCCATGTTTTAGTTTGGTTTACAGTTCAGGTTGGAAAAAACAAAAGTTTAAACCAACTTTAAACTTCAAAGTAAATGTAAATTGAATGCAAGACATGATAAACACAAACCAGAAATATATTAAAAATATTTGAATTAATTACTTTTAGAAATAATTTTTTTGTGAAATTGTAGTCAATGTGAGGTCAAAACCCAGCATGATGCACTACATTAATAGTATTTCTTGCATTATTGGGCCATGAATGGTGACATTTTCTATTCAGCAACAACCTCTTTCAGCAGATCAGCTCCACTCATATTGCTTCACAAATAGGTTTAGTTTTAATTTTAATTTAATTAAATTTTATGGTTTTCATGTAACAAACCTCACTATTGCTAAAGAAGTCCAACTGTCTTTCTTAATTTCAGTGAATTGTTTTGCCTTGGTTTCTTCATTCATGCCATGCATATTTTGAAATGTGGTCTGCTTGAAATTCCATACTATATCTTGTATACATTACAGAAATCATAATTCTGTGACTTAAACACATTTAACAACGATTGAAATATACAATTTGATTCTGATACATAGCTGTGTACCAGGCCTGTGTGCTCTGCCATTGAACACTGATCAGTGTGCACTCTTAGTGAAACAAAAAATCCACATGCGTTGAACTGTAGACTCAAAAGCTGATTTCGATTTTGGCGTAGAACCATTACATGCTATGCATTGATTATGTGTGTTAAAGTTAATTGACGTCAGTGACACCCCTGTTCTCTGTCTGTCGTAGATGCTACTCAGAATCAGGCTTAGAACTGTGCAAAGGTAAAAATAATCAAGATCGATGCATCCATTAGGCCTTTAAATGTCCTCAAACCACATCATTTCAAACATAGACCACAGCCGCTGTGGCTTCCACTTTTGAACAGACGTCAATAATTAGTGGGTTGGTTTGCCATACCGATGGTCAAACCTTGCAGTTAAGACAAAGCCAATGTTGCATTCTGAAACCACTGCTTTTCTATTCATGTTTCTGAACTAGACTTAGGTCACCACAACCAAAGATGAGTATCATTTTACATAGTGTGATAGCTAATAACAACTTAGCCCTACAATTACATGAAATTGGTCTGTATATATACACCATGAGTCATAACATTAACACCACTGACAGGAAAGTGGCACCTGTCAGGGGGGTGGGATATATTAGGCAGCATGTGAACAGTCAGTTCTTGAAGTCAGTGTGCTGGAAGCAGGAAAATTGGGTGAGCATAAGGATCTGAGCCACTTAGACAAGGGCCTTATTGTGATGGCTAGATGACTGATCTTCAAACTGGCAGGCCCTGTGGAGGGTTCCAGGTATACAGTACTTAGTACCTACCAAAAGTGACCTAAGGAAAGACAACTGGTGAATGAGCAACAGAATCATGTGCACCCAAGGGTCACTGGTGCATGTGGGGAGTGAGGGCTAGTCTGTCTGGTCCGATCTCACAGAAGAGCTACTGTGGTTTAAAAAGTGAATGCTAACTCTGATAGAAAGGGTTCAGGAAGGGGTCCAGCAGCATGAGGGGGACCTACTCAATATTAGGCAGGTGGTTTTAATGTTATGGCATTAAACTTAGTAACTAAATAACTTAAACAGCCACTCAAAGTTTTTTGTTTAGGTTTTAAGTTTGCATCCTGACCTCAGATGACATAGTTCTTTTTCTCAGATAGTTATTTGCTTCCCTTCTGGATTGCTTGGGTTTGTAGTTTTTATGAGAGTAATAAATGTCTGTGTTGTGGAAATATGCAAGACTGTTTTCCCCTGGCTTTTAGTAGGTCCTTATTTCAGTATTATCTTCCACTATGTCAAGTAACACAGCTGTGGGCGTGTCTTACAATGAGAGTGGATGCTTTATAGCAAGTTCAGAGAGTCTTTGTAAGAATATGCTTAAAGGCAAGGTTCAGTGCAATCTTAATAATTTGGCTAACAATGAATGAAAGCTAGTATTGTTTGCATGGTTTCATTTTAACTAGCAACATTCATTGTGATGTCATCATTATCTGCAATTGCTTACTTTAACTCATTGTGACATCATATTAACTGGCAATATTTGCTTTCATTCATTGTGAGTCAGACTAATTGGCACCACTTGTTTTCATTCATTGTGATGTCATGCTAATTGATAACACTTTAATGTATTGTCATGTCATGCTAACTGACAACACACTTGCTTTCAGCCATCATGATACCATATTATCTCACAGCACTTGCCATGGTTGTCGAGCTTATTAATTTTACTCCTGCTTTGTGAGTTTTGTTTTGAATTGCATGATACTTGTTACGGACACAGATACATGCTTGAAGTGCACTACTGGCACTTGAAAGGCTTAGGTGAAACAGTGCTTCTCCTGTGCATGATTTTCACTTTGCATGTGACCAGATCCTTTCCCTTACCAAAAATCGATCTGGTTAGACCAATAAATCTGCCAAAGCTTATGTGCCCTGCCTTTTAAAGGTAAGGTGACATGCCATTCTGATTGGTTTATTGCAGGTTAACAAAACACATCTTTGAATAACTAAGAGTTATTAAGAGAGGACAACTCTTTTGCACCTTGTTCTGGTGCAAAGTCTGATTTAAAAAAAAAAGCAAACTGGATTTAGACACGCCCATAAATGTTAGTTGTATCTTGCACTTTAAGCTTTGAATTAGATCATCAAACTAGAGCCCATTGTATTTATTAGCAATGTGAGCTTTGCAGTTTAGTGCCAAACTAAAGGAGAAAGAAAATGTGGACACCAAACGTCTCTTGTATGATAGACTGCGTCTTGGTTAGTGTGGAAAACTGTACAATTGATTCTTCACTGAAGCATTTGTTTTGAAAATTAGTGGTATTATATCAGTGCTTTATACATACAGGATGTTCTGAATAAAGATTCTGCAAAATGTCAAATTGACAGGAAGAACATCACCTTTCACATAGTCAGAAACAGTAAGATGGGAATCTGATCATGGCCTGCTCTTGCATGCTTATTTTAATTTGTGCTGAAAAACATGTAGTGGTTCAGTGAGTGCGGATAAGAAGTGGTGGAATTGACTGTATTGTCCAGCTGTCGCCATCTGGATGGTGGTGCCTCAGAGCCAGTAATGTGGCAGTTCTGTAGAGGCCAGATGAGACTTGTTCACTTGTCACTTCTTTCACATGTTTTAAAGGAAAGCATTGTATACAGACCTTAGTCATCAAGTCATTGAAGAAAATGGCTCATTGTACCCCATTAGACCCAACTATAATTCTAAAACACTCTTTTGGTTTCTTGACAGTGTTCACAGTTATAAGGTTAACATTGATCCTTGTGTTAAATTAAAAAATGTTTCAACCAGAAAAAAGTCCATTACTTGTTGTTGGAAGCAATATTAGGCTATCAGAATTTCAGATAAGCTAAAGGCTGAGTATGTGCACACTCCTCCTACAGTTTCATGTCTTCAGTTTACTTATAAGAGTGTAAAAAGTAAAGTTACATAAAGTTAATTACACTTGTTAATATATCAAACAACATATTAATTCAGAAACAATTATTCAAAGTCTGTAAAGTGCTTTTTCGAGCCAATTGTGTGTTTGAAACTTCTTATGTATCTTCATTTAGCTGTGCCACACAGTGTAGTTCTTCTGCAAGTCATAATTGCATTTACCTCAGTGCTCCTTTAATAAAAAGTCTGTTCCTGCAGTAACCTCTTTAAATGCCTCTGGTCAACTTTAAATTGGTGCATACTTTTACACTTAAATACCACATTAAATGTTTCAAAACACTTTAAAAGGCTAATACAATTTTTGTTAAATATGTTTATGCTCTGAGTCAACCTTTAACTTTGATAGAAATGCATGTTATTCTCCTTATTTTATGAATATTCATCTAGTAACAAAATACTGTTAACATGAATTTCAGTTTTACCACAAGTAAATGCTAAGAGATCATTTGTTATTATGACAGGGGGTTTATAGGGTGTTCAACTCTTCTTACTCTTTTTACTTTTAAAAGGTCTTTCCTGGACTGCATTGTAGTATAGGTCATTTGTTTGGCTTATCTTAATTTAATCTTTGGCTCTGGCTGTTTTTAACTGATTTTCCTTTTCTTGGAAATGTACCAGTCCAATATATTAACTGGCAGAGCTCTGAAAAGTTAAATTAGCCAATGATTTGAGTTCCACAGAGCTTAATTAGTGAGCTTAACAGTTGTGTAGCATAGTAAAATAAAGACCATGACATAATGAACCCTGAATTTCACCTTGTGAATAGCCCCTTTGGAAAAAAGGTCATTAAAAATGTCTGTGCTTAATTAGCTCTGTCTCACAGTGAAAGAGAAACATTTAATATTTAATAACAATCTAAATCATTTATCAAAAAATACACACCACAATTATTGCCATGCATTTAGTACTTTATGCAGCCTCCCTTTGCCAGCATAACAGCAAAGCTTGAGGAGCTTGGAGAAAGTCCTTCTTGTGGACTTGTGCTCACTCTGGAGAGTTTTATTTAAAATCACTTGATATGTTATCCAGCCTCAGAACAACACTATATTGACACCTCTGTATAACAAACCCATCTGTAGTGTTTCTTAAACAATAGAAATAGATTAATGTAAGGTGCTTATGTTTGTGGTTAGAGAAAACTATGTTAAAAACAAAACAATGGTAAAAAAGTGACAAGAGAAATTAAAAGTGAGAACTAATAATGTGAGAATGCTTCAGTTACATTTTGTCCATAAGAATTTCTAGGGGTGCCTATAACTGTGACATAGTTTTGTTTCTGTTTTTCTCAATTGAAAATAAAATTTCTATCATTTTCAGAGTTACCAAAGATATTAAAATAAAGATTTTTATGGCATTTTTTACTCATGTTTTACTCTGGGTGCTAGTAACTATGGAGCCAACTACGTAGAGAAAAAAACGTTTCTTTTCCTTAGTATTATAGTAGTGCTGATGATACAGTATAACAACGTTACCTGTATTAACACTATTTTTGTGTTTCTTATGTCTTCTTTCTCTGTAGCATGTCTATTCAGGTACAATTGTCTCTCCTTGGTCTACCTTATCTACCTCCTTCTCATCCCGCTGTTCCCTGAGCCCACGACCAAAACTATGCAGGGTAAGTGCTGAACTTCACTGCTGCATGTGTTTGTTTATGGCATATCTAAGAAAATGCTCTAAACTGAGTGGAAACAATGTGACGAAAGTTTTAAATAGAGTCAGGCTTTATTACCCAATACCCAGTTTATGGAATCATTCCCGGAGTATCTCAGATGCTAAATGGTTGGATTGGTTCAGGACATTCCTAATTATATAACCATTGTCACTAAACACTTAACCGTTGCCGTATCAAGAAATGCAACTTGAAACTGTATTAGGCGAGGAAGAAGCTGTACATGAACTCTATGCAGAAAAATGCTAGTGAGCTTTCTGAGGTCATTTCAGATGGATCAAATGACTATGGAACCATATTCTGAGGTCAGATGAGTCCACATGTTAGCTTTTTTTTTTCGATAAGAACAGGTGTCTGTGTCTTAAAACATGAAAACGACCATCCCGATTGTTATCAGCAAAAGGTGCAAATTTAATTAATTTTAATAACTTACTGATACTGAAAGGAAATTGCTTGGACCTCTGCATTTAAACCATCACACATGCACACATGGAGCAGTTGGCAGCTATCAACAGCACCTGGGGAACAGTGTAGCAGGACGGTACCTTGCTCAAGGGAACCTCAGTAGTTCTGAACCTGCTACCTTCAGGTCCCCAGGGCAATGTCCTAACCACTAGGCCACTACTGCCCATTAAATGCTAGCATCTGTGCCCTCAGCATGGGTGAGTTGCATGTACTGTATGTAAAGGTTCCATTTACTGAGGCTACATTAGGATTTTAGAGGAAATATATATTGTCATTTATGGTGACATTTATTCCTGGGACGTTCATGCTTATTTCAGCTGTACAGTGCCAGACCAAATTCTTCATGTGCTAAAACAGCGTATGTTTAACTTGCCTGCTGCCAGATCTGTGTACTGTTGAAAATGCATGGCACATCATGAAGAGGAGAATCAGACAATGGTGACCACTTGAGCAGCTGAAGCCTTATATTTGAGCAAGAATGGACAACATTTCTAATTAGTAGCAAAACTACTAAAACTAAGCTTCTCAGTTCAAAATAATAAAAAAATAAAGTAAAGGTGATGTAACACAAGGGTAACCATGCCTCTGTCCCAACTTTTGTTGAGTATATATTTTTGTGTATATTTCCAAAATGTGAGTTTTAAATTATTGAAAGTCTTTTCTTTCTCACAGATTTTTTGTTTAGTACAGCTTTTAATGAGTGTTTGTCCTGAGAATTATCAGATGTATTTTTCAAGAAAGATCTGACATATTTTTTTCTAATGCAATATAACATTTATGTAAATGCTTGTCTGCATAAAAAGAAATTCAGATATACCTAAATACTAACGTTTCACAAATTTCTCCACTTTTTGTCACCGTGCCAAAAAGCTCCTTAAAGGGTGTCTGTTCCTACTTACCTTTAAACTTTATTAAATATTTATGTAAGAAGCTTAAGCCTGAGATTTTGTAGTGTTTTGTAGTGACACCAAAGATTTAAAGCTTGTTTAAGTGTAATTTTCTAAGAGATTTGGGGAAGGGCACTGTATTGATCCACTAAGACTTACTATTTCTTCTCTTATGTAATGAACCCCTGGGAAGGGTCTTTGCAACTGAGCAGGTTAAATAAAGCAGGTAGCAACTTTGTTCACTGATTCATATATTTAGCATAATGTTTCATTACAAGCAGAGCATAATTAATCCTGTGAAATTGGATTAAGTGCAGTTTAGTGTGTGATCAATTATACGAAAATCACTGTGTTCATAGTTTTTAGGACTGCTCACTAATAGTCAGCCATTCAGGAGTTGATAAGAAGAGTCTTAGTCAACCAGGTTTTCATCAGTCTGTTTTGGGAGCTGTGAGATTCCCCTTAGATCATTAGTCATAGATTGGAGAAACTGATCAGCATGTCTCACCAGGGCTCACTGTTGTTACAGTGGAGTGGTTCTTTAAAGGATACCATGCAGCAGGAATGCTGATTTAAGTCTCTTGCTCAAAGACGTAGTTGTCAAAGTGGTCAGAGGAAGGGCAGGGACATTACAGCAATGTCTCTCATGGAACCAGACGAGAGAGGAAGAGTTTCTAAAGTGGACCACTTACATCTTCATCAATAGTTAAAAGACCTGTCTTCCTTGTAAAGGAAATGCACTCTGCCATTGTCTTTTCTACATCTTTGTGTTGAAGTCTTACATACAGCTGTGTAATTCCTGAAAGAGAGGGATATATGTCCATATGAACATTATCATGATAAATTATGTCATGAAACACTTTTCTGAGAACATTTCAGCTTTTGTTAGTATTTCTAGAACAATTTTAGCTTACATTTAGATAGACCTGTGCCTTTTGGACCCCCCTGCCCCCAGTAACTAGTAAAAACTAATTTATCATCAATTAAAAAAACATTGTTTATTTATTGATTTTTTTTCATATTAACCATAGCAAAACACTTAGATGAACATAACTGATTTTTTAAACATTGCATTGCATTAACACCACATTTCTTTTACCTAGAATGGATAAAATATTTGTTAAAAAAAAAAGCTATTGGACAGCTGCACTGGCTGAATGCACTCAAAGCACTTTTACATCTTAGCACATTCTTAAACTACAAAATACAATTTAACAGCCTTAGTTCTCAAGAAAAACATGTGCATCATATATATATACATGTCATGTCTCTTCTTGTACACTCAAGCTAAGCTAAGCAGCTATAGAAACCACAACACTGGATGGAAAACAACTGGATCAACAATTTCTTCTGTTATTAGATTAACACTTTTACTGAACTGCATGTTTATGTTCTTTTAGTTGACAAAGAAGGAACTTCAACTTACATTATAACTGTTGTACTGGACCTGCTTCACAGTATAACAACAACAACAACAATAATAATAATAATAATAATAATAATGATAGCTTTTTCTCCTAGTATTTTATATGATTCCTTATTCCGAAACAGCTGATGCTGTTGGTCCAGTATGGAGTACTATTGCTACAATAAGGCATGTTTTTGCATCTGGCAATCAATATTTGTATGTATGGAGTAGGCTGTGTTTATGTAGAAAACAAGATAAACACACACACACACACACACACACACACACACACACACACACACACACACACACACACACACACACACACAC
>JBBPDA010000041.1:35246503-35258504 GCA_037974385.1 Arnoldichthys spilopterus | reverse complement strand
TTCTGTAAAGCTGCTTTGTGACAACGTCAGTTGTAAAAAGCGCTATACAAATAAACTTGACTTGACTTGACCTGACTAATAGTTATTGAAAAGTAAAAAGATCCTGAATGTGAACTATCCAAAAACTGTTCTGTTGCTATAGAAATCTATATCTAGAAATAATGTAGATGCCTAACTCAATGGGAAAAATGTTATTATAAATGACCTTTTGCACACACAAAAGTAGGGGTGGACAATATGGCAAAAATATATAATGATATTTCAAAATAATTTCTTATTTCTCTTCGATACAGGATGTGCATCTCAATATTTAGCTTTTTTCTGAAGTTTGATAGGTTGGAACAGGCCAAAGCAACCATTAGTATTGCAGTTAAGCAATACAATTAAAAACAATGAGCACAGTGCTTTATAGTCACAATATGCTTAGAAAAGCATATAGCACAATGAGGCATAATTACTTAGCAGGCAACGAGCCATTCCCACTCTTTCACTTGTCTGGTGTGAAAAATGTCATGAAACCTTGCAGTGACCTAGAATGGCAACACAGCTGTGAACATTAGTGTTGTAGAGAAATGTTAAAGGCTTTTGTTTTTTGTTCACCAGGTACATTGTGGGAGAGATCTATACGGCAAATTGGATTTGAGAGGTAATATATGAATCTATTTACCTTTTAATTATATATATTATTGTATATATCTATATGTTTTTCAAAAGCAAAGTCACAAATGTTGAGTGTGTTTCAGTTTCAACTTGGATACATTTGCTCAGCAGTATGTTGTACATTCATTCATTTAGGAGATTGAACTTATCAAACGTTAACTGTTAAGTGCCTTGATATCAAGTAATATTTCCCTAAACAAACCTTAATTGCAAGCTGAAATCATTTTGCTGCACTTTAGATCAAACCTCCCAGGGTGCAGCAAAGTTGAGTATTTTTTCTGGTTTATCACACTTGATTCAATTTCCCAGCCTAATAATAAACCTTTATGAGTGGATTTGAGTGTTTCTGAGCTTTAAACTCTGCAATGCTCTGACCTCCCTGAGATTAGGTTTGACACCCCTTGATGCTCTCCCCAGAGAGAGTGTTTATGGTGGTGATCCTGGACCGGTTGTAAACGGCCCTAGTGCACTGTTGATAACTTTTTCAGTTTTATCTGCAGCATAATTTGTGAGGCTTCTACACCGAGTCAATTGAGCATGAATCTCAACCCTCCCAGAGTCAGTCTGCTGTGAACGCTTGGCATTTGCAATCAAGAATGTTTCACTCTGGCGATTGTATGCCTCACAACCTAAAGGAAGGACAACTTAGAATGTGTGTAATAAGACGAGGAAGAAAGAGGGGAGTGAAGTCTTGTAATGCTGGTATACTACAAGGACTTTATAGGTACAGTTCCAATCAAAAGTTTGGGCTCCTCTGAGTCTGTGTTTTCATAATCTTAAAGATATTTCAATCCAAAGGTGTATGTCCAATCTTATCTGCAAAGGGCTGCTGCCGACGTGGGTTTTTTACATTCACATGAAGTGATAGCATTTTTTTGGAATAAAAACCTGAAGCCACACCTGATCCTCTGAGGATAATGTTGAACACACCAGGTTTAATGCTTGAAAATAGTTTCTGAAAATAGTGAATTTGATACTTAAAATAAATCGAGATCATTAGGGAGAATTAGAGATGGTAATAGGCGAACTACAATCATTACATAATTTAAATTGTCTCGTTATTGTTTTTGGTCAGCTGTCATAAATAGCAGAATTAAGCCAACAGGACAATATTTCTGCACTATATAAAATCATTCATACTTAAAAAAGTAAGTTACCTGATTGCATTAAAAAAACTGAGACCATAAAGAAATAAGTTCCGAAAATGATTATATTATATTTTTTATATTTAAATTTAAAAGCAGACAGATTACTTCAGATCATTTTACAGTAAAGTTGTAGTAATTCCATGTGTGTTATTTAAGTTTTCATTTATTCCCAATTTTTTAAAAATGTGATGAACATTAAAAAACAATGAGGATAAAAAAACCTTTTATGAGTAACTGGAATGTAACTATATACAGAGTTTATGGTGGTGTCATCAACAGTTATTTCTCTGAAGGCTGATGCATTTTGGCTGAGAGAGGTTTGAGGGAGGGGTGTAATAGAGTAGTATCTGATTTGGTCCATGTGTGTTTGCAACAAATATCACTCAAGGTACGCACTGCACAGCTAACATCTTTAAGCAGTGGAAAATTATCGACTAGTGCACTCTTTCGCAGTTGGTTGTTTTGAGGGTAGGTGAGCGAGAGATGTTTGTGATATTTTTAAAGTATTGAACCGCTTGCCTTTGTAAGCATCGCCCTCCAATCTCCTGTTAGCAGGAAACAGAAGCAAAGAGCATTACAGACCACTTTCTTGTGTGTTCAGCAGTCTGCCCATCACTCCATATGGCTCCAACCTGTATGATCCCCATAACCGGCAGCTTCCCTGAAGATGACTAAACCCAATTACACCTGACCTCCTCTTGACAACCCTTATTTTTCAGAGCCTTGCTTGACATATGGATGTGCTCACAAGGCCCTGATCCTATTATCCGCGGTTTTCCTAAGTGCGGGAACGTCCGAGGCATGTCTTTTGCCAGCAGCGCTGCAGACAGGGAGCACAGGGCCGCTGGAAAGTGGCAGGAAGCTGAACTGTAAACTGTTTATGTGCCTAATTGACCTGTTACTCCAACGAAGGCATTTAGCCATGACATTACGGCACACTGATGCCTCTCTCCTCTTAAACCTGGCATGGAGACACGGTAGAGGGAGGAAACGAAGCCGCCAAATTGACTTAGAGCCGGGACAGCAAGGAGAGATGAGTCTAAAGTGATCGCTTTGGCCCTGAAAAGATAGAAACCGAGCATGTTATTACACAGTGTTTTTGTCAAGAGCAGTTACGGTGCATTGAAGAACCAATTTAGCTACAGTTTAATCAACGTTCTGCAACCCCTCCCACTTAAGAGAGATAAAATATTACCTGTTGTGTGCAGTAGGTTTGTAGGGCTGTTTACCTTTCATAAATGCATTGTTTATTATGAGTGATGCTTGTGCTTGCTCTTGCAGTTTTTCAAAATGTTGTAAGCTTTTAGTCAAATCAAAAAAGCATTTTATCATGACTTATATTCGATGAAAGTTTATGTACTTAATTCAGAAAAGCATTATGTGCCTGTTGAAATGTATCTCAAGTCACAGTGTAATTATGTAGTTATATTTAAGTAATTATATCATGCAAATTGACTTTAGACTTAATCATACATCCTGAACAAACATCCATTGTAAAGAAACGACCATCACATTCACTAACACTATGGGGAGGCTTGCCCTTCACACAGGTGCTGTTTCGTTGTGGTTTAAAGGCCATGGTTAAGATCTTCATCAAATATAATAAATAGCAGAATAACAGAGGCTCTGGATTTGACTGGAATTCACATTTTCTGATATGTATTAGCTGTTGCTCATTCACTCTGATTTTCATAAGGTAAGCACTTTTTGCTAATCTAGGAAGAGATCGGCTTTCACTTTGAAAGTAAAAGTGACTATTTGTCATTGTGAACACACGCAAGCACCACAACAAAATGTGACCTCTGCATTTAACTCATCACACGTGCACACATGGAGCAGCGGGCAGCTATCAACAGTCCCATGGAGCAGTGTAGTGGTGTACCTTGCTCAAGGGTACCTCAGTGGCACCCAGGCCGGGACTTGAACCTGCGACCTTCAGGTCCCAAGGGCAATGTCCTAACCACTAGGTCACCACTTCCCACAACAGACTTAATAGAACTAGTAAAGTTTCTTTTTCTTGAAATCTTGGAAGGTAAACACAGTAAAAGGTGTCCTGATGTTCATTCATTTGGACATGAGAACTACAAATGTCATCTTCAGTGAGTGTGAATAATGATATTTGGCACAATTAATGCAGAACCACCATAGAAACTTGATGCTTGGCTTCATAGTTAGTATGACTTTCTTATCACTGATTCTTTCACAAATGATACACGTATTATTCTGCAAGTTACTGATAATCTCAGACCCACAGATTTACTTTGTGAGTTCTAGCTCAAACCTAATGCACACCACAGTGCTACTCAAAGAAATGTCCACCGCCTTCAAAAACAGGATTTTATGGACACTCTAATGGAGCTCTACAAAAAGTTGTTTTGAAGAAATCATGCCTGTATAGAATAACACTTTAGAGAAAGGCTTAATTTCACTGGGGACTCTTTTCTTTAAAGGAAGCCAGTGTGTGTTTAATGAGAAATATTTATATCCTTTTAATACGGCGCAAGGCTGAATTTATAGAACTGGGTGGAGAAGCATATAAAACCGACGCATTGTAGCACGCAACAGATGTGTAAGAAGCTGTTGTTGGAAAATGCTGCCGGAAAAAAACGGCAATCGAAGAAAGTTCCCACCTTTTCATCATAACAGATGGTGTTGGTTCACAAGAGTTTCACAGATACACATGGTGTTTTGTTAATTACTGGCAGATGAATGTCAGGTGTTGTTGGATTTTCATTCTCAAGGTGCCTGCTTTAATATAAGTGTAGTTAAAGGAACATTTAGGAATAATGCAGTAATTGATCTTTCTTTGCAGAAGATGCACAGCCATAACCTGAAAACAATTACCTTTTACTGTAATATTTCTGCATTTGAGGTATATCAGAGTGAGTACCAGCGACATCCTGCCAACATAAATCAATTTTATCTTGCCCCAAATGTAGTCAGCCAAGAAATCTCAAATAGACTTGTCATGTGGTTTTTTACAGTATATGACATGCAGTTGTCTGTAAAATGGACAAAGGTATGTTGTACAGAAATATCTAGTGTCAACAAACAGTAATAGCAGAAAAGAGAATTTTGCATTTTACACTTTTTCCATTTTATAGCATTGTCAAGCTGAAGAAGACACCAAACCTGTTGGCTGACTGGCAGCATTTATAATAATAATTACAATTTTCACTTTTGCTAAAATATTGCTTTAGAAGTGGTGTCCAACTCTGGTCCTGTAGGGCTAGCGTCTTGCCAGGTTTGGTAATTTCCCTGCCCAAATACATCAACTCACCTGTTTTTTGAAAAGTTTAAAAAGTGTGTTTGAGGAACTGCTAGAAGGGTCTTGCACACTACTGCCCTGAAACCCAGCAACTCATTTCTGGTCTGTTCTCTGTGTCAGTGTTATAGGGGCAGATGCGGGCAATGGCATCCGAGTGTTTTTACCAGACATCGGCATGTTCATGGCAAGCCTGGGCACCTGGTTTGTGTGTAGGAGTCTCGACCAGAAAAGGACACCAGAGGAAATGGCCCAAGACAACCATGACTTTGAGGCAGAGGATCAGGTGAGATTTTAAAAAGACTGTTGCAGCATATTTTCAGCCTCATTCTTTTATTTATACTCTTCTCATCATCAGTTGAATGCACTGTATTCAAATGGCAGGACTGCAGTAGATGCAAGACCTCCAAAACAATTACAAGACAGGAACCAAAATAACAAACAACTGTAAGAAAATTATTGATGGACAAATTTGCCATAATATAACAATACCTGAAGACAATTTTACGTTATACAATGCATATCATTTGCATGTTGTCAGACACAATGCACTGGTTTGGCCACATTAAAACACAATGAGTAAAATTATTAACTTCATAGCACCACTTCCATATAATCAGGGTCAGTTATGCCACTCTGCCTTCATAAGAATGCATACTCTCTTGAACCAACAGTTTGAAACATTTACAGATACTATAAACAATATAAACAATATAAACAAAAAAATGAAATTAAATTAAATTAAAAAATAAAGCCTTACAGATGGTCCTGGAGGATTAGATTGAAATGTAGAATTCCTTTTGTTGGTAAAATAAAGAACAATTTACATTTTTCTTTCGCAGTAAAGGATAAAGTGCTGTCTACTTACTGAAGTGAAGTAAAAGGGACTATTTGTCATTGTGAACACACTCAAGCACCACAACATAATGTGACCTCTGCATTTAACCCATCACACATGCAGCAGCGGGCAGCTATCAACAGCACCTGGGGAGCAGTGTAGCGGGGCGGTACCTTGCCCAAGGGTACCTCACTAGTGCCCGGGTCAGGACTCAAACCTGGGACCTTTAGGTCCCAAAGGCAGTGTCCTAACCACTAGGCCACCACTGCCCTATGTATGACTCTGTAGCTCACACATCTATGTCTTATTGCTACGCTTAGAGGAACTTATTCTTATTCTAGTTCAAATCAGCTCTTTTCGATGAGCATCTTTTGTACCTTGGACTGAAAGCAGCTTAAGTTAGGGTCTTGTGGTGGTCTCACTAAAGTGCATATTTTTTCTGTAATAAAACCCTGTTGTTTCTTACAATGCAGTGGCTTGTGAACATCAGAGACACAATCAGCAATTAGAGAATTCCTCTGAAAATAAAAGCATTCTTACTTGAGAGTGATGTGTCTATAATTTCGATTATAACAAAACACTGTTTCGGGTGTAAAATACATGGCAGGGCTATAAAGGACTTGTTAAGAAGCTTTATTCAAAGAAATGAATAAACAAATTCCTGTGAACAACATTTTTCCCAACAGCTTTATTGCTAAATATTTGTTTTCTTCCACTACAAGGTCTTATTCTCATGAAAAAACATTTTTTATGCTATAGAATTAATATAATATATTGATTGTACATTACAATAAAAATAGAAAGATAAAACATATTGTGTTTTGTGTAAATTCTCCAACACATTTGCCATCATTGTTTTCGATATGTGTATGCTTTAAATTTCAGCACCCCTGACTTAAACCACTTTCCCACGTCCCTGGCAAGATGAGTTGAAACTCTCAAGTCCAGTCTTGGCCCTAATAATGTTCAGGAAACCAGCCCATAGTGTGTAATCAGTAAGCATTAGCACATGGTCTGTGCGGAGCTCTTGGGTGTGTTTAGTAGATCCAGCATGCCATGCTAACATTAGCAGGGTGCTGGTTCCTGCGCTGCAGGCCACACATGTGGAGCAGTTAAAAGCTTGTTTGGTTTATTGTGTGTTGTTGCTGATGGGTTACAGATTTATCGAGGTGGGTTAATATGCAGCAGGTTTGTTATGTTGCAGTCATGCAGGACACACACATTCCCACACAGACTTAAGGCTGATTTATACTTCTGCAAAAAAGAACGCACACATATATGTCCTGGGTAAGTGTAGATCAGAGAATCACAGAAGCCACAGTGTGTGTGCCTACAAAATCTCAGCTACTGGACATGTTCTTTACCCCTATATGATACATAATCTTTAAGCCAGTCTAATAACAGTAATAGTATGTTATAGTATCTTACTTTACTGTCTCTTTGTTTCCCTCCCTCTTTGTCTTGCTTTCACCCCCACCTCTCTCTCTGATTTCTTCCATTTCCTTTTCCTCTACTTCTAGTGTACTCATTTAGTAAACCTTCTTCCTTGATCACAGCTACATTTTATCTCTTAATCTCTGCTCTGTACTTGTTTCAGTTTTTGGTCTGTGACCACTGTGTAGTGGAATAAGCTAAGAAGTATGCAAAACTTTTAGAAACACATTTTTTTACATTATTGCATTCTAACCAGTAACAGCATGAGCTGTATTCTGAGTGTTGCAGATAGAAGTATTATAGCAGACATTTGTCATGTACTGTATATGGTGGGCATACAGGAGCTATATTCAGCAGCTAAACACTGTGCTATCAATTGAGTATTTGCTTTTTTCTATTGTAAACCAAGTTGAACAGCACACATTGCTGAACTTGTTATTTGTTGTTATAGCTACTGCTGTAATATAAAATGCAGTTTTTTAGACATGCTCATTTATACTCAGCCATTGTCTTCAGTATAATAAAAAAGCGTGTTGGGAATGGTTATAAGGAGTGAATTGATGAGGCATTTGTTTTTTCATATGCAATTTGTATCTGGCCATAGTCTATAAGGTTTGTCTGTAAGTTTGCTAAGGTTAGTAAAACCAATTGATAATGCTGGGATTTGATTTGCTCATTTTCATTCTAGGCCTCTTTCTCAAATTGGAGTTTAATTCACTCTTTGGGAGAGAATCATTATCCACTGCCAGTATAATTCCATTTTAGTGTTGTGAGTGAATATTTGTCATTGTGTACACACCATTGCACAGCACACAGTGCACCACAATGAAATGTCTGCATTTTACCCATCCGTGAAGGAGCAGTTAGGCAGCTGGCATGGGGAGCAGTGCTTGGGGACAGTACCTTGCTGAGCAACTCCCTAACCAATACACCACCACATTATTTGCCACATGAATATAAATGCTGCTCCATTTTTGCTTTAGATGCAGGATGACTTTCAGTCTAAATCTGATAGCATAAAAAATTTCTGTGAAATTACATGCAGGATGAGGAGAGTGAAGAGAAACAAGACCTGGACGATGAAGGTGAGGAGATGGTCTTTGATGAAGACTTTGATGCTGAAGATGAAGCAGAGGAAGAGGATGATGGTTTAGAGGAGGATGAGGAAGGCGAGGAGGAGGAGAAGGAGAGCGCAAAGATGAAGGTCTTGCGCATTGTTGCTGGAGTTGCCTCCAAAGTGAAGGAGATCATTGGTAACCTTATTACTACAGCAGGGAAGGTGGTGGTGACTATACTGCTGGGTCTGACAGGTAAGAAATGCTAATAGTATGAGACTGGTACATGCAGCCAAAAACCTTCTCCAGAAGCTATTTTCAATGTATATATTATATTGTCTCATTAACGTGGATGTGTATTTTGTGATTTTAGAGACACATCAGTTCTTTTACAGTGTTGTAAAAAGTTGTGTGTTTGACTCTGAGACAATGCATTTATTAAGCTTAGTATGTGCTTTACATTGTGCATGCTCTCCCTGTTTGAGTTAACATTCTTCTCTTTTTGCCTCTGTGTTCACAGGCATGATGCTGCCCTCTCTGACCTCAGCCGTCTACTTCTTTGTCTTCCTGGCTCTGTGCACATGGTGGTCCTTATGCCAGACATTCGACACTCTCCTTTTCAGTTGCATGTGTGTGCTGATGGCCATCTTCTGTGCAGGCCACCTCATTGTCCTCTACTTCTACCAGTTCCAGTTTCTCCATGACAGCATCCCATCAGAAGACACTTACATAAGGTTTGAGACAGAGCATCTGACCTGAGTCTCCATATCTTCATTGCAGTCTCTAATGTTTTAGACAGTAATGCTTTTTTGTTGTTTTAGCTCTGTGCTCTATCACATTGGACTGTGTTTTCTGACGCCTTTTTATCGTAGCCAGCAGTAATGTTTTGTGCTCCAGCAGCTGTTCTGTGGGATATAACCAGACCAGCTAGCCTCCACTCCCCACATGCATTAATTAGACTTGGGTGCCCATGACCCATTCGTCCTTCCTTCCTACCTAACCACTGCATACCTGGAACACTGGGTCAGAGCATCACCAAAACGGTAGGTCTTGTGGGGTGTTCCCTGTATGTTGTGGTTAGTACATACCAAAAGTGATCCAAGGAATGACTGAGTAAACCAGTGCCAGGGTCATGGACAACCATGGGCATGGGTAGCGATTGCTAGCCCATCATGTTCTATCCAACAGAAGACTGTGATAGGACTGTGATGGGAAGTGAATGCTTGCTACAATAGAAAGGTATCAGAACACGCAGTGCACCACAGTCAGAGCTATTTTGTGTGCCTGAGAGTGAGCTACACAACATTAGGCAGGTGGTATAAATGTTATTTTATTAGCTCCCCTTACCATAAAAGAAGACTTTGTGGTTTACAGTTACAGACTATAGTCCATCTGTCCATCTGTGACCACAGTTTAGGGACTGGAGCAGTGTTTTCCATTTTTGGTCCTGGAGGCCTACTGCCCTGCATTTTGTAGTGTTTAAACTGTTTGAACACGCCCACTTCAGCATAGTGAGGGATTGTTAATGAGCTGGTGAGTTGTATCAGGTCTGAAGGACAGGGGCCTCCAGGAGCAGGACTGGAAAACAGTATGAGTTAAAAAAAAAAGCTTAAGTAATTTGAAACAGGTTTTACATCATAATAACAATTACAAGGCTGTAAAAATATGCTACCAGAGGACAGCAATCGTGTTAATGATATTGCACCTGGTACGCTGCATTTATATTGACATTAACTAACCCTTGAACCCTGTTAAACGTGCTGTATTATTCTGAATGTCATCTAACCCAGCAGTGCATACAGGTTGCATTGTGAGGTCTGGTGCATATCACTTTTTTAATCAATTCCGGCATTGTAAATAATGCATGTCTAAATGCACTCATGCCCTGTGGCATTGTGCTAATTTGTATGCATTGACCTTTTTTGAAACTGTCGAACATGCTGTATCTGTCAGCAAGTTCTTTTAGGTATAGATCAGAACATTGAACACCTGTTCACATCCTCTGTGATAATAGGTTGCCAATAAAGAGATGTGAACCATGCATAACTTTGACTAATAATTGTAACAGTTTTGGTTTTATCTTTTAGTTACTACTAAACAATATATTGCGTTTTTTTATTTTTGTGATACATATTGCAATATCTGTTAGTTAAGCAATACTTAGAAGAATTAATTCAAAAGATATATTATTTCCAAGTGAGGAATTTGGGGGATTTTAGTTGGAAAATTGAGGAAACCATGGAAACAACATATTTTTTAGCTGAAATGATTGAGTTCATTTTAAGCCAAATCATTAGACCTTTTTTCCAAATAGGTACACATTTATTTTAAAAGGAGTCAGAGGCCCCATTATTATTAAACGCACACAGATATTTCCACGTTGTTTTCCACTGTTTTGCAAGACCTATAAATGACTTTTAAAGGTGTCCATCTGTTAGCACAGGGTCTGATGTGATGACCTTTAAAGAGCAAAGGGATGTCAGGCAGCTGTCATTTTCCTCAGCTTTTTTTTCTAGGTGACTTGTGTAGTTCTGCCGTCACACCTACGCTATCTATTCTTAACTATTATCCCATTAGCCATAACATTTCCATCCATGTAAAGTTTTTTGAATTACTACTACCTTTCCCATAATACTTGTCATGCTCTGTTTGGGATGCTGATATAATCCAAGACTTACACCCAGCACTTCCCCTGTGCCTCTGTATTGAGCCTTTGACTCCCTGGTTGGGAATTGATTTCAGGAGCTTTAATTCAGTTGCCTTGGAACTATGAGGCCATTATTTCTAAGTATAGCTGCATTGCCTTGGACGACCCCCACTTCCACCTATTCATTTGGCCTAATCTCAGGCCCCTTATAAAAAGCTGTCAGCTTGAAGGAACAGCACTCTGCATTCTTCATCAGTAAACAGTGGACTTTATGAGACTATGTTTCATGGTGCTAAACAAACTACACACTATGAGAAAAATAAACACCTCCTGTGTGCATTTGAAGCTGATGTAACTTCCCATTGTACAGTGGGATTTATACTACAATTGCTCTTTTTGTTATGCACCTGGCATTGGATGAAACACAATTTTTGGGTGGCACTCCAATGATATTTTCATAACTTTTCCTTACATGAGGTTTGCATGAGGTTTGGAATGCATTTTTTGTATTTAACTTCGTGGAGGCATTGCTGTTTCCTATGCATGCATGGCAGCCTACATAGTAGGTGTGTTCATATCCCATGGCCTAATTGTGACTGTTGACAGAGTCTTGGCCTTGGTCTGCACAACTGTTGAAAGAGAGTGCCGACAGACGCCACATCCCACCTCATATCCTGTTTGCATTCACAATAGAGCCATGGAACTTGGCCATTGCCAGGTACAGGATGGAGCTCAAATAGGAAGTGACATCATCAGGAGGGAATATTGCAGGCGCATTTGTCTCAGACAGTGTAGCAATGACTGGCTCCAGTGAATCACTGCAAATGGAAATGGAGACATTATGTTGCCAAACATGCTTTGTAGTTTGCCTAACATCATGTTCCCTCTCTCTCTCTCTCTCTCTCTCTCTCTCTCTCTCTCTCTCTCTCTCTCTCTCTCTCTCTCTCTCTCTCT
>JBBPDA010000041.1:35201350-35242047 GCA_037974385.1 Arnoldichthys spilopterus | reverse complement strand
GTCTTTTTTTGTTAGAGGGTTCAAATACTTATTTCACTCAATGAAATGCAAATCAGTTTCTATCTTTTATTTAAAGTCATTTTTTCAATTTACCTTTTGATGTGCTATCTGTCACTGTTAAAATAAACCTACCATTAAAATGATACTGTTCTGAGACTTTTCATTTATATATATATATATAATCTTACAGCTTCGTTATCATCTTATGTTCTTGAAAAAAATGATAATTGTTTTGCCTGTCTCCACCCACTCACACTCAGCTTGTCTTTGTTGCTGCCTACTTTCTCTTTCTCTCTTGCAGACTAAATGATCTGGGTCTAGAGAGGTTCAGCCTGGCTGATCTGTTCAGGCGGATCTTCATCCCCACTTCCTTCCTGCTAGTGTGCATCCTTCACCTGCATTATTTCCATGAACACTTCCTTGAGCTCACTGACCTCAAAGCTGTAGCTGCCAAACAGGAGAGCACCATCTACAGGTGGGGAGCTTCTTCATGACATGTCTATGTGTTTGCAGTTGTTTAGGTTGTTTTGGTTTTAGACTTCATGGATCTTCTTGGAGCTTCTGTTTTTGACATCACCACACTTTTTTTTTTTATTTTGGCTATGGTAATGACCGACCAGTTTGATCATTTCATCAACGATGCCAATTTTAAGGGTCTAAAAATTCTAGTAACTACTAAGTTTATTTTTTTTAATATACTCAAAACATGCCTTATTGCTCTGGCATTTTCAAAGCTGACTGATATACCTGCTATGAAATGTTTATTTATAGGTGACTCAAGATAGCTCAGTTGTTGGAGATTCTATGAATTCCCAGCAGGTTTTTAGTTTTTTGTTCATAAGTGCTTACTTTTTCTTTATTTTAATAATAATATTTATCATGAAAAAAAATTTGCCTAACTTTATATCTGTCAGGTCCTGTTTTAACAGTACTGTAGTTTTTATATTAGCTCATAAAGACTTTCTAATCCAGCCAATGACCAAGACAAATTATGTGCATCCTGGTCTCGTCTTAATCAATAATCTGCCCTTGTCTTTCCTTGCCATCTTTAATGGCACTTGTACCACAGCCATGCCAAAGTCAGTGCTCGTATCGGTCTGATTATGGATAGGTGGGTGTCTAGTTTCTTTTCTTACAGCATCTGTGGACCCTTCACACTGTCAATGTGTGAATATTCCCCCTCTTACTTTCCCTATATACCTTTTTCTTTCCTACTTCTCACCTCCTTGTAACACTCTTAGTGAAACTATTCCATAAGGTTTGCTTGTATTTCTCTACCGAAAAAGAGATAACATCCTTTATGAATTATTTGCCTGTTGATAAAGAATGTAGCAGTTTTGTATGAATTATTGGTATGAATTATTTGTTTGTGAATGATGTATCAGTTTCTGTTACTTCAGTCCCTGGCACACTGAAGACGTTAAAGTGTCCCTTTGGCCTGATCTCTCTAAATAGTCCTTCCCATCCACTGACTGCATTCAGAATCCCTCCCTCAGCATGTTACGAATGTACACATCCATTTCCATAATCTCTAGATCCCTTTTCCCCACTAATATTATATGATGATGGTTTTTTGTATATACAGAATTATTTTCTTGTAGCCTTGGTTTGAATGTTAATCAGGACTGTCTCTTTCAGTTCTAGTGATTATGTTAGTAATCAGGTCATCGACCACTTCTTTTGACAGTTAACTACAATAAAAATAAATTTAAACTAAAAATAAACTTTTTTGAACAAACCATGCATAAGCCTGCACACACGTGTGTGTGTGTATGTATGTGTATACATATCATTTTTAAATATATATAGTATATGTTTATACATATATAATATACTATATAGAAATTAAAAATTGACAGTTCTGATTTCAATGCTTACGTTTTCAACTGGACTAATTTGACATGTTTCTACTGTAAAAATTATTACCTTTTTAACAGCATCAAGCAAAAAATCCCCCCTCCCCAGAGCAAGTAAGTGATTTGAGGCGGCACAGAAACAACTTACACTGCCATGCAGCCATGTCATGCAAGCCTTCAACCCCCTGACCCGCCATCACTAGAGGAGACAGCACTTCTGGCCCTGTTGCAATTTTCTGCTGATTTTTAGCTCTTCATTAATATTTTGAGCATCATTGACCATATTCTTAATTCTGACTGATATTGCTGCTGCTTCATTTTCCCTTTCTACCCTGTACTTTTGACTGAACCTGTGACTGAGCACCTTTGCCAGAGAAATGAGCATTTGTTTGAATTTTAAATTCTTTTATCCACAACCACCTCCCTGCTGTTCTGCGAAGACTCTGGACTCACAGCACCTGTGTCCCAAACCTTGCTTGTACATCACCCAAATAAAGCTACTTGCTATTTATAAAAACACTGACCTGTACGATCAGCTGCTTTTTGGATATCAGGTTGTATAATCTTACATGCTTATTGCAGAAGTAAATTTTCAGTTCCTCAGATAAAAGATACTTTTGGCTCAAGGTTAGTGGTCTTATAAATAGAGAAGTATGCCTTCTGTCTTGTTCTCCAATAAAAAAAACAACCTAATAAAACCTTTCACATACAGACTTGCCCATCCGGAGGGGAGCTTGGCAGACCTCACCATGATGAGCTCCTCCCCTGAGCCTCTTCTGAAAGAGGAGAGAGAGAAGGAAGTTCTGGTGGTGGAAGCCATAGTGGATGAGAAAAAGAAGGATGGTTCTGTTCAACTCTCTAGCCATGAAGGGAGCCAGCAGTGCAGTTTAGCTACAGATCCAGAAATCCCATCAGAGCAGAGCTCAGGTACTGCCGTTTGTTCTGTTCTGTCCTATTCTGTTCTGTTATGTTCTGACCTTGCTGTGTAATTGACTGAGCTGCATTCTACATACAGAGCAAGGACTGTGCTGAGCTTAGGAGGCTATAGATTTTCCTAATCGATGTGTAGTTGTTAGTTCCAGCCATCATGGAACGCTTATGATACGTGGCATGTTTATGAATGTTTAAATTAATGTTTATTAATTTAATGTAAAATTTTGGGTGTTCTGTTAATTGTTTAAACTCCAGGGCTGAGAAAGAATAAGTAACATTGTTAATACTGTGCTACATTACAGAGAATTACAAAAAAAAACTGTTTTTTTTTTTGCTATTAAAGTCCTATTTTTTTCCTATTAAAGTGTTAATGATTCTGAATGTGTCAGAACAACCCTCAAGGAGACTAAACATTTTGTTCATTTAAGTCATATTTGAGGATGACTTATAAATTTTGCATGCAAGGTTTGCACATCACCTTGTTGGGTTTGTCCTTTACAAGCTTGAAAGCATTGCATACTTTGGATGGTTTCCTGCCTAACAGGAAACAGAACTAAATACTGCCACACTAAAACAGTGCCCTCATCCTCATCTTGCTGATTTGGTCATTTTTTGTTGCTTTTTGTGGTAATACCACGGTTCATTATGTAGTTAAAATGAGGCAGACAAATCATTCTACGCTCCTGGTAGGGTATAAACCTTTTAACAAGGTGCAGCTTCGGATCAGGGTATGAGATTTGTTTTTTAGTCGACTAAGTGTCTGTGTCATTTGAAGTGTAACAGACACTTAAGGAGTTCTGGGTAATTTACATGCGCTTTATAATGAGTTTTTTAACTGTTTGTGCTGTCAGATTTTGTACTACAGCTTCCAGAAGGTTTTATTATTCTACACTTGCATGGTTCCTTAAATAGCAAACAAACCTTTTGGGGAAATTCTTTATTTTATTAACCCTATTCTGCACAGGGGTGAATTTGGTCATTTCCGCCTAGTTTGTCTTTAAAGCTTCATAACTTCAGATCAGAAGGTCACAGAAACATCATTCAAATTGAAAATGGATCAAGACCAACGTACCATGAAGACAATTGAGTTTTTATTTTACTATATATTTTATTCTGAGTTTGTATTTTTTGTTAGAAAATAAGGAACTCGCCTCATAAAAAGTCTATTTACTTTTGAATAAATCCAAAAATACTTTTAAATTCCAAAAAAATAAATTATTAGGTCCATCCCACATGTTTCCTCTGCATGCATTTACAATTTCAAAGTGATAGAATAAATCGTTCATAGTTTTATGTCATATAATCATTTGGGGAAATTCTTTATTTTATTAAAAAATTAGGATTGCTCCACACTAATCATAATCACTTACAATGACTTGCCAATGACCCTAAGCACGTGGTTTGTGTTCAGAACTGAAGAGCAAGTGGCATCTGGTGGTGGATCGTCTGGCTGTGCTGTTTCTGAAGTTCCTGGAGTACTTCCACAAACTGCAGCTATTCATCTGGTGGCTGCTTGAGATCCACATCATCAAGATTGTCTCTTCTTACATCATCCTGGTGTCAGTCACGGAGGTAATACCTTACCCTTACTTATAAGCTCAAATATTCTTTTCAAATATGATTTTGTACTCTCTATATGTAAAATAAATATAGCTTAGTTTATGCATTTAATTTATGTATTTATTTATAGAAATGCACTGCATTCATTTTGTAACGTTCATATCAATTTTATTCAGATCAATTTAATCCATTTTTTAATTATAATAATACTCAAATAAGTATGATATAAGCTAATAAGTATGAATAAGCCGTGGTGACCTAGTGGTTAGGACATTGCCCTTGGGACCCGAAGGTCGCAGGTTCAAGTCCCGGCACGGGCACCACTGAGGTACTCTTGAAGTTAATGTCCTGCTACACTGCTCCCTGGGCACTGTTTGGTAGTTGCCTGCTGCTCCATGTGTGTTGGGTTAAACGTAGAGGTCACATTTTGTTGTGGTGCTTAAGTGTGTACACAATTACAAATTTTCACTTCACTTTGACCCAATTAGTATGTGCTAATTTTTTATTTGCCAAAATAACAAAAAAACAACTACTTAATGAATATTTGATTGCCACTACACATTGTGACCATATATACATATTTTCTCAAGTCATATATTTGTATTCAGTGTATTTTTGTAAACTAATTTGTGCCAAATTCAAAAAATCACAACAAAATAATAAAATTTCAGAATGCGAGGGACACGTCCTTAATGCTGTCCTATTTGCAGATATCTTTGCTGAACTACGTGTTTCTGGCCTCATGGGCCTTCGCCCTGCCCTACCGCCAGTTCCGCCCGCTGGCCTCCAGTATCTGCACTGTGTGGACTTGTGTCATCATCATCTGCAAAATGTTGTACCAGCTGAAGACCATAATACCTGATTTAAAAAACTGCTCAATGGTGTGTATGTGTGTTTATATGAGGTGAAAAGCACTGTATTATAAATGTGTTTATGTTTTTGTTGTCATGTTTAGTAGATGTCTTAAAAAGAACCATATAACCTCAGACTGGATTACAGTTGCCAAACTTTAATCAATATTCTGTATTTTGTGAGTTTATCTGTGTATTTCTCATCAGCCAGCAAACTACACTGACTACATGAAGGAATCTGTGCTGTACCATGACCAAGTGGACCCTGCTAATTGGGTTGGCCTGAAGAAATTTGGCTCTCACTTAACAGACCTGAGGGTGAGATTTGAGGCTTACAACTTGATTTATTGGGCTGGACCTAATTGCTTTCCTCGAGTTGTCTTTATATAATTAATTTGTATGTCCCCCCAGCAATTTGGTAATTAAAACTCAAATCTGTTTCCATAAACCATATTAGAGGCTTTTATTCATGTACATACTCCATCAAAAATTATTGGAAACCACATTGTATCATCTATTTAATGTTTTCATAGTTTGTTTTGCAGTAATGACACATTTCTAATGCTGTTTTGCCAATTCTTGTCTTCCTCTGTCCTTTAGAATAACTTACTAATCCTGGCCATCTTGGCTTTTGAGGTGACCATCTACAGACATCAAGAGTATTTCCGGCTACACAACAAACTCTCTCCTCCCCCTTCAAGGACCATCTTTCATGATATTACTCGCCAGCACCTTGACATTGGGATCATCAGCTGTGTCAAATACTTCATTAATTACTCCTTCTACAAATTTGGAGTAGAGGTATTTCAAATTTCATGTGTAAAGTTACATATGTGTGTGTGTGTGTGTACATGACCAAACCATCTATAAAATGTAAGAATTTAAGCTTTAATTTATGTTAATGTAACAACATTGTATTTAGCATTGAACCATTACTTTTAATGGTTCATTAACATGTGCAAGCAGTGTAAAGGGCAGCTGGCATTTTCAAGTGGTGGAAAAATTTAAATAATGAATGTTAATTTGAAAACAAGTGTACTTGTGATTTTTTTCATATGACACTTATATTTCTATAAGTCTTTGTGCTCTTTTCTTCTGGTACTGCGCAATCCATTTTGTCTCAGGTGTGTTTCCTGCTAGCTGTGAATGTGATTGGCCAGCGGATGGACTTCTACTCCATGCTGCATGCCTTTGCACTGGCAGCAGTGATGTACCGCCGCAGGAGGAAGGCCATTGCCGAGATGTGGCCCAAATACTGTTGCTTTTTGGCCTGCATGATTACCTTCCAATACTTTTTATGTATAGGGATCCCACCAGCGGCTTGCAAAGGTGAGCAATAGTGTGTGCAAGTGCAATTAATTGGTGTTCAGATTTTTCATAAGAATATATTTTATTCTCAGTGATTTTGAACAGTACAGCAATTTAACATGGCTAGCAATAAAGTACATATGCATATCTTACCTGATCTTACTCACCTTAACTGACTTCTTGATTTTTACACAGACTACCCATGGAGATATCCTAACATAACAAGTTCTAACGTCATTAAGTGGCTCTATCTGCCCGATTTCCGAACCAAACCAAACCCCATGTTTCTCCTCTGTGAGTTGTTACAGTATACTCTTACAGTGTCTTATTTAATATTTCAGTGTAGAGTTTTTAACTACTGAACCTTAAAGTCTGTGCTCACTGGCTTAAATACTGGCTCAAAAACCATTTAAATTAGCAGTCTAACACTCCATCTCTTTCCTGCTTTCTTTCTGCTATAGATGACCTTATGCTACTGCTGAGTGCCTCTCTGCAGAGACAGGTGTTTGATGAGGAGAACAAGGCAGCTGTGCGTTTAATGGCAGGAGACAATGTAGAAATCTGCCGAGACCTTGACGCAGCCTCATTCAGTGTGCACAACCCTGTGCCGGACTTTATACACTGCAGGTGCCAATACATGCACACAGTTTGCACTATAGCTCCTTAGGGAAAATCACACATATTCAGTACAGCAGCTCATATTTTATGTCACTTTTTATCAAATTTTCCAGTTTCTTTTGTCAGCCCACTGACTGGCTAAGAAATGTGTCAGTCAATACTTAGGCCATCTCTTACCCCGCCCAGTCCTACACTAAAATCTCCCACAATATGCTGACATTGTTGACATTCTATGTAACAACTGTCTCAAGATACAGCGTCCCAACATTTTCCATTTACCCCCTTTCAACTTCACGGTTGCACCAGTGGCAATAGTATAAAATTTGCCACCATGATGCTAGAGTAACTATACATTACCTTTAGAAAAGAACAGTAATTTCTAGATTTAAATGAGTAAATCAAATACATGAGTATATTAAGGATTTTAGAACTGACTTCCACAAATTATGATAAAATGTAATATAATTATGCTGTATTATCCTCTAACCTTCACCCTCTATCATCTAGAATTATTCTCTGCATTTTAACCATCCATGAACACTAACCCAGAGTGGTGAGCAGCCACAGTTGCAGCACCCAGAGAGCTGTTTGGGATTAGGTGCCTTGCTCAAGGGCAGTTCGGGCATGGGTGTTGCTGCTGGTTCCAGGAATCAAAACAGCGACCCTTCGGTCACAAACCTGCTTCTCTAAACTCTTAGGCCATGGCTTCCCAATGTGTGAACATTGCAGTATTTTATGTTGGGCTGGCATGCCTGTCATAACTGTAAATGGTCTTTTTAGTTGCTCTGTTGATATGTAAAGTAGAGTACTCTTTTATTAACTGTTGTCTGTCAACAAGCAGAAAAACCTCCCCCATCTGCCCTTCATCTGTTCTCATTTTGAGGCTCTTTTATGGATCCGATTACAGATTGAGCATGATATCTATAACTCACCATCTCTGTCTCTTGCTTGCTTGAAATTTTAGCCTTAACTCAATAAGCAGCTTTTAAGTACAGAAACGCTTGTTGAGAAAAAGAGACATTTGTTTATTCTGAGTCAACAACTCAGCTTTTCATCAGAGCCCTTACTTTAAGTTTATTTTACTAAATATATCAGGGATACATTCAGAACTCATTAAAATCTGCTTTCACAGTGGTAATAAAATGTCCACATAGACCGTAGTAATCAGGATCAGAATGTGGAATTAGATCTCTCCTCGTGCTACACAAAAGAAGCACCGTGCTACCCTTATTGTTGGATACTATGAAAATATCTGAGCAGGCATTTACACACATTTAGGGCTTATTTACAATCACAGTTAATTATGGATATAAATGCATAATTAGATGCTGTTTTTAGCATTATAGAGGTAATGGAGGCTAAGTAGCAGCACTTAACTTGCTGTGCTCTCAATGAGAGGGAGGGGTAATGTGGAAGGATGTAGTTCACACCCAGGTGGGTAAGAATTTTAGAGTGCACTCAGCTAAAAAAAATCATCCATTCACACTAACTTTGCAACCTGTATAGGAAGCAATTACCTCCTTTATGTATATACATGGAAAGTGTTCCTAGGTATTATATTAGTGTAATACATCATATACAAATAAGACATGGAAAACAGCTTGTCAGGATGAAAAAGTGGCTGTAATTAATATAATATTTTTACCTATTTTGACTCTCCAACTGTATTTAAAGTTATTGTCTGCAACAACAAACGCATATTGATTCTGTTGAAATTCTGTTGGAAATTCCTTTGATCAGTATCAAGTTTATACCACAAGTATGTTTATGCTTGTTCAGTGCATGTTCTCCTGTGTCTGTTTTGGATTCTGCTGGGTGCTCCACTGTTCTTCCACAGTCCAAAGACATAGGGTGGACTGGAGATGGAGATGCTAAATTGCCTCCTAGGTGTGATTGTGTGTGAGTGTGTTTGTCTGCCCTGTAATGTATGTAATTGTTGGCATAGCCTTCATATGTAATAACACAATCACATTTAAATAATTGTGTAACACAAATTGAATGTTTAACTTTGTGACTTTCTTATACGTAAAACTGATCATCGGCATGGGTTTGTTTTAGGTCATATCTGGACATGCTGAAGGTGATCATGTTCAGCTACCTGTTCTGGTTCGTTCTTACCATCATCTTCATCACGGGCACCACACGCATCAGTATCTTCTGTATGGGCTACCTGGTGGCCTGCTTCTACTTCCTGCTCTTTGGGGGGGAGCTGTTGCTCAAACCAATCAAGAAGATTCTGCACTATTGGGACTTCCTGATAGCCTACAACGTCTTTGTCATCACTATGAAGAACGTCTTCTCTGTAAGAAACCAACTTTTCCATATGTGCTGGTTTAGATTCAAGGATTCAAGGTTTTATGTGTAAAATGTACAGAATGCAATGACATTCTTACTTGAATGCCTTCTACACAGACTAGACAATGACAAGCGTAAAGGTGTAAAGTGAGTAAAAGTGTAAAGTGTTTAACATCCCTTAGCATCTGAATGGGCATAAGTAATATTACACATAAGTGAGTTAAACACAATGTTAAACCTGTATTGCACATTAAATTGGATTTCATGAGCATTCATGTTTAATATTGGACACTGTAGTGCAGTTCTAACTTTGTCACTGTTGTTTTTTCTCAGATTCTTTCCTGTGTCTATATCACAAGCCTGAAAGACAATTACTGCTGGCTGATCCAGCTGCTGAGTCTAGCCTGCACCATTAAAGACTATGAGAAGCCGGAAGAAGGTAGAGACCCTGTGCTTGGTGCTTAATGACGCATAGTCTCACTTAACCTAGCCATAATGGGTTCTGGATCATCTGGTATCATTTTAATGGTGAAGTGAGTGTTGAGAAGTACATCTCTCCAAATTTCAGCTTTAAAATGGTTGGACAGACTAAAAAGTGATGGGAACAAAATCTCCTCCTGTGAAAATTTCATTGCATCATCATTGTTGAGACCTCTGGAAGTTGTCACTGCTTACAATGTGCAGCTTAAAGTCCATGTAACACTTTTTTTGCTATTTATTACTGAATAATAACACAATTATGTAAATCTTTGTTTTTTTAACCTTGTATGTCCGTGTTTAGACTCCAAAAGTGATTGTGAATTGCCTCGGGATGAAGCAGGGATCATTTGGGACAGCATCTGCTTCAGCTTCCTTCTGCTGCAGAGGCGTGTCTTTATGAGCTACTACTTCCTGCATGTGGTAGCTGATATTCGTGCTGGACAGATACTGGCTTCTAGGTGAACATACATGCACACGCTCTTTCTTCACACATTTCACACATTCTTTAATTCTTTGTAATGAATTATTTAGCACTGCAATGCATTATAGGATTAATATTGTATATATCTTACATCTCTCTCTTTCTCTCTCTCCCTCTCTGTCTCTCAGAGGAGCAGAGCTGTTCCAAGCTTCTATAGTGAAGGCAGTGAGAGCTCGATTAGAGGAGGAGAACAAATCCATGGAACAGCTCAAGAGACAGTGAGAATCTTAGTGAAACAACACCCAGACAAACACTATTAAACATAACTCTTTGTGCACAAGATCTTGAAACTTTCAAAAATCAGCCGATGAGAATCATCCATACAGCTACTGTAGTGATGGTGTTATTCTATATTTCACTTCTTATAGACCATTACACTATCTGTTAGAGGTTTAAAATAAAAACAACCCATCCTATCATTCATTTGTGCAATCAGTTTTGAATATACTCATTATCATTCATGGAGAGATTAGCATTTTTCCAAATGTGTTGAGACCAGTGGGTAAATAGACACAGTTGCATGTTTTATTCATTTTGAACAAGCAGCAAATTTTTCATGTATTATTTATTTATTTATCTATTTATTTATTTATCTATTTATTTATTTTACTCTTTAAAGAGCAAATATAGCCCATGCAGTGTAACTGTAAAAAAAAGTAAGACTCAGACGACTCAGTTAGATTTAGTTCATTTGAAGTAGAAATAAGAATCATGTCTTTAATGAGTTTTGATACATTAACCCAGGATGGACCGCATTAAGACCCGGCAGCAGAAGTTTAAGAAGGGGAAGGAGAAGATGCTGAGCATGACCCAGGAGTCTGGTGATGGGCAGAACCTTATCCCACCTGACGGAGAAGATGATGATGGTATGATGATGGCTGAAGGGATAAGTTTGAGATGGTGTAGGGTATGGTGTCATACAGAGACTGGGCTTAACTAACAAGAGTGGATATTGTAGTGACATCACTAAATTGGGTATCTTCTTTTTTGTGAAAGTTTCATCTGTTTCATGATAAAGCCTCTGTGCTGTAACAGTGCTTAAAATAACATTGTTATAAATTGTTACATCATAAAAATACACAAGAAAGTAGTTTTACCTGTTGCATGTGTGCTACGCCTCATTCAGTTTCATTAATGATCTTGCCACCGTTTTATTGTAGGAGCAGAGAAAGAGAAAGCCAAGGCCAAAAAAAAGCAGTGGTGGAGGCCTTGGGTTGACCATGCTTCCAGTAGGTTTACCATCATCATTTCCTCTGCTCTGAGTGCTCCTTGTGTCCTTGACCAGAACTCAGAGGATTCTCATACTGCACTAGGGCTCAGTGAGACCGGCCAGTCATTACACACATCTCGCCCAGGCGTTATACTTCTCCTGCATCTATTTAAGGCTTCTCACAGCACTTCTAAATTATGCAAATATAGGGTTAGGGTTAGGGTTAGGGTTAGGGTTAGGGTTAGGGTTAAAATCTGTATTGGTATGATATTCCAAACCAGGACATTTTTATTTAGCAGCCAACACAGACATCAGTGACCTATTTGTGTTCTGACATGTGCCTTAAATAGATAAGTAACTTAAAGCTTTTGGTACAGGAAAAATGGTAATGTCTGGGTGCTTATAGCTTTTTGGTGATGAAATCCTCAAGACAGAAAATGACCAGGCCTCCAGAGCCCACATTTGAGAATCTCTCTGCCTTGTTTCACATTAATCTGAACCCCTTTAAGAGAAAGAGAGAGTTCACCCTTTCCATTAAGATGTGCTTTTCAGAAAACAAGAATCAAGGCTGCAATCTCTCTCTTTCACAAAGACAGAGACAACTACAGAATGAACTGATGTGTGTTGAGGTGTAAAGATATAACAAAACAAAAAAGCCTTTATAAACAAAAAGCATTTATAAAAAAATTTGCATATATATATAAAGAAACAACTTTTACATTTATGTTTTTCTTGTATATCATCATTGTTTGAAGAAAACTTCTCCAAATTGGTAACGTTTCAGAAAAGGATACAATTTTTCTCAACTTTTAGTGTATATTCTTGTTTTTTGGTTGACAGGGCAGCTGGCATTTTATGTGATATAAAATTAAATGTTATAAATGTATATTTTATATATTTTTTTAACATTTAAATGACAAAAGATGAGGTAGGAGATCTGGAAACAATGTTCTGCTCTAGTCTTAAGATGAAGTATGATTTTTCCAGAAATGGTAACAGGAGATTAACGTTTCTGTTGTAACTATCGCCTTGTAAAAGTATGAAAGAAATTAGGCTTAATGCATAATGAACTTTCACAACACACTGATTAACCGTTAGTCCGAACAGTTCATGTCTGTGGGGTCCTGTCCATTTCATATCATGCCAAACATCATTTGCTTTCATTGTTTGTGTCCCTTCATCCATAGAAATAGAGTCTATTTCTATGTGGCTCATCATGTTTTGGTTTAAGTCCGTTCCATTGTACACCCCCATCCCTGCCCCACCCCTCTATATTGTGGCACTTCTGTTCAAGGACACAAGGCAGTTTCCCTACTCTAATTTATGTCCTGCACTGTGAAACTGAGGACACAGGGGAGAAAATGTTGTTGATCCATTTCAAATGATGATTAACCAACCCT
The DNA here is from genome assembly GCA_037974385.1 of Arnoldichthys spilopterus. Lineage (NCBI taxonomy): Eukaryota > Metazoa > Chordata > Actinopteri > Characiformes > Lepidarchidae > Arnoldichthys > Arnoldichthys spilopterus. The sequence goes on along the minus strand of JBBPDA010000041.1, from coordinate 35,229,055 downwards.
GCTTGATGCTATCATCTTTGGTCAGTTAGTGGGGACTGCTCACAGTCTTTAGTAGTGGATTAATACCATGTATAATGTCTAGCAGAAGATTCCTTACTAATTTACCAGGTTCATACATTTCCTTAAATACTGAGGTAAGTTTGTTTAAGGTTGAATTAGTGTTGCTTCCTTTGCTAATTCTTTTTTAAAGTGAAGATTTCCATGATAAACAACTGCACTCTGATGTTGCCTTGTGCTGCTGTGTTGGCTAGAAACATAAGTGACATTCCCACCTTTCTTCTCTCAGTGGTGAGGAGCGGAGATTACTACCTGTTTGAGACTGACAGTGAAGAGGAGGAAGAAGACGAGGAGAAAAAAGATGAGGAACCTCCCAAGAAATCAGCATTCCAGGTGAGTAGACCCTAGGTTTGAGAAAGAGGTTTTGAGTTAGTGTTCTAACATTGACATGCCCTGAGAGTTACTGTTCTTACACTGTCTCTCACTGTATCACCGTATATAGCTGAGGTGAGAATAAAGTTTTTGTCTTTGACTTTGACCTTGAGCTGTAACATTTCTCCATTGTCATCTTTGCTCATCCATTTGCATTATAAGTAATATAATTTCATATTATACATAAGGAGGGAATTTTACAGTTATTTAATTCAGTTCTGGTACAATTTAGAACTGTTTTTAGAAATACACAGAATGTGTACAAAACCCATTTCTGGAAAAGTGGGTTTTTTATAAAATGCAGTAAAAAAACAAATTTGTAGTGACAAGTGAAAAGAAAAAACTTTAATTTTTTTTGACTTGATTGTATTTTCTAAACATAAATGATTTTTGAAATTGATGCTTGGAACCTACTCAAAAAATTGGGACAAGGGCATAATAATACAAAAAAATGATAGAGTTGCACTGTTTTGAACCATTCAAAATAAGAAGGTGAGCTGGTAACTGATTGGGTGTAAAAGGAGCATCCAAGGACCCAAAAATGGGTCGTGGCTCACCACTTTCTGCCACGCTTCCTCATTGTATTGTCAGTTAGTTCAAAAGGAGGATTTCTCAACACAAGATCACAAAGACGTTTGAGTCTTTTACCATTTATAGCTTATAATATTGTAATATTAACCGTCAGGCATGCTACAAACTGTCATGCTACTATAAGAAATATGGCCAGATGTGTTCAGGATCACTTCTGAAACCTGAAACTCTGTTACATGTTTAGCTACAGAAGCTTTGTTTAGTCAAACTATCCATTTAGAACCAACAATGAGATGTTTCTCTCCCTGTAAGCCACTGTCTCAGCACCTCTTTTCTGTAAGTTCCATCTAACTCTGGCTGGCTCTGTCTTTCTTCCTCAGCGAGCAATCGGAAAGTTCGCCTCAGCTGTCCTGGCTTTGCCCAGGTCTATCATAAAGCTGCCCAAAACTATCCTGCAGTATATTATCAGGGCAGCCAAGGTATCACCCAAGAGTTATGCAAGCTCTGTCTGGTTGCTTGTGTTTGATTATGGTGTTCTGTTGGCAATGCATTGTCTTTCCCTCCCATGGTGCTGTTTGTTGTGTTTATGGGGTCTTAAAATGAGTCTGAAATATTGTCCCAAATGGCAACATGGAATGGAAAAGCTTTCGAAAAGATATGTAGTCTGTTTATTAATTTATTTTTTTACATATTTAAAATGCTGTCATTATTGGTTGGCATGTATTTGGGATTATGCATATGTCATTATTACTGTGCTACTGTAGCTTTGTTGGAAAAGTTTTGTGTTTTCCATAAATATGTGTTGTGTTTGCACTTATCCATGTGGCTTGCCCAACTGTATGACAGCATTCAGAACAAACAACAAAAAACAAGCTCACTGATGAGAGAACCCAAACCTTTAAATGCCATTTCAATACAGTCAGGCAAAATAAACACGCAGCTATAGTCATGACACTATCCATCTTGGAAGGCTTGTGTTGCCTGGATTCCAACCATTAAAATGAACCAAAATGACTGAAAATCCTGAAAATTGCAAAGACGTTATAATCAAGATTCCTATCTCATTTGGTCCTATGTATGGAAAAGGAGAGTATGAGTTGAAAAATGGTTATTGGACTTCAGACTGGGGCTTGGCAACATAAATCTCCATGACTTGTTGTACAAATTTTGCTGTTGTACTCAGCTAAAGCTGTGGAGATTCTCTGATTTCTGTGGCTTGTGTTACTCCACAGTTTGTTTACCATGCATGGGTCACAGACTCCAAAACGGCCCTGAAAGAGCGAAGCAAGGACCGCCGTCATTTCTGGAAAAGATATGGTAGAGGGAAAAAACATCGAAAGGACAAGAAGGAAGGTGCCATACAAAGATCACAAAGCATTACTCAGTATTTCATGCACATTTGTCTCCATGCAGGGAATTTGTGCAACATATGCAAATTATTTGGCAGCATATCAATCATGAATAATTAACAGTGTTTTGTGTGTGTGTGTATGTTTGTGTGTGTGTAGGGCACATAGCAATCGAGGTAGGGGATGATGAACAGCAAAGTACAGAGGAGAATAAAGAAGGGCCAGGTACATTTGCAAATATGCATAAAAAACATCTTCCATGCTTAAGTTTCATTTTGTATAGTCTCAGTTCAGTCTTTTAATTTTATTATTATTATTATTATTATTATTATTATTATTATTATTATTATTATTATTATTATTATTATTAATAATAATAATAATAACAATCATAATCATAATAAGGACGGTTATTATTATTATTATTATTATTATTATTATTATTAAAATAATAATACAGGTTGAGATTTATTGTTGTACGACTGTATTTTAATACATAATAAATAATTACAATGTTACATAAAATATTAAAATAGTTACAATAGGTTTATTTTTTCTACTTCTAGACAGTCAGTCAAGAAGTGTAAAGAATCTTTCAACATAGCTGTATTCAAAACTTTTTATGAAATCAATTTATTAATAGCTCCTTTTCTGCTTATATACACCACTGTCTTCGGAATTTTGCATGTTTAACAATTTCTTGGGTATTATTAATGGTGCATGTAATGTTTGTATTAAAAACCATTTGCACAACATTTCATGAAAATTCCAGTTTCATTTTTATTCATGTTTGCATTTATATCATTATTATATCATTAAAATAAAAGTCATGCTACTGGCTGTGTCAGAAAGTGAGTCACCTTATGTTGTTAAGTACTTATGTGCTTTTACCAATTTCCCTGTTTTTTTAACAGACAACATCATTAAGAGGGTTTTCAACATCATCAAGTTTACATGGGTGCTGTTCCTGACCACAGTGGACAGCTTGACTGTGTGGATCAACTCCATCTGTAGAGAGTACATTGACATTTCTACTGTTCTGCGCATTGAACGCTGTATGCTCACCAGAGAGGTCAAAAAGGTGCCAAATATGTCTTTCTTTAACATAATTCCTAGTTTTTCTTCTGTGTTCCATATCTTTATGCACATATCCAGTGTTTTAACCAAGTAGCTCACATTTTCTCTGGTTCTACAGGGTAATGTGCCATCACGTGAGAGCATCCAGTTGTACTACCAGAAACAGCTGCGTCTTAATGCATCCCGGGAGTCAGGGCTGGACAGGATCAGTGAAGAGGACTCAAACTCAGGGTCTCATAGAGTCCGGCGTAGACGCAGAGGATACACCATGGAAAGCCAAGACTCAGTTATGTCCAGAGACAGCATGTCAAGGTATGTGCGACAGTGTTTGCTGTATGAGGTGTTATTTCTCACCAAATGCTTCTTTTTCTAATTAGTTCAAATTAGCACGATATAAGAGTTAGTCTGAATGCACATCAGTACACACCAAAGAGTCAAGAGGTGTGGAGATCAAGCCAAATGCATCATAGAAATACACTTTATAGAGATCAAGAAATGAGAGAAAGTTAGAGAGAGAAAAAAACGTTCATGTTTTTATTTTTCTATGATCGATTTGTCATGCTTTGAGTTGTAGCTATAGACTGCACTTCTTAAAGGTGCCATAGAATGGGAAACTGTGTTTCCCTGTTTCACTGTTTCATTCTGTTGCCAAATCACAGGGTTGTAAAAGTCACCTGTAAAACTGCTTTTCTACCTGACCAATGTCTGCTATAAAAGTGATTGTTAACGATTGATGACGATTATTAGAAGTAGGCTATTGATGTTTTGGTGCTTCAGATTCAAGAGATTTTAAGCAAATGGGAGAGAGAATATGGGAAATTATCAGTGGTGTATCTGTTAGTGGTCTTGCCTAGGGGTCCTAATGGTTATTGTTTTTTTCTTTGATTTAATAATATTTTTGTTAGTACATGTTAATGGGGGCAGTGGTGGCCTAGTAGTTAGGACATCCCCCTTGGGACCTGAAGGTTGCAGGTTCAAGTCCCGGCCTGGGCACTACTGAGGTGTCCTTAAGCAAGCTGAGGTTGATAGCTGCCTGCTGCTTCTCATGTGATAGGTTAAAGCTGGGAATCACTCAAACACTGAAGTAACTAAACAGTATCATGTTGTTTTGGGAATACAATAAAACTAAGGCAAGTATTTCTCATGGCTGCTCTCACATCAAACTGTACAACACATAGAATATATTTTAATTTTTGACCCATTCATACATGATGTCACATGAGACAAATACATAAGATAAATATGACAATACATATGGTTCAAACACTCCTACTCAACTCTAGCTATAACATCAAGAATTTACTTCAATGCTTAAAAGAACAGACAATGTTAAACATTTGTGATAACACGTTCAAGACAATAAAAGACATGCATAAGGTTGGAGGTAAGCATGTTCCTTGTAGGTTACAACTTTCAGACTCAAAAACTGATTATTTATACCAGGGTTCCTCAATTGAAGTCTTATTTTCATACCATATTATCATTTCTCATCATATGATTTTGCTCATCTTCACTCGTTGTAATTTCTAAAGCATTCAAGCCTTTTATGTTTTCCTCCTCTTCACCTCTCCATGTTTCCATCCATCAGTGCATACACAGAGGCCACCATGCTCTTTTCTCGTCAGTCTACACTGGATGATCTGGATGATATGCCTCAGAATGTGCCCAAAACCAGCGAGCGTGCTCGGCCAAAACTGCGCAAAATGTATGGCCTGGATATGTCCAACTCGTCCATGGACAGCAACAGCAGTGTCATCTCCAGGTCTTCAGCACATTACATATCTACTGTCATTCACTTCATCAAACTTGTCTCCAGTTCTTCTACATGAATGCTGAAAGTGTATGTCACTGTGTTTTTATGTGTCTGCCCTGTGGTGGGCTGGCTACCTGTCCAAGGGGGTTTCCTCTTCTCTTCTTTCACACTATGAGTGGGCAGTCGTGACCTAGTGGTTAGGACATTGCCCTTGTGACCTGAAGGTTGCAGGTTCAGGTCCTGGCCCAGGCACCACTGAGGTACCCTTGAGCAAGGTACCGTCACGCCACACAGTTTTTGATGGCTAGAATATGTTCATATTTGTTGTTCCTTTAATGCTACTGTTTTTGTATTGTGTGTCAATTTCTGTTTTTTTTTCTCAACAGTGAAGCCACTCAGTGCGTCACTTTATTCTCCCGGCAAGGCACCAATGACACCATTGAGGAGGTAGAAGATGAACGTGACCAGGCACAGTCCAAAAAACAAAGTCCTGAACAGGTAGAGGAAAGGGACACAGGCCCCTGGAGTTCCAGGGAGCCCACATCAGAGCAAGAATTTGAACAAGAGCAGGAGTCCGCACTGGAGCAGCCACCTGAACCAGATCAAGATGCACAGGAACCTGAACCTAAACAAGAGCAGGAGCCTGAAGAAGAGAATGAGTCTGAACCAGAGCAGTGGCCCATACCAGAACAGAATCTTGAACATGAGCACATGCCTGAATCAGAACAGAAGTCTGAACCAGAACAGAAGTCTGATATAGAGGAGGAACCTGAAGAAGAAACCTCTGAACAAACTGAAATGCAGCCTGAAGATCAACATGATGAGGAACAGTACATGACAGAGGATGAAGCAGCAGATCAGAGTCCCAGGAGAACTGATGGTGAGTCTTCAGGTCTAGAATACATATCCACAGAACGGGGAGCCGGCCAGCTCTTCACCCCAGACACAGATGCCCCCAACACGTCAGATGCAGATGTGCCACCCAGCTACAGTAAGGCCGTAAGCTTTGACAGGCTGTCTATAAGCTCGCAGGAAAGCGATGAAGACAAGAGGCTGATGCTGATGACCTCGGATAGTAGGTCAGACCTGGATGACTCACTGCTGCCTTCTCAGACCACAGAGCTTACTGCCAGTGAGCTGCTGCTCAACAAGTGAGCCTTACACATTATACACCATATGATGTGTTTTTGTTTTGAAAATGAAAACCCAAACATGTTGGAGGAAGTGTAAACCTCTGTGGTTAAAAACTGATGTTATTATAATGGCCAAAATGTCTTTCACATGGCTAACCAAATATCTATATTCATTTACTACCAAATATTTAAAGAGAACATTCAGCAAAACAGCTGTGTCCGTCTCAAAACACAGCAGTAAATATTAACAATAGAGAACGCTGTGTTCTATATTTTATTGCTAGTTTTAACATTTGGACTTTTAACCAGAATTCTTAAGTCTGTATTATTCAATTTGTTTCTCTCTTTTTTCCAGAATGTTCCATGACGAGGAGCTTGAGGGCTCTGAGCGGTTCTACAAGGCCCAGCCGCTGGGTCTGCAGCTTTGTTACGCTCTCTACAACCTGCTGGTGGCGCACTCTGAAATGGTTTGCTACCTGGTCATCATCCTTAACCATATGATCTCAGCCTCTATGGCAACGCTAGTTCTGCCTATCCTCATCTTCCTGTGGGCCATGCTGTCTGTGCCACGGCCCAGCAAACGCTTCTGGATGACCGCCATCATTTACACAGAGGCAAGTGGCACTTTAGTACAGGATAGCTTGCAGGTTTGCAGAATGATGGCTTTCTGTTCACAGATTATGGGACATATTCTTATTATTTGCTGTAAAATACAGAGGTTGTTGAACAAATTGCGGTTGTCCTCTCAGGTTACACAGATATTTTGAGTATGTGTCGTTGAGTATGTGAAGTTGAAGTGAATTTGATGAAATGGATTTACTGTATATAGCATTATTCTTTAATATTCAGATTAAAGCAGTCTTTTGGAATAAAAGGTTCACAGATAATTGCATGTGCTGCCATATAAAAGGCTACCACTTTTTTGACAGTTTTATGTGAGTTCATAAGAATTTTTTAAGCTGTTCAAGGTCCTTATAACAGTGTTGCATGTGATCTGTGTGGATTACTTATGTCGTTATAGATTAATAAATTAGATTAGGAGGCAGCCCATTTTGTAATTATACAGTACTTATATTACCTCACTGAAGATGCAAGATGTAAGGAAATGATATGTGAGTGGTATTTCATAACTGAATTTGCATCACAATAACAGTTTAAAATAAGATCATTCTACAGACCACAATATCATTCAAACTTACAGTATACACCCACCTCCTTCTTGGCAGCAATGCTAATTTGATACAAATTTCTCTCCATGAAACAAGTTCCTCTCTTAGAAGCAAAGTGTACACAATCTACACAAATACATGCCATTAAAACACTGCAGTGCCTGGAGTGATCATGAGGACATGTGGGTTCTTTTTCTTTCAGGTGACCATCGTGGTAAAATACTTCTTCCAGTTCAGCTTTTTCCCCTTCAACCAGAATGTGAAAGTGAACAGAAATAAGCCCTATCACCCCCCTAACATCATTGGGGTTGAGAAAAAAGATGGTTATGTTCATTATGACCTGATCCAGCTGCTTGCCCTCTTCTTCCATCGCTCCATTCTCAAGGTGCTTTGCTATGTTTATTTTCATCCCCTGATATTTCATCTGTAGATTGTACCTGCTAATGCCAAAACATGCAATTACATATGTTTTAACATTATTTAGTACTTTATATGGCTTGTATTGCAATTGCTGTTTATAAAATCACGATTGTATTTATTTCATCACTTTATCCAGTTGAAAGTATTTTAGCATATAGCTTAGGTGTGTAGCTTATGCTATTTAACAATTTTTACATGCAGTTCTATAGGGACCCCTTGGTCAGTTCATATATTTGTTCTATTTCTGCTTTACACCTGATTCATGTAAGCAAAAGCTATAGGACACTATTTACCTGACACTGATGTGGAGATGAAAACTTTCAAATAATGGCATTTTAAAGCAGTATATATATATATATATATATATTCTTTATGCATTTCTGTTTATACTTACATGTGCCTTTTGTAAGTAACTTTTCTTATTCAGGTTAAAAAAATAGTTGTTTTTGCTTGTACAGATTAAGAGAAACATTAACTACAATAAGGCAATGTTTCATGATTTCCACTTCACAGTGCCATGGTCTATGGGATGAGGATGACCCCAAAACGACAAAGAAAGCCACTACCTTTCATCGTGATGAGTCTGAGGATGAGGGGATGACAGTGGTGATCCCATCTGAGGATGAGAAGAAGAGCTCCTCCCCTCACTCTTTAAAATCCTTTAACATGGGCACCTCGATCGACTCCATGCAGGTGCACGTACACATGCGTTTCCCTGAGCAGCGCACATACCAGCGGCGCAAAAGCTCGAGTGGGGTCTCACACTTGTCTCGCAACTCATCTTTGCGCTCTAAGAGAGGTGAGGAGTCAGAGCTCCTGCTCACAATATTTGTCCAAACTGTGAATTCAGTGGCTTTACATTCGGTCAGGTTTAGACACCATGAATGAGTGAATAAATGTTGTCTTTGCATGAATGAGTGAAGGAATGTTGTAATTAAAGTTGCCCTTTCTGTGCTTCCTCCAGGCAGCACAAGCACAAGAAACAGTTTTCGGAGAGAAGGTAGTGAGGCTGGTGTGCAGCCAAAGACCCGCAAGGAGCTCATCATTGAGAAGATTCGAGAGCAGCTCATCAAAGTCAAGGTCTTTCTACTTAAGAAGTAAGTGTGCATACAAATGCAAAACAAACATGCAGTACAGGTTATTATTTTAGGCTTTACCTGTAATTCTAAGGTTTAGGGTTTTGCTTTACATTGTGGGCTTTAGCATTCTGTAATTTCACATATAGCTTTAAATATATATATAAACATATCTTTTATGTCTTATTATCTGTGCTGTTCTTTATTCTCTTGCCAGAGCAGTGGAGATCTACCTGCCTATCCGTCAGTTCTTCTATAACCTAATCCATCCTGAATACAGCGCTGTGACAGACGTCTACGTCCTCATGTTCTTGGCAGACACTGTTGACTTCATTATCATCGTCTTTGGCTTCTGGGCTTTTGGGGTATTTGAGATATAACTGGATTATGTAATACGTTTAAAAGCATTAGCAGATAAGTATATGGTTTATGTCAGGGGTGGTGTAATGGTTAAGCAGTTGCCCCTGTGAACTGAAGGTTGTCGGTTCAAATCCCAGACTGGTCTAAGTGCCACTGGAGTTCCTATGAGCAAGGTACCCTTCCCAAGCACTGATCCCCGGGTGCTGCCCAATGCTCAGACATGGATGGGTTAAATGCAGTGGTCACATTTCATTGTGGTGCACTGTGTGTTGTGCTGTGCTGTGTTCACTATGACAAATAATCACTCATATGTAATATTTATTTTATATTATTTTTAGCTACAAAGCTCAATCGGTTAAAGATGCAATTTAAAAAATCCATGATTTTAGGGCATCAAGGATAAATCTGGAAACAATTTTTCTTCTAACTCAGTTTAAAGAAAGCAACCTTACAACAGCATCATAACATAACCAGAGTTAGGGCTTTGAATCTGTGGAAGATCTATATTGATAACGTGTCATTGCTTAGGCATAACTACAGAGAATTTGATTTGTGTGGGGCTGGGTTTGGCAAAGAGTAATGGGGGAAAACCTGCAATAATTCAGATTAGAGTAACAGAGAAAACTTGACATTAATTTCTTCCAATGAAGGTTTTCAAATCCAGTTTCAAGATGAAACAAAATTAAACCTTGACCGACATTGTTCTATGACCAACAATGTTTTTCTTTTGACAGTTAACAGTCAGTTCATTCAGGACCTTATAGGTATCAGCATGAATGGAGAAATGAATGAATGATATAAGTTGATAGTTCCTAAGACTAAAATATATTTTTAAATATAAATAATTAAAATGTTCTTTAGTCGGTTTAGCTTTGGCTAATTGTAGATCATTTTCTGTGTCAAGCAAGTGATTTTTTTTTAACTCATTACCATGTGGTCCTTAGAAACATCAAGGAGGGGCAGATATAACATCCTCGCTCTCAGAAGACCAGGTGCCTGGCCCTTTCCTGGTAATGGTCCTGATCCAGTTTGGCACAATGGTGGTGGATCGGGCCTTGTACCTTCGCAAAACTGTCATGGGGAAAGTGATTTTTCAGGTCATCCTCGTGTTCGGCATCCACTTCTGGATGTTCTTCATCCTTCCAGGGGTGACAGAGAGGTAAGAGGTCTAGACATTGTCTTTAGCTCATACCACACGTGACTTGCAGTCATAGGCGTTTAATGTTTGTCCATACTAACGATCGATGTCTCCTTTATGAGGCTGTTTAGCATTATGCACAGAACTGTTTCCAACTGCAGTTGCAGATCATTTAAAAGCTATTAGCTGCTTTCACATTCTGTAGTGTTTCCTTACAGCCTGGCTTTATGTGGCTGGCTTTGGCATGACAATGAAACATTTCAAGTGAAGGGCATCTTCACTCTCTTCTCTCCACCAGGCGTTTCAGCCAGAACACTGTAGCCCAGCTGTGGTACTTCGTGAAGTGTATTTACTTTGGTCTGTCGGCCTATCAGATCCGCTGCGGTTATCCCACCCGTGTGCTGGGCAACTTCCTGACCAAAAGCTACAACTATGTCAACCTCTTCCTCTTCCAAGGGTGAGAGAATAAGCATTTTAATGGTCTATGCATGAGTGATTTTGTTTGACAGTGGACTGGTGGAAAGCATAGTATTCCAGTTGGTTAATTGGGGATATGCTTGTGGTTGTTAACAAGTAAAGTCAGATAGCAAATTTATATGAACTCACTGGGAAACTGAATAGTGCAGTCATTGCTTACCAGAGAGGGAATAAAGTGTAACAATGGGATTGAAAAGTTATTTAATGCCGCATGATGTACCAGTATGCATCAATTACCAGGAAATGGTCTCGTGGATCGTTTCCATCTAAGCTTGTAAAATGATGCCCCAGAACGTCTTAGCTGTTTATAAAGGTAATGAGTACAGTGTGTAGGGCCAAGATCGAGTTTATAGCCACTGAAAGCATTTAAGGGAAACAGTTTGCTTGAGAAACGAAGTGGAATAATATAAACAAAAAAAAAATTACAAAAATCTTAGCAAGGCACCAGGAAAATGTTTTAAAAGATGTGAATCTGCTTAATTAATGGAGAAATAAAATCAGATTGCCAGAACTGGTTATTGTATTTCTTGGTTTTTTTTTTGGAGCTGGCTCATTATTAAAAACTATAAATGATTTTTAGCACGTTCTGTGAAGCATGTTTATAGTGAAATATGAGTGGATTCATAGCATGTAATAAACTATGAGTTTTATTAAATTAATATAAGCCCATTAATTCTTATATTGCAAAACATTTATTGTAGTTTAAGCTATTTTCATGATGTGTTGTAATTAATTAAAATTCATGAGGAATTTACTGAATTTCTATTAATGATTGCAATCATGTGCCATTCAGACCCTACATTGTTTTCACTTTGGCTTTGATGATATAGTGAGAAATCCTTCCCTGAAGAAGACGGAAGGAAATATTAATCTTTCTGCTCTGCTTAAAACCTGTTTTCCTGAACATTTCTGCTGTCTCTCAGAGGCTGGTTAGTTAGAGCTGCATAATTCAATAATATATTAAATATGTATAATTCAGCTGCAATATCTGCATCTGCAGCTGAACAAAATCCTGCATTCTTGGAGGTTTCTGTGAATTTGCTGAGAACTTCTTGCTGTGCAGGGAAAATAATTTTTATCTGCGTGTATGTGTCGTAAAGGTTCCGTTTAATACCATTCCTGACGGAGCTGCGGGCTGTGATGGACTGGGTGTGGACAGACACCACACTTAGCTTGTCCAGTTGGATTTGTGTGGAGGACATTTACGCCCACATTTTTGTGCTCAAGTGCTGGAGGGAGTCAGAGAAGGTAAGAGGCTGAAGGCACGCTGTTATAAAGAGATGGAAACAGCAATAATGTATAGAGAAAGCAATATGAAAAAATATTCAAATAATAATAATCTTTTAAATTGTATATGGGCTGTGTAAATTATTTCATTTTCTACAGACTCAGGAACATGCATTTAGTCAAAGCCACTGAAAAGATACTGGATGTTGAATTCAGTCTCGTCCCAGACACAGCTATATCATACTGACAGTTCCCCCCAGAAAATATATTCCCCTTTCTTAGAAATAAACTGAAAATAATGAATTTGTCATTTTATTTTTAAATAAATAATAAAATTGTTATTAATAAATATAAAAATAGATGTTATTGTGCAGAGTTATGTGATTATTCAGTCACTTGACTCATCACACTCTAGCAAAAGGTCTTAAAATGAGACAAAAATGACAATATCTGACAAGCTTTTCTTTTCAAACATTTTGTCAAACTTTTGAACACTGGAGAAATAATAAAATATCAGTTCTGGATAATTTTGCTTTCTTTAAGGTTTCCCAGTATCTGCACAATCGATTCTGTCAACCTCTACCTTCACTAACACATAGTACAATTTTAGAACGAAAACATTATTCGGATTAACAGTGTTTATAGAACAGTTTTTGACTGAGAAATTCTTTCAAGTGTTCAGTCAAAAATTGTGTTTTGGAATTGCCACTCTCTTCTTTTGTTCCAACTACTAGGAAATGCCTCTGAATGATTGCCCGTAACTGCCCAGAAAATAACAGAATGCTCATTTTATCACAACTGTTGTATAATATTACAGCTTCACTAGAGCTTGGGGGAAATTAAAAGCCTAGGAAATTAAATTAGAGAGATAAAATGAGTTTGTACTGACTTTTCTGTGTGTCTGTGTGTGTGTGCGTGTTGCAGCGTTACCCTCAGCCAAGAGGCCAGAAGAAGAAGAAGGTGGTGAAGTATGGGATGGGTGGCATGATAGTAATGTTGCTAATCTGCATAGTCTGGTTCCCTTTGCTCTTCATGTCTCTGGTCAAATCAGTGGCTGGTGTCGTCAACACACCTCTGGACGTCTCTGTCACTCTCACACTCGGAGGGTTCCAGGTTTGTGTGTTTGTCGGATGGGGGTGGGGGGTGGGGGGAAGGGCATAGTCAGCCCTTCATCATATTGCTGTTATCATCATATTGAAATTTGTGAGAGAAAGTGAGTTTCCTAAACATTTAACACAGAAAGTTTTAACACAACTCGCAAGCATGTGAAAGGGCTCGACGCTTAGGGAAAATAAAGACCTAGGAGCCTTTTACAGTTCTGGTGCGAAAGGAAAGGCCCAACTGCACACGCATCAGTACCTACACTGGATTATTGTGTCTTTGCAATACTAAAGCTGTTGCTCTCACAGCACTTTTTTCGTTTTAACAGTTGTGTGTGGAGTCTGATAGTGGCAATTTTTTATTTTTTTTTTCATCTAGTGGAGTAGGTCCATTTGTGTAGCATCAGAAAATCTGAGATTAATTGTACTTACAAACAAACAAATACAAACAAAACTCTCATGGATCGTTTCTGACCCATGTTTAGATTGGAATTTGAAAGGCTGTGCTGATACAGTAGTGATTTAAGTGAAAGTGACTATTTTGGCATTGTAAACACACTCAAGCACTATAATGAAATGTGACCCCTGCATTTAACCCATCACACGTGCAGCAACGGGCAGCTACCAATAGGGCCCGGGGAGCAATGGACGGTACCTTGCTCAAGGTACCTCGGTAGTGCCCAGGCTGGGACTCAAACCTGCGACCTTCAGGTCCCAAAGGCAGCGTCCTAACCACTAGGCCACCACTATGATGGATAGGCAGTAAATCATAAGGGATGGTATTTCAGGAAATAGGGTCCGCCCACAACTGTAAAGTCTTTAGTAAAAGAGGACAGATTAATTTGTGGGTTGTAATTTTGCTTGCACAGTCTGGTTTGTCCATATATGAGAAGTGTCTGTATTTTTCTTTATTGTCCTTCTACACATGTAAAATATGAATGTGTGTGTTTTTTGCACATTCAGGAAACTTAATTTCGCTCACAAATGCTGACAGTTATTTTACGGCATACATAATGCTATAATATATATACAATATTTCATCTATTCAAGTCTTTCTCTCTTTCTGTTTTTGCTTTCATTCAGCCAATCTTCACAATGAGTGCTCAGCAGAAAAACCTGAACGGCATTTCTATGCAAGACTTTGAGCAAATCATTAAAACTTACAGTCAAGATTCAGTAAGTTATTTAACTGATCTGTCTGATTATTTGATTATTTGTAATCTTTTACCTACTTCAGGTATATATCAACTCTGCTACGTGTTAAATGTGACAACTGCAAATGTAAAGAAAGTGTGTTGTTTCATGTGTAGACAGCACTGCAGTTTCTCGAAGCATATGTGTATGAGGATGTTACTATAGCCCACCTGGAGGGAAGCTCTAACTCTCTGTGGACCATCAGCCCCCCAAGCAAGAAAACCCTGAGAGATATGCTGAACGGGACAGTGGAATTGCCTTTAACCATGACGTGGTCTATACAGAGGTACAACACATTTTGTCACTCAGCATCTAAAGAAGACTAGTGAACCTTTTACAATTTAAAAATAAAGGTTCCTGAATGATTGTTGACTTGAACATACAGTTCTAAGACAAAAGGTTCAGTTGGTAAAGAACATTACATTAAGTAAGTAAGTAAGTAGAGCTTTATTGTCATCTTAACCATATACACTAAAGCACACGGTAAGACGAAATACCGTCCTCCAGGACCAAGGGTGCTACTTACACACAGCGGGACAGCAGCACAGTAAGACAACAATATACAGATCACAAGAGGATGAATGAGGGGGAGGAATAAATATTTTCTGTACATATATTCTAAATATACATATGCCTGTACACATGTCTGGCAAAAGAAGGACGTGGGGAAGAAGGAAGGCACATGAGGGGGCTGTGACAGACAGACTATAGACTAAGGACAATACGAAACATATAACATATAAATGGCAATAATTTGTACATAATAAGATGTAGTGTCTGATAACCAGTTAAAAGAATGCTCTCTATAATGTTTCCTATAAATATATTTTGTTGGTTTTGTTTAGGAACATGAGTTTAGGTGCCAAAGCAGAAATGGCAACAGGTAAACATGTCATCACCCTGGACAATACTACAAAAAAAGAGCTTCAGAACCTTCTGTTGGATAAACCTGTAAAAGCTGAACCTGTGTGAGTCTGTACTTAAGAGTTAAAGTTTATGTTTATTACACTTTATTTTTTGATGGTGATGCATTGTTTCATTAAATAAAATTCATGTTTTTAGGACCATCCCAGGTATTTTTCCAAGATATCTTCGGGCACCCAGCGACTCCAATGCCAAACCCATTGAGCAGCTAAGTAATGGTAAGATGGGTGCTTTGGAATTTAGCACTCAGACCAAAGTCTTAGGCACCTATGTTAATAGTTTACAAGCCATTGTTAAAAGCCATTTATCTGAGCAGTGAGTTTCTGTCTGCTGCAAAAACACAAGTGAACATTAGAACAAATGCAAGCAAACAAGAAAGCAGTGAAACGTATAAGGATGAGTTGTTGTGTGTAACATGCAGTTGATGTTGTGTGAACTGGTTAACAGAACATGGGTTTGGGCAAGATTTTGCCTCCACCAACTGCATGGATGTGTGAAGCTCCATTAGCAGTACCTGATTTAATTTAATGATTTAATTTAATGATTGAGCCCAAACCAGTGATTTGATGGGAACTACAAGTAATACTGGGCTTCCATAAGGAGACCTCTAGAAATGGTTAAGCCAACACACTGATAAACACATCACTGATTACTGTATTAATGTTATTTCTATTTATTTGAATATTATTTTTATGTTACTGTGATTGTTTCAGCGACTAATCAGTGTCGAGTACTGGTGTGATATTTACCAGAGCAAGTCTTTATTTGTGAAGTTAAGTCTTAAATTGTTATCAGCTGTAGACATTACTTACCATTATTGGTAAAGATATGGCCTTCTCTCTGGGATGGCCCTGGCTGTATGCTGGTGCACCTGATGTAAGCTAGAAAGAGTCAATCTTTTTTTGTTCAACTGAAATTAACCTTTCACCACTGTATATTCTGTAAAACTGCAAATGAAAGCAAACATGTAAGTGTGTGTGTATGTATATATATAGATCAGCCACATGAAAAAAACATTTTTTTTTCTTTCTGTATGCTGTAGATTTTAAAAATATCACCCTGACTCTGCAACGAGGAAACAGTTCAGAGAAGCCTCAAGAATGGTGGATTGTGAACCAGGCAGAGCCAGGATTGATCAAACTGAAATCTGTCGACGATCCCCAGGATGAAAAATCTCCCAGGCTGGAGCTTTATATCTTCAGTGATCAGGTCAGCCCTCCCAGCCTGGGCTTTCTGGCTGGATATGGGTAAGTAGCCATGACCTTTTCTCAGTAATGATCATTATTCACTACACTCAGCTGTTTCAAGAACTCACGCACCTCATGCAAATATACACTGAGGAGTGGCAATACAGCAAAAACATAACATCACTTGACAATTGGGAACAGACACAATGCACCAGCAAAGGGAGTTCCACATTTTTAAAAAGCTGTCAGAACTATGTAGATGAATCATCTTCCCCGTATGTGCATCATTACATCCAATTTTAGAAAATGATAAAATTATGGTTTGCTCTTAGTGATTGCTGGCATCATCAGGATAAGAACATGAGAAACATGGTGGGACAATAAAAAGCAATACTAGAGCTCTCTCTCACTTTAGTCACCTGACACCTGACAATCTTCACTTGCCTTATTTAGTTTGTACAAATAATTGCGTTTTCATTTACTGTCTTTTCTCAGGAAAACACACCAGTCATTTCATTATGAGATGCTCTCTTTTTCCATCCGTATTAAGATAATGGACTCCACAGGTGTGCAAAAAACGATGTTATGTGCAAACTAATGACATCTATTTGAGAGAATATGAACCATATCATGCTGATTACTGATTGATCAAACTTGATGAAGCATGAACTTTTCAGAGGTGGTTATTGTATTGTATTTTTAAAGCTGTACAAGACTTGAGAAGTGTCATATTTGCCGGACTGAAAGGTATAGGACTATATATGAAGGTGAGATAATGACTAGTTGCTTGTAATGAAGGGGTGAAGCAATATGAAAATATCTAATAAAAAGACGGGGATGAGCATAATAATTTGTACATATAACAAAGGAATTCAGTGTTCATAAGCAGAAAAGGGCTCGCTTTGAATATGAGCATCATGATTACGCTAAAATAATGGTGCGGTTTTCCGAAGGCGACGGTGCAAATTGGTGCTGGGAACTCCAACATTTTACCACAGACCTGCAGACACTATGAGAAAACTGGGAGTACTTGAGATGAGCATTATCAGACTTGAATTTGAACCAAGAACCACCCCACATTTCCAAACTATGCATTATTTAAAGCCATTGAAGCATGAGAGGATATTTACTATCTGACTTGAGACGTTTTCATTACATTACTTAATTATATACAGTACAAGACTGCACAAAAGTCTACATACCTTTTATCTACACAAAGCTGGGTACCTGAGCAGTAAGCATGTATTTTCTTGCTCAGAACAAAATCTAATATAAGAAAAAACATAAATAACATTAATATTAAAAAGTTTTGAATCATCTTGTGGCAGGCTGTTTTTTTTTTGGCTATTCCATTACTGGTTTGCCTCAGTCTGTTTGTCAAAGTCGCTCACTGATACTTTAATAAAAACAAAGGGAACTGGTGATTGTGGACCAGGGGTGGGGGGAGTATTACAAAAATCTTTTAAAAAGTGTTTGGGATCAAGTGTCTCTAGACAAAAAGTAATAGGTATATGTCCCTGGCATCCCAGAATAAATGACACCTATCAATATAAATGTGACTGCAGTTCAAATACATTGCTCTGTAATATTTGTTGTATGTACCTTGTTTACATGCAATGTGGTATGAGTTATTTGACCTGGCATTAACTGAGCTCACTTCCTTTCTCTTAGCATCATGGGTCTATACATGTCTGTGGTTCTGGTGATCGGCAAGTTCGTGCGTGAGTTCTTCAGTGGAATCTCACACACCATTATGTTCGAGGAGTTGCCCAACGTAGATCGTATCCTGAAACTCTGTACCGACATCTTCCTTGTGCGAGAGACCGGAGAGCTGGACCTGGAGGAAGACCTTTACGCTAAGCTCATCTTCCTCTACCGCTCTCCAGAGACAATGATCAAATGGACCAGGGAGAAGCAACAGTGATGATGATAGTGATAAACATTGCTGGGAAAAGGACACTGATCACATGACACGAGGAGCTCTTAATTAACATGGGAAAGCACAAGGCCGTGTATTGGGTCATGCTACTGTTTGCATGACTTTGTTTAACTGATGGATGAGGTAACAGACAGTAGCTACTAGACAATGTTGCTGCACCTTACAGCCCTTGACAACACACAGCAGTAAAACTGGTCTGCTGTGTGCAGAAGTCACCCAGTGAGAGACATTGGATCTGCAGCAACTTTAATGTATTTTTAAGGGCTTTTAATAGACATGAATTCTCCTTCATCATCATTACAAATACAGAATTCTTCACAACTGGGAATGCATGAGCCAAGGAAGAGGTCCCTCATGACCAACCATTGATTGACAGGCCCGTTGACAAAACCCAGTGTGCATTCAGAAACTTAGGTGGTCAAAGACTGATTTTTAAGGGACATATTTATCAAGTTTTTCAGAGGAGGAAGGGGACAGCAACTTCTGGTTCAGCAGAAGATGGGAGAATCTCAACAACAGCAATCACCTGACAATCTTCACTTGCCTTATTTAGTTTGTACAAATAATTGCGTTTTCATTCACTGTCTTTTCTCAGGAAAACACACCAGTCATTTCATTATGAGATGCTCTCTTTTTCCATCCGTATTAAGATAATGGACTCCACAGGTGTGCAAAAAACGATGTTATGTGCAAACTAATGACATCTATTTGAGAGAATATGAACCATATCATGCTGATTACTGATTGATCAAACTTGATGAAGCATGAACTTTTCAGAGGTGGTTATTGTATTGTATTTTTAAAGCTGTACAAGACTTGAGAAGTGTCATATTTGCCGGACTGAAAGGTATAGGACTATATATGAAGGTGAGATAATGACTAGTTGCTTGTAATGAAGGGGTGAAGCAATATGAAAATATCTAATAAAAAGACGGGGATGAGCATAATAATTTGTACATATAACAAAGGAATTCAGTGTTCATAAGCAGAAAAGGGCTCGCTTTGAATATGAGCATCATGATTACGCTAAAATAATGGTGCGGTTTTCCGAAGGCGACGGTGCAAATTGGTGCTGGGAACTCCAACATTTTACCACAGACCTGCAGACACTATGAGAAAACTGGGAGTACTTGAGATGAGCATTATCAGACTTGAATTTGAACCAAGAACCACCCCACATTTCCAAACTATGCATTATTTAAAGCCATTGAAGCATGAGAGGATATTTACTATCTGACTTGAGACGTTTTCATTACATTACATGTACATATGCTTTTACAGGGACAAAGAAATGTGAAAATAGTAGGTTTACTATGTAACGGTACAGCAGGATAGAAAATGCTGAACAAGAGCAATGACCTTCAAATAAAGCACATACTAGAAGGGCACCGTTATTTTCCTCTTCATGCTTTGCTTGCACTCATTTTCTTGTTTCAGTTAAAAATGTGAATTCGGTTAAAGGAATGCTCCAGGGTTTTTCAACCTAATGTGTATATAGCGCATCTGTAGCAATAGATTACTATGGACAACCGTTTTAACACATTTCCCTGTCCTTAGTAAAAGTATAGAAGACTAGTTGACTGTAAACACACAATACAAACAAATAGACATTTGCAACGGATGGCGTAAACTCTGGAGGATTCCTGCGTTTGTGTGTCTACTTTTTGCAGACGTGCACCAAACCAAAAAAGAAAAGAAAAAAACTTTAAATCTTCCGTGGCTTTCAATCTGAAACTGGCAAATTGTACATGTGCACAATGTGGCATGATATCAAAAGCTGCAGTAAATATACGAGTTGCAGAGGATGCAAAGGTGTGGTGCTGATGGCTTTTTCAACAGTTTAAACAGTCCCCTGCTCTGCTGGTCCCAACTAATGCACTCTTACATCAAAGACCTATTGGAAAAAACATCAGCAATGGCAGCACATACATTAATGATGAACTAAAGGCAGTTGAGCTTCATACAAGAAGCCCTCATCAAATATAAATAGGAACAAAAAGTGTCACGTCTGTACTAAAGGCTCTCAGTGCACAGGATGTATGCTGAGATGCATATGAATGCTAAAATGGAAAATCAGGCAGGTGCGTGTTATAGCTTATCAGTGTTGAGACTGAGATCATCTGTAAACACAAACCTCAAAGCCTGAAAAATTTCAGAAGTGCATTTCTTTAAAAGGTTAAAGATATTCACATATGATCAATCGAATTCATTTAACACATGGGTTTGTTTACCTGTAAATTATATTTCCCATACACATAATAAATACACAATACAAAGAACATATGCTGTGCACCAGCAGGGGGCTTTATTGCTGTGCATATACTAAGATGCGTTCATTATAGGAATGCAGTAGATAGACGATTGTATCTGACAAACCTAAGGTCCATTGTGTCGTTGGTCACCCCAGAGTTTTCAGGACCAAGCTAATATTTCTGCATTTGTTTACAATGTAAAAGCACAACGTATGGTGAGGTTTCATGGTTAATCATAGCTCAGATGCCACTGCCCTTCATCACTATTACTGTCCGTATACGCCTGCAGACAAAAATGTTGCAGAATGTAACAGTCCTGCCTTTGTGTCGTTTTAACCTTTGCTGTCTGGTTAGAACCGGTTCACCAGTTATGCAATATTTCAAACTAAGTGTGCTGATCCAGGATCATAATATGGATACAGGAGAGTGCTGATTCTAAATCAGCCAGGTCACACAGAGAAAAGGGTTACGCACAGTTAACTTGACTCAAATGTACATATCATTTCCACATGAAAAATATAATATTGCCTTTCACTTTACTTTTGGCAAAAATTCTATTGAACTAATGTATAAAACAGTTCTGACTGCAGAATTGGCTGACACGTTTTCTACTTGTGCTGTTTGTGATAAGTAACAACTCTTGCTAAAGCTAACCATAAGTTCCCGCAAATGCAAAAATAAAACGTCAGTTTTAGTTTAGTCAGTACATCACAGTTCTATTTTATTTTGGGGTAAAAAGTGCCTTATGTCTAAAATAAATAGAAAATGGCTACTGTTCCACAAAACCTTCCATGGTCAGGACAGTGACATTTTGAAATGTGTCTGTCTTTTTAAGACCACCCACTTTAAATGTTAAGTAGACTTACAGAATATTATTTAACCGTGAGAAGTTTAAGGAACTGTTCAGAATGTTCTAGAGCTTTCTGGAATATTTTAGGATTTTCTAGAACTTTTTGGGACTGTCCAGAAAAGATTTTTTGCCACTATAAATAAAAACGTTCGTGGGCCGCGGTCATAAAATCAAAGTTTGTGATGAATAAAGGCATTTTACATCGGCTTTAGACATAAGCAGTTGAAATATAACCCTTAGATCTCAGGAACAACAATTGTGTAACATTTTGTTATATGTGCTCAGCCTACTGTCCTATTCTGAGGGAGGCTAATATCGAACTGCAAACCTGTTACTGGACCCGATGGAGCTTTTAAGTCAGCAATTGTGATGGTGGAACGACTGGAAATGAACAAAATACAACTCAGCAAATAAGACAGTCTGTGAAATGCTGTCCAGTCTGTCTGGAACAAAGGAACGTGCTGGTTAATCGAGCATGCATTAAAAAAGCTGAGCTGAACTTTCATGGCCCTCGTAAAACAAAGTGCTACAACTTTTTTTTTGCAGAAACTTTTGTAAAGCCAATGTATAAAAGCAACAGACCTTGAGGGTCCTACAACTTAATGATTTCATTCATGTGGAAATCACCTACACATTCAAATCAAGTGCATTCAGTGCAACACGTTTTCAGTGTGGTTTTCTATTACAAAACTGGTTAAAAGAAAACAAGGCAGTGCTTCAAAGAAGTGAGTGGCCAAAAAACAGAACCGATCTACTGATAATGTAATGATGTGCCATTATGCAGTGCCTCTGAACTTACAGTGGCGTTCATGGCTAATAATGTTAGCTCACCCAAAGCTGGTTTGGCTGGCTCATTTGTCTCAAATATTACACAGAACTAACATTTCGGCTCAGTCATATTCCTATTCCGTGTGTTCTTTTCATAGCTATACATTAAAGGGGTAGCTTGCTCAAAAATGGCAATGTAGCGAACCGTGAATTGAGATTAGTTGGACATAAAAGCCATTAAACAGTACAAGGGCTCTTAACTGCAGGGCCACCGTCCATGCTATTCACCGTTAGGCACATTAGCATTTTTGGCTGAACAAACCCTTCCTGCTCAAATAACACTGAATAAGTTACTGTACATTACGGTCACTTAAATAGAATTGCATAAACGACATTATTTGATACAAGACATCTTCACTATTTTACAGACTCGTCAATATTTAAGACAGCAATACATAAACTTATACTGTAAACAAGACCATACATGTGTTTTATCATAGTAAATGAAAATACATTTTGATAAATAAAATCACATTTAACATTTGTATCTAAAACTTAAAATAGCTTTAGTCTCTGGTTGTAGCTTTTTAAAACATCCTCTTAAGTATCTTTAAATGTACACCATGTCCAGATACTAGCATTTTTGAGTGAACTCCCAAGATCCAGACGATTTAGACAAAAAATGGAATTTGTCAGGAGTGAATAGACCTTGTACAATGGGGAAAGTCACATTAAGTCAACAAATACAGATTTCTTTCTCCTGTTCTCTCTTTCACACACCCATACACATTCACGTACACTTCTTTCCCAAGTTAACACAGTCCTCCTTCATACTCATCCTCCTGTTCTGCTGGTGGTGCTCCTCCAGCACCCCCCTGTGGAGCAGCAGGGGATTTCTTTTTCTTTCCACCTCCCCCAGGCACCTTCAGAGAGATGGCCAGCTTTGCATACTGTTTGGAAGAAGAAAAAAGCATTTAAAAAAACTTTAATTGCCTTGCAAATAATGTTTTAAAAAGAGACTCCATGCAACAATGCAAAGTGACACCAGTTGTAATTTATTGCATTTATTTCATGGTTTTTCTTTTTAATTTCTGTAGAATTCAGCCAACACTCACGTCATTGTCCATGTACTTGAGAAGAGGTGAGTTACACACACGATACACTTGGTCTTCATCTTGCTCGTCATAACCTGCCAATAACGTCTCCATGGAAACACAGTCCTCACTGCCACTAAACCCAGGGAGACTAGAAGAAAAAGCATAGCAAGATTTTTATTTAGCATTGAAAAGCAAGAAAAAATGACCAAAACAAAACATTGATCAGATTTACTTCAATATGACATTACATTCACGTTCATTTCCTTAATGCCAACCTGCAGCCCAGACTGTAATACTGTATGCTACCTATAGGGGGCAGTCATCAGTGTTTTTTAATCTGTGGGGTATGAGCTTCATCCTGCACTGTATTAGCGAAATATGGATCAGTATCTTTATTTAGACCTAACCTTTGACGTCGTTGTGTTTCAAATCTTCCTAATACAGCGAAAATATCTTCGCCACTACTGGGATCACACTATGAAGAATCATGGTCAAAGATCCACCACAAAAGTCAGGACCGTCCGTGTGGATAGGGCATAAGTCAAAAGGGGCCGTTTCCATATATAGACAGTATGGACTGTTTACATAATAAGTCTTTTTCAGCTTATTTGTCTGTGTTATGGATCCTTTAAAACCCGTGCTTCTGCATCCTTCTGACTGTTCTAAGGGATTGTTATTTGCTCTCTCTTGTAGAAACCACTGCCAATGATTACACCTAGTGGGATCACAAGCCAAGCTCAAATGACTGTGCGATTCTCTGGGGTGTCTTATAAATTCTAGGGGTTGTATTCTTTATTTGTTATTTTGTTAGAGGACTGCTATTTGAGATCTTTTATTTACAGCACCTGTGCCTCACCAACCTGTGTGGTTTCTAATTCACACGTATTGGCATTTTAACCATTTAAACATATAAAATCGTAAAATCATATAGAACCTCTAGAGGTGCAGCTCAGAAGTGCTATGAATGCTCAACCATACCTGTAACTTTCTCTCACACACTTATCTGCTGCTACAAAGTCACCCCGGTGGAGATGGACCAACACTTGGGCTATAGTTTTCTACAGACAAAACGATGAACAGTCACAAGTAAATAACTACAGCAAAATGAACTTTTTTGCATAGTTAAAGCATTTCATTTAGGCTGTCTTTCTATCATGGCCTAGGAAACTAACGAAGCAGAAAACAGCATCTACTTCACACTGGCTGAAAGATTGATAGTGCACCTTAAAGCAAGTGGGGTAGTTCTCAATTTCCTTGTACATGTTTTTTTCTTTCTGGAGGGAGACTGCTGCGTCATCCAGCCTGTGGCAAAGACACATAAGATGAGATGCATTGCAGTGTGTCACTGTAAAGAGGCTAAAATTATCTCTGCACCAAGTTTCTGTCCTTTTCAAGAATACAGGAAAGTGGGCAGATGAGAGGAAGTAAGAATGAAAATGTGTCCATAAACACCAAACTGATGTTGATGTTGATTGATCACATGCTCACCTGCGTAGTCGCACCAGCAGTCTAGAGGCTTTTCCCAGCAGTTCGGCCGCCTGTCTGAGACGGTCCTCATTCTATACATATAAGACATTAAAGGATATGGGCACGTACATATAGATTTGTATAGGGTTTGTGTTTAAAAAGAAGCAGTGACAGTAGAGCAGCACCAGCATCACTATTTCATGGCCTATGTTGAGTTTAGCTACACAAGTGATCTCCAATTCACAATGTAAAAGACCAATTTACAATGTTGACGTCAAAGATTCAGAATTTTAGCACCAGTTGTAAATAATTAAAGGGTCATCAAGACGATGCATCCAACTTGTATAACATTGGTGTTTGCAAAACTGTGTTTACTGTGTTCATTATTTTATTTTAATCAATGGCAGCTCTTACCTCAAAAACAGATGCAGCTTTCTGATACAAGTTTACTGCTTTCTCTAGATCCATGGGCTCAATAAGTCTGTTAAAAAGCAACCTTGCAGTTACAGAAGGCCCAAAAACGAAGCACCACTACAAACACAATACAATTCACAGCCAGCTCAAACACAAGACTGGCTTCAAATAAACAGTCTGTGACAAAGGAACGTTCCAGCATTTTTCAACTCAGTTTCTATCTGCAACATCTGTACTGTTCAGTCGATAACCACTTTATTTTATTTTATTTTTATTTTATTCTATTTTATATACTCTATTAATCCCCGAGGGGAAATTGTTCTCTGCATTTCACCCATCCAGAGCAGTGAGCACTAACATAAACACCTGTCCCTTTAAAAAAAGAGGAGTTCTGTTTACTTTCTCTTTGCCTAAGGTTTTCTGGTATCCACAGATAGTAACCTACACCAAAATGCTGGTGATATTACCACAGTGCTACATCACCAATGGTTTTACAAAAAAAATTCTATCCTAACTGAGGTCAATAATGTTTCTGTACTTTTCTATGTGAAAGATTATTTTCCGTGATAATCCACCACAGGCGACACATGCAACAGATAGAGACATGGTAGAAAAACTCAAATCTCGAATCTTCTGCTACAGAAATTAACAACTGTGGCATGATGTCTTCCTAATTTCACCTACTTGCCGGCCCTGTCCAGAGCCATGCCTGCAGTTCCCGATGTTCCATTTTCCACGTACATCACACTGGCTTTCTCTATCAACTCAACAGCCTCAGGTAATCGCTTCATGTCCTACAGAGAGGGGAAATCCCTTCTGTTACTCACAGCAAAGCAGCAATTCAGTTCCAACTACTATTCAGTGCCTCGTGAATCGAACCAGAAACAACAGACTCAATCAACCTGCAGAAACAATTACAGAAGCATCCAACCCTCTTTTGTGATGGCACAAGAAGGGAAAGTATGTGTTTAACAGCGTTGGTGGACAGAACTACACCCTAAAAATACCATTAGGAGTTTACAGGGTATAGTTGTGGGGGATGGTGACTGTGTGTGTTTACAGGGATACCCTGTTCCATTTACTGCTAAACAAATATGGATAACTGTTGTGTAATGAAAATGATTTGATTGTTCAATCTGTGTTAAACTGGCACAAATGTTTCAAAACAGTGCTGCTGTTGGAGAACCTGTATAAGAAGAAAATACTTACTTTCAGCATCATACCTGCTTGTTCGATTGCCCTGAGGGAAAAAATAATATTTTACCAAATGATTTTATACCAAAACACAATAATTATTGAATAACTATGTATAATTGTAAACAGCGATATCATGTTTTGTATTAATACTAATACAAACCAATCAGCCATAACATTACGACCAGTGACAGGTAAAGTGAATATCATTCACTATCTAGTTATTTCATTACAAAGGAACCTTTCAAAAAAATTAGGCAGCAAGTGAACAGTCAATTCTTGAAGTTGATGTGCTGGAAGCAGGAAAAATGGGTTAGCGTAAAGATCTGAGGCTCTTTGACAAGGGCTTATTGTGATGTTCTATACGACTGAGTCAGAGCATCTCCAAAACGATAGGTCTTGTGGAGTGTTCCAGGTGTGCAGTAGTTAGTGCCTACCAAAATTGACCCAAAGTGGTTCCAAGGTGAACCAACTGGTGCTTTGGCGACCGGGTCATGGGTTCACTGATGCAAGTGAAGAGTAAAGACTAGCCTGTCTGGTCCAATCCCTAAGAGGAGCTCCTGTTGCATATAATGTTAAAGCTGACTCTGATAAGAAACGGTCAGAACACACATTGTAACCACAGTCAGAGCTGTTTCAGCAGAACCTACTCAAACCTACATTAGGCAGGTGGTATTAATGTTGTGGCTGATCAGTGTATTTATAACTATTTGGATAAAGTGTTTTAATCCAGAGGCACTCACTTGGCAGCATGGAACAGTCTGTAGGTAAAGGTTAAGCAAAAGACAGGGTTGGACAGACGGGACGTTCACATTTCAAAGGTACATCATCGTAACAATGGCCACAGTGTGGGTCAAATATGAATAAGGGATTTATTGAAGACTAAAGATCAGTAAGCTGATCAATACAATAACCTCTGTGCTCACCATATATAGTATGGCACCTCTGACCTCAGATCAGACATCTCTAATACCTATCAACGTACATCATCCTCTTACCTCTACATATATTAAACCATGACAAACAGATTATTTTCTTCCAGGAGAACATCCTCTACTAAGCCAGAACTGGAATTTCTATCTTGAAAGTGTTACAGAGCATAGGAAGTGAAGTGAAAGTGACTCTTTGTCATTGTGAACACACTTAAGCACCACAACGAAATGTGACCTCTGCATTTAAC
>JBBPDA010000041.1:35112593-35182370 GCA_037974385.1 Arnoldichthys spilopterus | reverse complement strand
CCCCCCCCCCCCCCCCCCCCTCCCCCCTCCCCCCCTCCCCCCCCCCCCCCCCCTCCCCCCCCCCCCCTCCCTCCCCCTCCTTGAAGAGCAGGGCCTCTTACGCTGTCTTGGTCTCTCAGTCACAGATGGCCATGGGATCGCTGTCTCCTGATTGCTTAACTGCTTTCTTTAATGGAAATCCGTCTTGTTCCTGACAGGCCCAAGATAAATGTACATGACGTAAACCAGATGTGAATGTGTGCACGACCAACCCGAAACGCCACCACCACAGCTTTTTTCTCTTTGAGAAATTTTGGTCTGGCTGTTTCCCTGTTTAACACCTGCTCCTTGTGTAGCGGTACGTGGTTTACTGTTGCTCCATGTGTTTCTGCTCTTCCCTGATTAGACGACCACACATCTGGTCTTTATCTTTAATGTATGATTTCTAACCCTGACTCTGTAAAGTATGAGCCAGTGTAAAACTGACAGTATTTTGCTTATTTTCTGACAGATTTAGGGGACGTATACTAACCTTTTAATGTTGTTTGCCAGCTTGTGCCATGTTATGAAGTTGTTGGAATTATTGACGAAGGGCCTTTCTTTATCACTAAGTGCTTATTACTTTCCTAACACTGGGCGGATATTTTTTTTTTTTTTACTGTTTTTTTTTCTTTGAACACAGGATTCTTTTCTTGAAGCCCCATGAGTCAGATTTACTAAGCTATATATAGTGTTGGGTTTCTGCCTGTATTCTCAGTTCCTTGGCCTGGTTTGTAAAGGGAAAAAAAACTGCCGTATCTAGACTTTTTTTCAACAAGTTTGTCGGTTTTGGAGTAATTTCAAGGTCATTAGCTCTACTGTGTTTGAGTTTACTACAGTGATCAGCCATAACATTAAAACTGCTTGCATGATCTTGTAAGTCCCCACTCTTGCCACCAAAGCAGCTCTGAGAGTGGTGCACTGTGTTTTGACACCTTTCTAACATAGCTAGCATTACCTCCCCATGCACGTCAGTAAATCTTGGGTGCCCATGATTACGATTTGTCCTTCTGTGGATCACTTTTGGTAGGCACTAACCACTGCACACCTGGAACACTCCACAAGACCTGCCGTTTTGGAGATGCTCTGATTCAGTTGTCGCGCCATCACAATAAGGTCCTTGTCAAAGTGGCTCAGATTCTTACGCTCCCCCATTTTCCCTGCTTTCAGCATGTCAACTTCATGAACTGACTGTTCACTCACTGCCTAATATATCCCATGCTCTGACCAGTGTCAGTGTAATGAGATAATGAGATGAGACTTTACTTGTCAGTGGGTTTAATGTTGTGGCTGATCAGTGTATGAATACAGTAAGTTGCACTGTCTTCAACTTGTTCTTGGGAAGCTATTGTTTATTGCAAGCCTGTGGTATTTCGGAGTCACACAACTGTCACTATGTGTCACTGCATCTGAGGTTTATATTAAACCGGCCACAGACTTGATTTGCTGAAGTTTGTGGAAAAATGATCGAGGTTGAATCAAATCTTCAACCTCCATGTTTTTAATATTCCATATGTAGGCCTGTATGCCTTCCATCATCAAGTTTTGTGAGCAAGTTTTGATAAAAGGCAGAGTTATTTAATAAGACACTTTGCTAAATTCCCCCTATGTTCCTTAACTGTTAAGGCTAAAGTGTGCACTTCTGCTTTGTGTTCAGGTAAGTAGGTGTTAACTAGCCTAATCAGGCTGATGAGCTTCATAGACTC
Organism: Arnoldichthys spilopterus; assembly: GCA_037974385.1. Taxonomy (NCBI): domain Eukaryota; kingdom Metazoa; phylum Chordata; class Actinopteri; order Characiformes; family Lepidarchidae; genus Arnoldichthys; species Arnoldichthys spilopterus. The sequence goes on along the minus strand of JBBPDA010000041.1, from coordinate 35,180,646 downwards.
AGAGTTCAGTCAGTGGAAACAGTATCTTTCAGTTATAGGCTAATAAACATTTTCGGAGGCCGAGGGCTTGTTATTACAGCTAACAAATAAAAATGAAGGAATTCCCCGTTCAGCTTAGTAAATCTGTACAGTGGTATTGATGTTATTGGATATATGTTCTGGGAAACCGCCACCTCCTCAGTCACACAGAAAAGAAATGTTCGACCCACTTTGAGAATTTCCAACATGAATTAGCAATAAATGTTGCCTTTACAAATGTTCGTTTTGTATAAAGTAACCTTCTCTTACACTTTCATCACCTGTATGACTGTTTTGACTTCATGATGAACTTAAAGGAATAAAAACCTGTGCCCTTGGTAAGATGTGACGGAGAAGAGCAGTACTTTGTATGGGGAATTTGAAGCTTTTAGGTTTTTGAAGCAGTTTGGCATGTTTAAACCGTTTTGTGGTATTTATAACTTGTGGCATTCTTGAACTAATGAAGTGCAAATAAAGATTATATTTATTACGAAGGCTTTCTGAAATTCTTGTAGGTAGCTTGAGCCTTTCCTTTGTCACCTGCTTTTAAAGCAATACTCCCAGTGTCACTTGGCCTTTGGATTCAGCTATATCTGTTGAGTTTTTTTAAAATCCATACAATAAAATGTCAAGTTTGAGATGCAGTGTCACTTTCCATCCAACAGATGGCGCTCGGAACACGGAATACTGCAGCGCTCTGGCGGGACAATTATGGCTGCATCCCAAACCCCACGGTTCTACACTACTAGTGTGTCCGTAGTGTGGTATGGAACGCAGAAGTGTGAGATTGGGCACGGTGGGTTTGTTGAGTGGGAAATGTCTGAAGTGAGCAAAGCAGGACCCCCGATCTGTGGCAGCTGCACCCCTCGCTAGCCTGTATCTGCCGGGGCTGGATTTAAGGACGTCCATCCTTCTGCGCTTACATACTGTTGTGTTTGTCGGATGCTCGTGAGTGGAGGGCGGTCATCGTGCAGGAGCTGGACATGTGCAGCTCTGAGCACTGACCTTAAACCACCTGCTCATTCATGTGGCCGAGGGACACGAGCTGCTGCTGCTGCTGCTGCTAATCTCATTTATTCTCAATGTGAACCATGATCGGAGCCGTCTGCTCAACACACACACACACACTGCTTCTAGTTCCAAATTAATTTCATTCATTATGAATTATTTTAGGTTTCCAGCGCTTACTTAGGCACTTCTCGTTTATCAAAGTTATATTTTATTTCATGTCTTCGTTCAATGTTTACTTCTGTGTCTGTGTTTTTATTTATAGTATAAAGCACTGAAAGCATTTCATTTTCATATGGATTTTACTGTTCCACATGAGTTACGCTGATTGTGGAAAAAGAGTCTCGCGGGCTTAGATGCAGGTGCGGTTTTACACCTTTTAAGTGTGCGTGTGTGTTTAAAAATACAGCTTTTATTTGAAAAAAAATGGAATTGGAAGGTTAGCATTGATCACAGCGACATTTGGCTAGAGAGAGAGAGAGAGACAGAGAGAGAATGATTTATTGAACTTCTTCACACGCGCACGCACGCGTGCATGTGCTGGAGGCGAGCGCGAGGGGCGTGTACAGTGTTCGAGAGTGAGCATACGGCAGGGCTCTTGCGCATGCGCACGGAACGGGCGTCACACCGCAGCGGCTGCGTTAGTGTGTGTGTGTGTGTGTGTATGTGTTTTTTTTCTTGCTTCTCGTCGTCAGACACCAGGAGAGAGTGAGGGAGGGAGTGAGAGAGCGAGGGAGGGTCGGCGGAGCTCACGAGAGGTGTGTGATCGTGGCAGAGGCAGCGAGTTGATTCCGAGACGGGATTAATAATGAGCGCGCGCTGAGTCTGCCCCTGCGCTTTCCTCCGTTTCTTTTTTTCTATTCGTCTTACTCCCTTTTTTTCCCCTCGCGCATCACTGAATCGGCACTGAGGTGATGAGAGGCCGGTGTGAAGAAGAGCAGCGCGCGCGCCTCCTTTCCTCCTCCTCCTCCTCCTCCTCCTCCTCCTCTTCTACCTCCGGCCTCGCTCTCCGCCGCCGTCGCCCTTGATGGAGCGCGAGCGCGCGGCCGACGGCGCTGGCGGAGACGCGCCGCCGCACAAGCGCAGGCCAAACCGCGCGCCCTCGCCCGCCAGACCCGCGCTAAAGGAGGCGCACTTTCCGCGGCCGTCCAAGTCGCCCCCTGTCACCGCCGCGACGCCCAAGTCGCCCAGGCCGCTCGTGCAGCAGCAGCAGCGCGCGTCGGCGCCTCCGCGACGGGCTGGGACCGTGGACAAAGCCACTGCGGCGTTGAAGAGCGGCGCGAGGGCCGCGGCGGCGAAGAAAGCCGCAAAGGTCGCCGCGCAAACTGAACGCAAAGTCACTGCGCCGCCGCCGCCGGTACCGGCTGCCAAAAGCAAGGCGGGCAGGAGAACGAGCGCGCCGCCCCGCGCGCCCCCATTGGCCCTTGCGTCGCCGGTGCGCGTGCCCACCGGCGGCTCCGGAGTGGCGCGCACGGACAGCAGCTCGGATCTGTCCGACTGCGCCTCGGAGCCGCTCTCGGACGAGCAGAGGCTCGCGCAGGCCGCCAGCAGCGACGCCGAGTCGGGCTCGTGCTCAGGCTCCGCAGCTTCCGGCTCAGGCTCCGAACACAATGTGGCGGCGGCCGCCGAAGGGACGTCCAGCACCGGAGCTCGGGCGCGAGTGCCAACCGTCACATCCTCAACAACAGCAGCAGCAGGGAGAGCAGCCGGGGCTCAGGCATCGCCCGCGTGTGGACAGACGGACACATGCAGAGGGGACAAACAGAGTGCGAGCGCGCCCCCCAGACCCGAGCTGAGCGAGGACGAGCTGTTGCGCGAGATCGAGGAGCTGCGCTCAGAAAACGACTACCTCAAGGTAACCCGCGCGCGAGACTGCAACACTACCCCTGCACGCGCCTTTATGGGGTACAACTGTTTTGTGTTGGCCACCGGTAGCGCGCCCCTGAGTAAAACCCGTGTGAAGGGCAAGCACATGGATTTGCTCTCCTCCGCATCTGTCCTCCACCTGCTCCTTTACTCCTGGTTCTCCTCCTAATCTGTCCTCCACCTGCTCCTTTACTCCTGGTTCTCCTCCTAATCTGTCATCCACCTGCTCCTTTTCTCCTGGTTCTCCTCCTAATCTGTCCTCCACCTGCTCCTTTCCTCCTGGTTCTCCCCCTCATCTGTCCTCCACCTGCTCCTTTACTCCTGGTTCTCCTCCTCATCTGTCCTCCACCTGCTCCTTTACTCCTGGTTCTCCTCTTCATCTGTCCTCCCCCTGTTCTTTATCTCCAGGTTCTCCTCCTCATCTGTCCTACACCTGCTCCTTTCCTCCTGGTTCTCCTTCTCATCTGTCCTCCACCTGCTCCTTTCCTCCTGGTTCTTCTCCTCATCTGTCCTCCACCTGCTCCTTTACTCCTGGTTCTCCTCTTCATCTGTCCTCCCCCTGTTTTTTATCTCCAGGTTATCCTCCTTACCTGTCTCCCATCTGTTCTTTATCTACTGTTTCTCCTCCTCTTCTCTCCTCCACCTGTTTTTTCTCTCCTGGTTCTCCTCTTCATCTCTTCTTCACCTGTTCTTTATCTCCAGGTTCTCCTCTTCATCTCTTCTTCACCTGTTCTTTATCTCCAGGTTCTCCTCCCCATCTCTCCTCCACCTGTTCTTTACCTCCAGGTTCTCCTCCTCATCTCTCCTCCACCTGTTCTTTACCTCCAGGTTCTCCTCCTCATCTCTCCTCCACCTGTTCTTTATCTCCAGGTTTTTCCTCCTGGGTTCAGCATCATGTCTTTCTCCTCTTTTCCATTTCCCTTCAAAAACGGTTATTTTCCTGCTCTTCTGTTTCTCATTTTCCCTCATTCTACTCCACTACTCCCACTCCACCTTCTCTCCACCTTCTTCTCCACCTTCTTCTCCTCAATTCCTTTCCCTTAGCACCTCTCTGTTTTCTCTACTCCTCTGCTTCACACATTCTTCTCTCATCTTCTGTTCGCCACATAATCTGTGTCTCCTCTCCTCAACATCAGCTTTTTCTCTTTTCTCTCTTCTCTACAACTCATCCCCCTGGTTCTCCTTGTCTCCCCTTTTTCCCCTTTCTTCCCCTTCATTTTTCTTTCCAGCTGCTCCCTTTCTTCTGTTTTCCTAGCCCTTCTGCTCCTCATGCCGGTATGCGGTGTCTTTAAATGACTTGACCGCAGTGTGCAACACCATCTGCTGGCTCTTTATTCCTATCAGGGGAAAGGGTCTGTTGTCCAAATGCAGGAAGCGATTGATCCGATGTGTCACTAAATGAATGAACTGGAGCTCGGATTAAGCCTTGTTTTGGGCTAAACTATCAGCAGTGTTTTCCCATTAAAAACTGTTTTAGTCTAGACTTAGGCTTAATCTGGGACTGAGAAATTGGCCCCAGTGAAAGCGATGAAAAGCCCAAATCCTTGATTTGTAAGCCAGCGTTTTTAGGTCACCCTGGTCTGCAGGGACTAGGCTGCATGGTTGAATTTCTGCCTCTGCATGGCAGACGGTAGCACTGTGTGCTGCAGAATGAAGCAGCTGTGCATGGGTCTGTGTGCTCGCTGCAAGATGTGATAAGTTAATAGGTCGCTGTCCCGCTCGGGATTCTGCATCTGATGCCTCCCAACCCTCTGCTGCGGCTTGTACTATGTACTATGTGCTCCCTCTCAATTTTCTTATGACTGTCTCTTTCTTATAGATTTGTTTTTTCGATACAGTAAGAATATGTAGTGCTTGAACATATTTTGTGCTGTTATGATTCTGTTTTCAGTTAACTGGAGCATTCAATATTAAAAAAAACAATAATTTAGACTTCATCATAAAAAACTGGAGCTTTGCCTAAACACAGGGGTTAGCAGCATATAAACTCACCTGTACAGAGTATAAGACATAAAACACCTTAATTCATCAACTCAGTGAGGAGTCCTTCCCTGTGTTTTACCCTGTTAGACCACAGAGTCACAAAAGCATGAGCATAATAGTCATTTGAAAAGAGAAGTCAACATTTTAACCTCTTTGGTACTGTGTCTGCAGATAATTGTGATAAACAAAACCACCAAGAAAACAAGCTTTTTAGTACTTTATTCAACAAGGATATGAAAAGATGTAAAATTCTGCTGTCAAAAAAGTAGGTACACCCTTGACCAAGGAAGCTTTAACCCCCTTTAGCGGACATAATGTCTTGTAGACCTGTAGCATAATTGTCCTCCAGTCCATCTATCTATCCATCCATCCATCCATCCATTTTCTAAACCGCTTCTTTCGTTTCACGGGGAAGCTGGAGCCAATCCCAGCTGACTGCGGGCCTAAGGTAGGATACACCCAGGAGAGGACAACCACTCATACACACATTCACACCTACGGCCAATTTTTAGAGTATCCAATCAACCTACTGCAGGACAGTGGGAGGAAACCCACACGCTTGAAAATTTCACACAGAAAGGCACCCGTGGCCGACCCAGGGATCGAACCCAGGACCTTCTCGCTGTGAGGCGACAGCCCTAACCACTGCATCGTGCCGCCCATCCTCCAGTCCTTAAGGGGTTTTCTTGCATGTGCTACCTATTTCAAACCACCAAACAACATTTAATTGGTATTCAAATTTGGGCTTTGACAAGTCCTTCCCATAAACCTTCATTTCTATGTTTTAAGCCATTCCTTGGTGGGTTTGCTGGTGTGCTTAGGATCATTGTCCTGTTTAAAGTTCTATGTCAAGATTAGCTTCAACTTTTGAACAGATGGTCTCACATTATCTTCACTCACTCTTTAATATGATGCAGAATCACAGTTGAATCAATGACTACAAACTACGCAGTCCCCGATTCAGCAGAATAACAACAAACTATAACATTTCCATCACCATGCTTCACAATTGGTATGAGGTTCCTCTTCTGAAAAGCTGTCCTAGATCTTAATGTGGCAAAACAACTCTTTGAATTGTCATTTTAGTGCACGTTTTTCCAAAAAGCAGGATCTTTGTCTGTATTTTCTTTGCTAAACTGTTGTCATGCCCAGATGTTCTTTTTGGGAGAGCAAACACTTTTGTCTTGCATGCCTCATGTCAAATTTGTCTGGTCTCTTTCTGATTGTACACATATGCACATTCATACTGAAAGCCTCAAGAGTTCCATGCAGATCCTGTGATGAAATCTTGGGGTTCTCTGAGACTTCTTTTCACATGAAACATTCTTTTTCTGGGGTGAATTTGCTGGGACAGCTAGTCCTGGACAGACTGGCAGTTTTTAAATCTATGCCACTTACAATTAATATATTTCAAATAATTCAGAGATTTTTAAAACCTCTTTCCAGACACATAGGCATCCACAACCTTTTTCTGGAGGAGGCTCTGTTCAATAGCACCTAATTTGGAACACATGATTCACAATTGTATGGCTCTGAATGTGTGATAAATTTAAGAGTATACTTACTTTTTCCATGTGATTGATCTGTTTTTTGTTTATTATAACATATTATGTGTAATTTGTTTGATGCTACAGGGTGGGATGTTCACATTTTCAAATATTTCAAATATATATTTTCAAAAATCTGCAGTTTTCATGGCGTGTACTTATTTTTTCATTTGTCTGTATGGCTGATGGTGATTGTAATTCAGACTCTGATTTTGACTCTGTCTGTGGTCAGGATGAAGTGGACGAACTGCGAGCTGAGATGGAGGAGATCAGGGACAGTTACTTGGAGGAGGAGGTGTATCAGCTGCAGGAGCTGCGCAGGGAGCTTGACCGTTCCAATAAAAACTGCCGCATCCTCCAGTACCGTCTGCGTAAGGCCGAGCAGAAGAGCCTGCGGGTGGCACAGACTGGCCATGTGGACGGAGAACTGCTTCGCAACCTAGAGCAGGACCTCAAGGTTGTGTGTGTGTGTGTGTGTTGTGTGTTTGTGGTGTGTGTTCTATGGCAAACAAAAACAAAAATGTGTATTTATTAACTTTTGCGATTTATCTGTTGTAAACTTAAAGTATGTGTGATACAGTCCTTGGTTAAATGTGGTTAAAGCTAGAATTCAGAATTATTTTGATTTTGCTTTAAATTCATTTAAAAATATGTAATTGTGTACATGTAATTACATAATTACATATTTATTTGTATAATTTATTATATATATTCAATTAACCCTCTCTCTTTTACTATATATTCTATTAATTCCCATGGGGAATTGTTCTCTAGATTTTACCCATTCAGAGTGGTTAGGACTAGCTCACACACCTGAAGAATTTACATTTACATTTACATGTACTGCATTTGGCAGACGCTCTTGCCCAGAGTGACGTACATGGTGCTTTCTAGTCTCCAAAGAAAACCTCTTATACCAGTAAACCTAGACTTGAATTAAGAGCTGCTAGTCTACCAAAATTATTCCTGAGCTGAGGTAAAACCTTTACATAAATTAATTTATCTTTTTTAATTCTCGTAAAGTTAGTAGTAAGTTTGCTAGTTCTGCAGTTATGCTCCTAAGTTCTCTGTGAAGAGGTGAGTCTTTAGTCGTCGTTTAAAGACAGTGAGTGACTCTGCAGTTCTAATGGTCAGGGGAAGTTCATTCTACCACTTTGGAGCCAAAACTGTCAAGAGCCTAGATGTCTGTTTTCGATTTTTGAGAAGGGGGATGTCCAGTCAGGCTGAAGATGATGTTGTGAGAGGACGAGCTGTTATCCGTGGTTTGATCATTGCAGGTAAACAGGAGCAGGACCATTTTTGGCTTTGTAGGCCAGCATCAGTGTTTTGAATCCACAGGAAGCCAGTGAAGGGTTCTCAGCAGTGGGGTGGTGTGTGAGAATGTAGGTATATTGAAGACCTGGTGAGCTGCTGCATTCTGGATTAGCTGTAAAGGTCTTGTGGCCTACAGAGGAAGACCAGCCAGGGGAGAGTTGCAGTAGTCCAGTCTTGACATGACAAGTGACTGGATGAAAATCTGAGTAGCGTCGGTGGTGAGGAAAGGATGGATTTTGTTGAGTAGGAGAAACCAGCATGTTCGGGAAAATGAAAGAATGAATCTGCACCTTTTCTCATTTCATTTGAAATTCCAAATAGTAAAAACATACATATATAAAACATGGCTGCACACACATCAGAAACCTTTCATCAAATTCTCATGATTGCTGTTCCATTCTTAGGACTCACTGAACCAACAATAGCCATCAATTTAGCATTTAAGCAAGAAGAACTTATTTCAGCAGAGTGAAAGTTAAATTGAGAATGTTTTGAATTGAGGTACAAATGGAGTTAATTATGGAACCATGTGAATGCATGAGAGCATTTAAGGATACTGAATGGAGGAGGAAATGTGAATAGAAAGAATATTCTAAACATACTGTTAATTGGGGAGTACATTCAGATCAGGATACATGGTGGAACACATGCTAAAAAAAGGTTAATGTAGGAGGACATTCTTGAACAGTAGGAATAGGAAAAAAACATTTTACATCAGTGTGAATTGGAAAGATGAAGCAGAAGAGTTTAGAAAATTGTAAGAGGGTGGGAATCTTAAAGAACAGACTTAATGGGGAAGAATATTCTACAATATTCTACAGTGAGAATGAAAAGTTCTAGTTTAGCGTGAATGCAAAAGAAGATTCTAGATTATTGTAAATGTGGAACAGAACAGTGTGAATGGGTTAGAACATTGTAAAACTGTGTAAATGGACTAGGACTGCATGACAGACAAAATATTAGTATTTTGATTATAGTGCTACATATTGCATTTGTGATACTTTTCCTTTTTTTCTATTAAAGAGTCTATATCAACACTTTTCTATGAATAAAGGCTTGAAGTACTTAGGTATTGGTAAAGCTTCAAAATGTATATTCACAACACCATCCATACAGTCCATTTATGGAAAATAAGCTTTAAAAAATGGTTTTCAGCTCATAGTTTTTGTGATCTCACAAAACCAGCACATTTACATACATCTCCTTATTATTGATTGGTTAGAGGCTCATTTGCATATTGTAGTTTCTGCAATATCAGTATTGCAGAGACTAATATTGTGATAACAATGACAGACAATATATTTTGCAGCCCTAGAATGGGTGAGAACCTTCTAGATCAGTAAGAATGGGAGAGAATATTCTAGAGCAGTGTGTATGGGTGAAAACATTATTGATTAATGTGAATGTTCGTATAACTCATTTCTACAAGTGAGGAATAATTAATAACAAAAATGAATGAGGCATTTTAAGGTATATACACCACAGGGTTAAACTGTATGTTTCCTACAGTCTCTTACCAGTCTATGTGCATTTGACCACAGGTGGCCAAAGATGTGTCGGTGCGTTTGCACAATGAACTGGAGAGTGTGGAGGACAAGCGCACACGAGCGGAGGATGAGAACGAGATGCTCCGGCAGAAGATCATTGAAGTGGAGATCTCTAAACAGGCCCTACACAATGAGCTGGAGAGAGCCAAAGAGGTACAGACCTTTCAACTTCTTCTCTACTCACATAACTATCGAAACACACCTCTGTGCTGGTGACCTGGAGTCAGCTTGCTCTTGAAGTCCTCAGTCAGATGCTGCCCAGTAAGGTCAGAGACTAGTTAGACTTTAGGGTTTTATGCTGCTAGTTTTACGCTGTTAGTTCTTAAGACAAGAATTTGTCGTAGCAGTAGTGAAAGTGGCTGCCTTCATTTAAATTAGGTTGAACTGTAATCATTCATCATCTCAGAGTGAAAAGAGGAGATTTTAGCAGGATTCCACATTGGTGCTAGCTGGTAATTGGGAACCATGGACAAGGGTTTTTTGTCATTTGTTTTCTGCACATTATTGACTTTGCTGGTAGGATGGATTTTTGGTTGATCAAATGTTTTACATGAAATAGCAGTGAAAACATATGAATGTGTAACACGAAGAGTCTTGCCCACCCACCCATCCCCCCTCACAAAAAAAGGAAAGGATGGGTGTATAACTGTGATCAAAGGTTAACACAATTCTTGACACTTTCATTAAATGTTTCCCACCTGCTGATAGATTTACCAGTAGCACTGTGAATATGAAGTTTCGATAACTAGATATTATTTCTAAAGAGGTCTGTCCTCACCGATGATGTGATTTGCAGAATTTTATCAACATGGCAAGTTGGTGTAGTGAATTGATAATATTTGACATTTTTTACATCCAGAGAATGTAAATAAGAATGATATTTCTTATTCAGAACACATTTTAATATTTTTGTTGTCTCATACACCTATCTCACTTCAGTTCAAACATTTCCTTAATCTATTTTAGTCAGAGGACATTGCACTGGATTTATAGACCACTGACAATGATGCAGCAATTTTCTATGGGTTTGGCTTTGGAATTGGGTAGAAAACAACACTCTTTACACTTTACACTTTACAATTTACCTCGTTCCTCTGAAGCTACAACGCCTTGATCCTTACAACTGCCTCAGTACAACAAAACTCTCAGAAAACAAATGCAATTTCATCATTAAATAAAGCTTGAAATATTTACCCACATTTTGTTGGATGGGTTCTGAATGCTAGCCTCCCATGAATATGGATCTGCATGGAACAAAAAAATATATACATGTTGTTACTTATAACAAAACCTCATATCTCCAGGCAACCTTACAGGAGAAACAAAAAATCTTGTTACCTTAAATTAAGCTTAATGAAAAAATATTTGTAAGCAGTTTTGGGCAATTTCTATTGGACCATTCATCATGAAACTTTGACCAAGTGTAAAGGTCTGGTGTGCTTTCACATTATGTAAAAAAAAGCAAACAAACAATTAAATACCCTCTGGTTTTGTTTGAACAGCACAACACATAATGTATAATGTAGGGTATGTATCATATAGTTTCTTGTTTCTCAAGAAACAGAAAGTTTCAGACAGAGGTCCCTCATAATCTTGCACAGGCTTTGGGCCTTTTTGTGCATTCACAGGCTGTAGCATTGTGCTGTGGGTTAATGGGATGAGGAAGAGTTATTCCAGGCCTTGCGAGGTTAGCTTAAGCTAATCAGGAAGAACAGCATCACGGATAGAAGAGGCTCATAATGCGAGTCAGCACTCTGCAGGCTGTCAGTATAAAGGAGGACGACACAGCCAGTGCAGCACTCTAGAGCTAAACCCATGTCAAGAGTGTCTGGTTATGACTATGAGTTTTAAAGCATGAATGCTTTTGAGACACATATAGAGTATGAGTCTGCTAAAGGTTAGCTTCTTACACCCACATAGAACTGTCTGAGTCTGTGTCTTGACGCATTCTACAGCAATCTCTTCATGTGTGAAAGTGGGCATGAGCTGTGAGTTTTATTTCAAATTCGAGAAGAGATTTAATCACTCTTAAGATTCAGAAAAATATGTAAGCAATGTTCTAAGTAGCAGGAAAATGTTTTAGAGTGCCCAAATTTTCCAGTCTTTACTGGTAATTTAAGCAGTTTGGATAAAGTGAATGACCTTAAATGGTCCAAAGATAAGTGGTTACAATAAATGTATAAATTAATAAATGAATACATACGTCATAAATAAAATATTTAGTTCACCAAAAAACTGAAAAATGACAGATTTCATAGACAACATACTTCCAATTCCAAGCGTTAAGAAACTGTCCTTGCTTTCCTGCAATGGGAAATTCTCCTCAATGAAGCCTTGAAGGTTAATGCAAACAATTCCAACAGGTGCTTCAGCTTCTGCTGATGACTTACAACCCCCTCTGTGTGAACAAGGCAAAGCTGGAATACATAGTTTCTACACCCCCTGATGCACTATTAGTACAATACTGTACTGCAGGAAGTAGTACTGTATATTGCTATCAGAATGGGGAGGAAAAGACCAGCTCCATTCAGCTGGTTTGGGATAAGCTGGAGAGATGGGAGTGTAATTAAAGCAGCGAAAGTTAAGTCAACTCTAGGAATTGTTTGCATTAAGTTTTTCATTTAAATTTACATTTATTCATTTGGCTGATGCTTTTATCCAAAGCGACTTCCAAGACACAGGAAACAATCAAGCATTAGAGCTGCACAGGGCAAATTTTAGGGCTTTGTTTATTTCCTGTGCTTCAGGAAAGCTTTTAACCAGGCCCTTCATTCCTGAAAACTGTCTTTCAAAAAGTTTTTTGTGACCTTATTTTGTTCAGTTTGACATTTATGGTTGTTTATGTTTAACTGCTTAAATTACCAGTAAGAATGAGTGTTATAAAACCTTTGACCAGTAGTATAAATGTTGCAGGCGTCATTGGAACTTTTACCGAAGTGGCTGGTGGGAGAAGCTTGCTGAGTCATTTTTGTTGGCTATAGAATCTATGTCACTAGTAATTAAGAGATAAACCTGTTCCAGCTGATTATACCTGTTGATAATGCTGTGAAGGATTCCCATGCATTCCATTTCCCTCAGATCATGAAAAGCTTGTTTGCTTTTGGACAGAGGTGAGCTGATTCTGACCGACCTCCACCAATATAAAATGTTTCCTGATATCCATTTGCCTGGTGGAAAGTGTGCAGCTCTAATGTACAGTCTTTTTATCTATACAACTGCTGCACGACCAAGGCCTATTTTGATTCTGTGGCGGTGAGAAAAACACAAACCCTGCAGGGACAGTACCTATCAAAGTATGAAAATGATCAAAGCAGCTTCAAATTTTTCAAAGCAGCTGCCCAGTAATCGTAGTGATCTGCAGAAAGATCTGACACTGTTCTCCCTGGTGTTTTACAGAGACAGAAATTAGTGAGGATTGCTGTGGTGGTACTGAGTAATGTGGCCGTATTAGCAGCATTTTTTCAAATTCAGTGCTTGTTTAACCTTACTTTACCTAACCTAATGTCTATGTAATACATTCAGAAATGCTGTAACACAGTAATATCTGTCCTCAGGCTAGTTGGTGTATGATTTCTGCATTAATCATAGTAATATGGATGTGGAATCAGAGCTTTCCATGTTTTCTATCACTTTGTAAACAAGCATCATGCTGCCTTTATTGTTGGATGTACTGTACTAGGTGCACTCCTGAAAAATAAATACTGGGCCAAAGACATGGCTAAAACGTACTCGTAGAACAGTGGTTGACATAGGACAGCTCGGCCACACAAACCGGAACAAATGTCCAGCATATAGCCTCTGTTAGGACTGTTCTATAATAACATGGTCCAGTAAGCATTCTGGTTGCCAGTGTTGTGTGTTTTGACCCTGGGAGGTTCACTGATTGCTGACTTTACTCACGTCACCAAAGAACAACAATTCTGAGCCCAGCTATGTGTAAGAAATATTGCAACTGACATTTAATAAATAGATATAGATAAAGATAACAGATTGTGACAGAGGGCTTGAATATCACGTAACTCATTGCAGGAAAAAATTTAGTATATTATTGAGCTGCGTTAGTTCTCCCCACACGGGCTATTGTTTTCGGAAATGTCCTCCCATAATGCAGTACATGAGCTGAAATAAATCAAAAGTCATTGGTATTTACCTCAGCAGTCTGAAACATGGTGGGTCAAATTCACACTCGCCCCTGTGGTTTAACAGTGCATTCTCCCATGTAGCACTGTGTTTACCATTAGCAGGTGTACAGTTGTGGTGGGCAGTGATCTTTAGGGTTGTGATGGCATTCACATCATGTCAGGTGTGTTTGATGACCTTTGGTAGGTCTGTGTGTGTGTGTGTGTGTGTGTGTGTGTGTGTGTGTGTGTGTGTGTGTGTGTGTATGTATGTGTGTGTGTATCCAGTGGTTGGATTTGTCATAGCAGGCTCTCACATTTATCTTGACAGACAAGCTGGGTAAGTCTGACCACACACACACACTTCCTTTGCTAACATCCAGTAGTAGACTTCCCTACAGGGTCTCTGTGTGAGAGAGACAGCAGGGTAGGGAAGTAAATAAAACTTATAGTTGCTACTGTGCTGTATGAGCCCCCCTCCCCCAAGCCCCCCCTTAGGTTTTGGGTCTATATACAGCGAGCTGCATTTCTCTCCCTTTCATCATGGGACTCACTCTATCTCTACATGCTTCTATGCATACATCTTCCTGTCTAGCTCTGCCAGGGATGAAGACAGATGTTCCACATGTCCCAAATAGGGAATAATTCAGTGTCCTATATATGTGGCTGCTGCTGCGTACTGTACTCAGTGGCACCCTGTTTAAACTGTTTAGCTGCACTGTTTTTATGTGTATATGAGTGGCCAGGGGCAGCAGTTTGTGGAGCTGTAAATCTCCAACCTCCTTGTGGTTGGAGATTCATAGTGGTCGGAGATTCGATTCAGCTACGATTCATTAGGAAGATATTTAAATGCATTAGCATTTGAAATGTCACCATGATTCCGTTTGAATAAGCTATTTTGGTGCTGGGAATTTTTAAAAATACACTCAATACCTCTGGGTGTCTGTGTGTAGCTGTGAGTTACCTCATTCACATGGAAGAATGTTTCCTAAACAGATTGGAATGTGGTTTAGCTAGACCAACAGGATGCTGACTGTCCTGAGACCTGCTCTTCATTAGAAATAGCACTTTCACACGTCAGGTGTCAGCTCAGTTCGATCTGGTATAGCCGCATACCAGGTTTACTGCTTGGTTCAATTAAGGTGCGTTTAAGATGAATGTTGTATGTGGGTAGACAGGCTTTGTAGTAGGGTTGCACAGTATATAATTTGTTAGAGAGGTTTGACCACTGACCAGTCACAATTTGCATTTACATGTACATAAAGGTCAACAGCACAAAATCAGAATCAGAAAATATTCCATTAAATGCATTTGCAGGAGTCAAATTGGGTCACTCAGTAATTAAATTTCCGTGATGAATCTATATTACATCCAAAAATCTAAAATATCTTATAACGTTTCCTGGAAAGTTCCACATATACACATGTGTTTTAGGGTCAGGGTAAACATTACTTTGGTAATGGCTTAAATCCCTTTTAACATCTAGGACTTTGCACTTTTAAATCAGGTTTTAATTGGGGAAGTTTAACAACAGTGAAATCTAATCGTGCAGAGCTTAAGAACTGGTGCTTTGGTGCATTACAAATATCATAATAGGTCTGAAAAAAAAATTGATGTTTTGGTTGAAAGGGGCCTTTTTTTGTAAAAAAGAATCAAAATAAAGAAAGTTATTAGATCACAATTAAATATTTTCTTCAAATTGTTCAGCTTTAGTCTACATGACCACCAGAGTGATCAGATTATTGCCAAAATTAGATAATGATATAGCTGATGTGCATGTAAACACACTTTTTTATTGTGTGCTGTGACCCATCACAGTTCCAGATGAGGGTTTGTGTATAGACGAATCAGTGTGGTCAGAATAGTGCAGGCCAATTTTTTGCTGCTTAAACTTGCAACACCCCAATTTAACTGCACACCATTCCTGCATATAACGATCTCATAATGTGGCAATATAATCTCAGTACTAGCAATTTTCCATGTGGTGCAGCCCAACTGTTTATGCACTGAATCTGATGAATTAGAGATATGCTGTGTGTCTCAGTCCCAGATGCCAGTCCTGTTGTTTTCCTTCCTGATTATCCCTGATTCAGGAGATCGAGAGCTTGATAACTACCCCTTGGACGTAGCAGTTGCTGCCATTAATAACAGAAGCAGGCTATTATTTTATGGAAGTTTTTTTTTCTTTCAGCTTAGTGAAATAAGTGGGAACATTTCCTTTCATTTATACCATTGTATTGACAATCTTACAATTAGTCTTGTTTTGTGGAAAGATTGACAGATTACATTTTTATGAGTTTATTATTCATTTTTGAGACTGAAAAATATAAATGTTATTAAAATAATTATGTAATGTAAATTGAAAGCAAATAAAATCAAGGACTTTAGTCTGGTTGAATAAAAGCAATAATACTGAGGAGGCAGACTTGCTTCACTTATACCACACTGTCTCAACACTAAGACACAAAGCTGACCCAAACCCTTGTGATGGGGCCTATAAAACTGACATGTGCTGCTTGCGAGCCTGGCAGAAGCACGTGCCTGTTGACGCACTCTGTGCTTGTGTTACGTTATCACTTTGCTAGCCCATGTCTCAGCTGATGTGCTGGTGATGCTTCAGCGTGTGTGCTGCCTGCGCTAGAATTAGCCTGGCTGAGTTACTGTGCTGCTGTGAGCTGTTTATACACCTTCTGCTGTTTTTTTTTTGTTTGTGGAGGTGCTGCAGTGCATCAGTGTATCAATGCATTCGCTACAATGTATATCAATAATTCATTTTTATTATTTCATCAGCTTTTTGTATTGCAGATTTAAAAAGACAATTTTCAGCTAAACTCATATGTTTACATTGTTTAGACATTTTCCCTTGATGTGTTTGTATTTGTGGAATTGTAAGGTAACAACGTGGACAACAGCCTTATTATTCATTTCATTAATCCTTTGGTGTTGCCATATGCCGACAGTGACTTTTATTTTAACTTTTATTTTTTTTTAATTCTCTTGAGACATTAAAGGATTTATGTGTAAAATTGTACACTCTTTTGTGGTTGCATGCGTTCTTGTTAGTGTTCTTTTTTACACCACATGCCACTTGTGAGGCACTGCATTTGTGTGTACAATGCATACACAACAACATTTTTAAACACAATCTGGGGGACGTTACAAATCATAAATACAATTTGTTTAGATGCTTTAGGTTTTATATAAAATGATCCAAATATGTGGCAACAGCATGTATCAATGATGTATATGCAGTGCATACAATGGTGTTAAAATCAGTTAAAATGCTTTTTTCATGTGACAAAATTCAAAATCCACCCTGCCTCCATATTATTTTTAATGGTTTTATATATCCATTTACTAGCCATTTTCAATAAGAACAAAATTGATTAAAACACACCAGAAAACCATTTACCCCAGATTTGGACCCCAGTGCTCAGAAAAACTTCATCAATCGTTAAATACCAACATCTGCACCACTGGGGGACTGTTGAAAGGCCTACAAGAAAGTAGATCTACCGCACTGGAGCTTAAAAAAGCCTTAATCTAGTTCTGAAACCCTCAGAAATTGAATTAAACCAGATGCGTAAAGATTTTATCTATTGGAATTAATATGTAATACACAGACAAACTGGTGATGTTGTAACCTCTATATCTGTTATGGAACCTTACTGAGGTTTTATGTTGTTTTTATGTAAGTTTATTCTGGTTTGCTCTTATTTGCAGGACAGACAGGCACAGATATTTCTAAATGCTTAGAAATCCATTGAATTTGAGGATCATGATGGCAAAGGAAGCATGTCTGTGCAATAAGTGTCTGTATTGGATTTAAGGGATTAGTTCAGCTGAAAATGCTAATGTAACTCACAATGAAAGCAAGCTAGAAGTCTTAGTTAGCAGGCCCTGTTTAATTCACTGTGAGCATGGTTAACATTTTTAGCCACAAGTCTTAGTTAGCAGGCCCTGTTTAATTCACTGTGAGCATGGTTAGCCTTTTTTTTAGCTACAAGTCTTAGTTAGCAGGCCCTGTTTAATTCCCTGTGAGCATGATTAGCATTTTTAGCCACAAGTCTTAGTTAGCAGGCCCTATTTAATTCACTGTTTGCATGGTTAGCATTTTTAGCTACAAGTCTTAGTTAGCAGGACCTGTTTAATTCACTGTTTGCATGGTTAGCATTTTTAGTCAGAATGATCACTTTAGTCCATTATTGACTGTGGTGGTGTTGTTCAGCAGTACGTTCCGTTAACTACTAAAACTAAGTTATAATGTTATGAGAGATGAGCTGAGCTATGCCATCAAGTCTCTATAATAGCTTGTGCCTCTGGGATATTAACTGTAACACACTCTGTACTGTGCTCTCTCTGGGGAGAATGTTTTGGGATGCTAGTGGAGCTGTACAGGGCCATTCTGTCTCAGCTGGGACTGGTGGATCAGCGTGGGTTTCGGCCGACTGCACAGATAGCTGTAGGACTGGCACCGATATCAGCATTAATCCAACCAAGCGGATTGTTATGAAACCTCTTGGCAGGTTCAGGCTTCACAGGGGAGGAGGAAGGAGAGAGAGAGAGAGAGAGAGAGAGAGAGAGAGAGAATGGGTTTATATATCTCCCTTGCTGTAATATGGCAACAGCTTATGGAATTTTTTGTTGTCAGTGTATGGGTCCATGTGTTACTTCACTGTGGGTAGTGCGTCTTTCTTGCTGTGGCATATTTGCACTGTGGGTGCATGTGCTCACAGTGGCACGCTACTTCACTTCTATAAGGGATATAGTGGCTTTAACTCGGGTTGCCTGCTATTGTACAGTCATCAAAATATATATGCTGTTAACATTCTTGGCATCACTGTCAGATGAATGTTTTGTATAATATATACCACGTGTGGTGCAGAAAAAGTGTATAAAATTTTTCTAGTATGTTTGTCTTGTGGAAATTTTTAGCTTTCAAATAATAAGCTATAAAGATGAAAAGAGATGCAGCTGTTATAAGTATAAACCTAAGGTGGCCACATTGGCTGAATAGTTGTCTTGTTTTCCAGCTGTAAGTACTAACAATGGACAGTCATTGTTAATTAGGTAGTGATGCACAGTAATTCTGGAAACATATCAGCATCAGCAAATATTGGCTTAAATTAATATCAGCATCAGACAGATGTTTAGATTTGACCACTATATTAAGCTGATCTTTAACAACGAATTTATTGTGCTGTGGAAGAGCAGGATATTTTGGTGAAGCTGGAGTACAGTGCTAAAATGTTTCCCTTTTTCACTTTTTTCCTCATTTTAAAACCTGATGGATTTTTGTATCAGTATCAACATTGGCGTGAAAAACATCAGAAATTGCTTTCGGCCTACAAACTTCATCAGAGCATTCCTACCTCTAAAGGTGTTATTAACAATCATTAAATTTTAAAAAAAGTTTCACACTGCTGTCCTGTTGAAGTATTATAAAAAACAAAATAAACAAACAGTTTAGTATAGATAGATAGTTGATAGTAATTAAAAGAAAAGTTTGAATTATTTCTGTTTTTTCTAAAAAAAAGAATCTCAAAACAAGTGAAGGACGAGCCTGTTTTCTGATTAATAGCGAGAGCATTTTATGAATGGTCGCTACTTCTCCCTCTTTTTCACTTAGCCTATGGTTATGTACATAGTTCTAGCAGGTGTGGCCTTATTTAGTGCAATAAACTCATCAGGTCTTACCCAGGTTTCTGTGAGACATTGAACAATGTAACATTTTCGTTTATAGTAAGGGCTTTCACAGCAACTGATCTTTTATTAAACACACTTTTAGTGGGGGGACCCAATTGCAGGGGAGCTAAGGGATACAGCCTTTTCTGGAAAACCAGTAGCTCCCTGCCAACCTGTGATGCTACTACGTCCCATAGGTGGCCTCAAGTTTGGGTAGGGGAAAATAAAGCGGATGGCCAAAGAAGCACTGCTCACTGTCTGTCTGATGGGGATACCACAAAAAGGGAAGAGGAAGGGAAACCCTGAGTTAAAACCTAAGTGCCTTTACCAAATTACAGACGGGAGTCCGATGTGGCCTAAGCACTATTCCAGCCACATCTGCCACCAGGGACAAGGAATCTGCATTTACATGATTAGACAACCATGCTTGTCAGGGCTTGGTATTTATCAAGGCCTCTGGTGGATCACATAAGCTCAATTGCCATAACAATGGAGACGTGTCACCAAAGCCCCCTTGGCAGCCCGCCTAGGCACTAACCCTTACAGTTGTAAATCAAAGGTGCTGTTGCAGGTTTCTTTAGAGAGATTAATGTCAGTGAAATTTTTGGGCAGAAACTATTTGTTTATTTCTACTTTTCCATTTAATTTGAGGAACAAGCACAATCTCAATGGAGTGAACCTCAGCTTGAACCAACCAGACGGTCAGTTTAGCCAGTCTGTCTGCTGCCCAGTCTTGGCCCTGATTTGTCAGCTGCTGCTAACTGAGCTACACTGCTGGCTAGCTACTAGACTATGGGCTATGCTGTGGAAAAGGAGAGCAGCACCCTCACACATTCCCATCATGCTTACAGTCACCTTCATCTCATTACATCTGAGAAGAGCCATAGTAATACTGTGTTTGATGGCATAGGTCAGGAGCAGATACTGAGGCTTCTTTAGCACATGAGATGTATTGTAGTACAGCAGCACAAAAGGCAGACATGGAACCCCCATCCTGCCATGACTGATGTTTTAGGGAGGAGGAATCTCATTGACCTAGTTAGTGTCTTCTCTTCATTTTCACCAGTGGAGAGGGAGCGGGCCAGTGGTGGCATGAGGTGTCTGCTGTTACACTGAATTATGCTATACTGACATGCAGTAGAAGCAGTTTTTTATCAGCATTTTGCTAATTATTCTAGATATATTATGAAATTACAAGTTAACAAAATTCTAATATGTATTCAAAAGAACGTAAGAGGGTTGTAGTGCTGTGTTGGCCTGTCACAATAATTACGTTATCCAATTATCACTCAATATATGTGCATGACCTCGAACATTTTTTCTGATCCAAATATTGGCAAATTGTTTTTAACTGCATGTTTGTTTACATAAGAATAAATCCCCCTGTGCGTTATGATAGCAAAGTCGATAGAAAGTCCTGACTGGAGCAAATCTTACAAACACCAGCATTTTAGTTAGTCACATGATTTGTTGGTCCTTATTTTTTCTGGTCTTTTAATTTAGTATTTGTCATAGAAATAAAAAAAATGAAAATCTTTTTTTTTAATTCAAAGACCAAAGAGAAAATTTAAAGACCTAAAAGATATTTCAAAGGCCAAAAAGAACATATCAGTGGCATTAAATGAATATAAAATGAAAATTATATCTGTTATCGTTTTACCACATTACCCTGAATTTGACTTTGTCCCATCCAGTCTGTAGGGCATTTTGTTTAATGAATTGTCTTTTGTTTGCTTCTGATTAACTGCAGTTTCTTTAGTTGTCCATCACCGAAAGGCCAAATAGGCAAAACAGGTTCAGAATGATGTGTGACCTGCTGTCATATTCTTCTTCAGAATCTGACCAAATGGATTGCAGGTTGATGATTTGTTTGCATGATTTGTATTTGCCTAAGTAGAAAATTAGAAAGGGTTTCCTGCATAAACATGAGTCATGCCTTAGCAATAATGGTAATTATGAAAAAAAAAAGTTTTTTATCACAAATAACCTCATGGGTAGAACATCCCTCAGACAATAACTCTATGCTGTCAGAACTAATGTTTATATAAAATCACATGATTTATTACATAGTTATGTTTACATTTTTATACTTTCAGTGTGCGTTCTGCACAGGAGGGTTTGAGTCTGCCTTTTGAGTCTGATCTTTTTTTCATTGTTTTGAGTTCAAAAAAGATATAATATATAGATATAAAGATATAAAAAAAAATGTTTTGTCTCCACAAAACATCAACAATGAATTTTTCTTAAATTCAAGGAATTATAAACTATCTACTTTTATTACTTTGAGATGTGTTATGGATTCACAGTTTTGAGTCTGCAGTTTGTGCAGAATTTCTCTGCTTGTTTCAATAAACCAGAATGAAGAAAAGATGAGAGCTATGCCGTGAGGGACCTAGAAGCTTGAATGCAAATGAAGCGAATGCATTATCAGTGTATTATACTGTTTGTTTTATTTTTTTAAATTTTTTTCCATAAAATTACATAGCAGTGACTGGCATGCAAAATTAGCCATACAAAATATAGATGTAATATGTGTGTTTCTAATATTCGTTTAGGAGTGCACATTAGTGTGAGCCTTCTGTGTTTAGATGTTTGTCTTTTTAAGGATGTGTCCCCCTGCGTATCTGCAGTGGGAGCTGAGAAAACAGGAGATGTTCATATCCAGGAGCGCAAGGCTGTAATTGCAGCATCAGCTCTGACTTTGATGTGAAGTGCAAAAGGGGAACAAAAGAAGACTTTAATATTCCACATTTCTCACACACTTTCACTGCACTGCACTCGCTACTTCAGGTCACAGAACGTTTACCACATACTGATGAGACCTGGATCCATCTGGCTTCTGTCACTCTATTATGCTCTACCGTCAACAGGATATAAAATTCCCTCCAGAGCCTTTTATGCCATGCTATAAACTCTCACCTTTGCTGTAAAGCCTAAAACTCTTTTATAAAATTAATTTGTAGCTACGTTGCCAGTTTTGCTGTGTAACTGAATTGTGATTAAGTGGCCACATAATTAAATACATGGGATGTAACATAATGTAGTGAAATACATTTGTATTTCATTTACAATAGGTATTAACAGGTTTAAGACTGCACTGTTGTCAGGAGGGCGCCCTAGCCCCGCCCCCACAGCTGAGCCGAAGCTCGGGCTCAGCTGTGGACAATTACCAAGGGGGTTAAAGGGCTTTCGTGGGCGTCCCTTCTTGTCGGTCTTTGTATCCTTATGCGTAACTGTTATGGTCTTATGTTTAGTGTATGTCCTTTGAGTTTCGTCGTGTGTCTAATAAAACCCCCCTTAATCCACGTTCGTCCTGCCTGCACTTGCTGCCAGAACACCCTTGATCATTACAACTGTTTACATTTGTGAGAAATAATTCATATCAAATTAAACCATACTTTTACAGGTGGTTTAACAGAAAAATAACTTGAATTAATCCTAAAACTGGCATAAAATTGGTGTGACGTGTAGCATCCCATGTGCCCTCTTCCGTGTTTTGTTTTGGTTTAGCCATGTGCTTTAGTCCTGGTGTTGTGTTTAGCCACGCCCTAGTCCCGCCTAGTCACCTGTTTCTTGTTTCCTGTCTCCTCCCTTGTCAGGTGTTCCTTGTTTGAGTCTCATCAGTTTCCCTATTTAGTCTCGTGTGTTTTTCTAAGTTTATGTTTCTTAGTTGTGTTTGCGTTTTATTTGATAAAACCTTAAAATTTACCGCCTGCACTTGCTGTCAACCCTACATTCGTGATAGTGGGTAATCTGGCACAATTGTTTTATTTTTAGCATATTTCTGGTTTATTTTATTGTAACGGCAACTGCAACCAGCCGTGGCAGCCTAGTGGTTAGGACGTTGCGCTTGGGACCTGAAGGTCACATGTTCAAGTCCCGGCCTGGGCACTACTGAGGTACCCTCGAGCAAGGTTCCGTACCACTACTCTGCTCCACGTCTTGGAAGTCACTTTGGATAAAAGCGTCAGCCAAATAAATAAAATGTAAATGTAACGAAACATAACCTAATTGCATTCTCATCCTCAGAAAGTTTGATATTTTCCCAATCATCGAACAGATGATTAGATTTGACCAATATTTCAAAAAGATATTTGATAAGGTCTTTATTGTGTACAATGTCTGTCATTTATTCATTTTACTGTATTTTTAACATTATAGAAATACATGTTACGTTGCTATGATGCTAATCTAGGTGGATTCAATTTTATAAATATTTAGGTAGCAACATCAACATTGGGAGATACCAGGTACTGACACTGGAAGGCATGTCCTACACCACTGAAGTGAAAGTGAAATTGACTATTTACCCTTATTAACACACCCATGCACACACAAAGTGCACCACATTTGCACATTTGTGATGCATTTAACCCATCACACGTGCACACATACAGCAGTGGGCATCTATCAACAGTGTCCGGGGAGCAGTGTAGTGGGGAGGTTCCTTGCTCAAGGGAACCTCAGTAGTACCTGAGCCAGGACTTGAACCTGCAACCTTCTGTTCACAAGGTCCTAATCACTAGACCACCACTGCATCCCTAATATTCTGTTATACAGTAATAAAGGCTGGGCAATATGATAGTATTTCATGAATATCATCAGTACTTAAGTAACACTGATCAACTGCTTATTTCATTACGTTTTTTAAATGTGATTTAGTTCAGTACAGTGTGTGAATAAAAATGAATCTAAATGTTTTTATTCATTCCAACATAATAATCATGAAATATGCAGTCTGAAAGATTCTTTGATATACTTTTGCCATATTTCCCACCCTTATATTTCATACTTAAATTTTATTCTGTATCATTGCTTTTTAAATGTCTACTCATATTGTTAAGATAAGTATAGCTAGACAGTCACACCTATGGTCTGTAACAACCCTTATAAAAAGCCATCTGGAATTAAATCCATTAGTGTAATCTATTTCATCTCCGCTGGCAAAGGTAAACAGTCTTGAATCACACATGAGATGTGTTTGCTGCCATTGTCAACGTGATGTGGAGATAAATTTCAACAGTGGTTAATATTTACATTTCATTTGAAACTCAGAGATGTTTGAGCATGCAGAATCTACAGACTTGGGAGAGTGTAATGGAAGTTTGTAGAAGTAAATGAATGTGTGCAGTTGATGAGTGTGTGAGAACCATGGAAGATTAGATTCTTTTTTGCTTAGATTAGATTTTTTGCTGCATTGGTGTCTATATTTGTAAAGCTGAAAACGATGGGCCTTTTCATGTCTTGGTTAATCTCCTCTGCAGTAGGAAAAAACAATCCTGGATAGAACAAAAGCTGTGTGTGGAAGTAATGGTTCACCCACGCAGAAGGACATAATTTTCAGTACCAGCGCACAAGCATTGAAATCCCTCATCTCAAAAGTTTAGAATTTTTCACATCAAGTGACCAAAAAAAGTTGAAACCAAAGACATATGTAATAATTTTGTTGCTTTTTTTAATGCTTGAAGCTCCAAGTTTAAGCAGAGCCTTGAACTTTCACATATTCAGGAAATATATATCTAGGGAGTTTGTAGGTCAAGACAATATCTTTAACTCTTTATCTTGTTCCTCAATCCATTCCTGCATGATTTCTGCACTGTTGCAGTGTGCATAACAGGCTACTACGCAGTACAGTTGTCATAAAAGCAAGCACTTGGTCTCCAACAGTGTTTAGATATGTGATACTTGTAAAGTAGCCATCTTCCTGAACATCAGAACACAAAGTTTTCCAGCAGACCATTGCCCAGGGGATCACACTTGCACCCATGCACCCGGCCAGCGTATGATGTGAAAGAAAATGTGATTCATTAAACCATGGTCTTACCTTGCCTCACATTTCAGGCAAGCTGTCCCTGGGTTTGCATGTGTTTTCTCCGGGTGCTCTGGTATCCTCCCACTGTCCAAAGGCTTGCAATAGGTTGACTGTGTACTTTAAATTGCCCGTAGGTGTGTGTGTGTGTGTGTGTGTGTGCGTGTGTGTGTGTATGAATGTCTGTCTGTGTGTTGGCCTGTGATGGGTTTGGCATCCTGTCCTGGGTCAACCCCGCCTTAGGCACGTAGTCAGCTGGTATTGGCTCCTGCAACCCAAAATGAAAAATGGATGACTGGATGTCAGTGGTTTTAATGTTGTGGATGATTGGTGTATTTAATAATCTTTGCAATATGTATAGACACTCCTTTGTGTAAACTCCCATCATTATAATTTTCTCCTTTTTCTTGCATCCTCATCAAATAAGTAGTGATCTGTTAGAGATTCCTGACACTCTTGCCCACAAATGTGGAGTATGTGCAAGGCTCTGCTCCATGCATCATGCCCCATACTGCAGCCTTGCCGTTAATTAAATTCTGTCTCTAATTCAAAAGAGTCCAAAAAGCTGTATTCTGGCGATAGCACCTAGTATTAGCACTTTCTATATATAAACCCATGAAGGAACCTATTTTACAGCCTGTCTGCCTCACAGGGGTGACGTAGGATCTCAAGCTCTATTCAGAGGCACTGACTGCATTTTGGCACGGGACAGGGGTGTAACTGACTTTCAAAATTTTGACATTATGACATCCCTAGTTTCTAGTGTGAATAAGGTGATGAGACGGTACTGTGACATGTTTGTCTAGAAAGTTCAGGTGTAAAATCAGAATTTCACTGAATATTTACATACATATATAGCAGTGAGTAACTGGGCAGTCCCATGATTTTGGCTGCCTTCCTCCAGCCTGTTGGATGGGCATCTATATAAATTGAACCACATGAACATTTTTAAATGTGGTGGTAATCCAGAAGTCCATCAGTAATAGGAACATTGACTGCTCAGATATTTCTTGGCCAGCTGTGTGCAGTTGCATCAGTACTTCATACACTAGAGAGCTAACAACAACTCTAAGGTTGATTCTAGATTTGCCGGTTGTATCTAGAGTTGTTGACGTTGCTACTGTCTCTGAACATATGTCAGTTACAGTAAAGCAAACTTAAAGAATAAACCATGTGCATTGTGGCTTGGGCTTATTTTCAGTGTGTTGCAGAAAAAAGCAAAAAGAGCAATAACCATATCACTGTCCAGTTCCTTATGGCATTCACGGTGTACTGTTATAGTAGAAATGAAAGTAGATGAATGAATGGACCTGTTTTCATTCTACAAACAGATGGACAGATTGATGAACAGCACATAAGCCTTCTGCTATTTAACCTCATATGCGTCTGAAATTGATGGGTGGATGATGAATGGATGGATTACAGAGTACTGACTAGACTGTAAGCCTGCTCTGGAATGCTCAAGTGCTGCTTCTTGCATTGACAGTAATAATTAAGTTATGAATTCATAGATGAATCTGTCTCTTGCCTGAATGAGCACTACTTGAGCTTCCATAAAAGGCTCTTCTCCTTTTATCTGTTTCCTCCTTGTGCCATCCATTTATTTAGCCTATCAGGGGACATATTTGTCATTTGTCATATTTGTAGCAAATAATCGTGTAATGTAGTTATTGCTTCACACACCCCAAGACACCCTGGTAAACAAATGACTTCCCAGTATTCATAAATTACATGAATGAGACCTGATATTTTTTTGTGCCTGTTACAGACATCATGTCAAGCTTATGCAGTTTAACAGGGTTTTTTTTTTTACATAGGCTTTATACATAATCCTTTAATGAATGTTTGGCCTAAGGTCAGATTTGGTAAAAATTTTGCTTCATTAATTCAAAACCTCAAAATTCTAGAAATCAGTAGTTACCCAAATAGTTTTCCAAAAAGAATTATTTGTCGTTTAACTAAGCTAATGTTAGCATGGTGGTAATTCTCGTTGTTATACTGGAAAATAACTACAATGTACAATGTTTATGCTGAAATAAAACATTTTTTCCACTACATGGAACAGAAGCCAGGTCATGTTTATCAGAGCTTCTCCCATGATAGTAAAATTAAAGATTTACCTTTGGATCGGCATGTCCTACATCAGTGTGAAGAGACAACATCTGGCTACTGGTTTCTGTCATGCTTGGCACTGCGGAAGATTTAACATAAAGAGTCATGTAAAGTGGTCTGAGATGACATGAGAGATCTATCCCCTTGAGATGTCCGTTTAAGCCCCATTATGTCACCCAGGGCCCTGGTTAGCGGACCGCCATCTGGACTAAAGCCTGGGAGGTGTAGTTATAGCAAGCTGGTGGCTCCACCTGGACTTGTGAGCTTTAATCAACACCATAAGAGCCATTGTGCTAATTAAACTGGATTATGAGAGGATCTCAGACCTCAAAATTGAAGTCCTGAGGCATGGCCTGTTGGTGTTGTTGGCTTTTGAAGATTTGAAGAGCACTCAATTTTAATCTGTTTTGAGTTTGCAGACAGGGCTTTGGTAAAGGTGTTTTAATACTTGGCTTAAATTCTTAAAGGAAGTATAGTACCTATTGTCGGTGAAGGTAGTAGATGAGTGGATCCGTTATGGCCTCATAATTTGCTGTTGTGATTTTAGTGTTTGTCAATTTTAATGATGGTTCAGTGTTTTCTTTGCATATTTTGAATACAGTAGATGTTAGTAAATAGTTTAATATTACTATTGTAAAGCAACAAATGTTTTATTTTTTATTTATTTTATTCTGTTTGTTAATTTTAATAATTATATAATAATGACAATAATAGTAGCAGATGAAACACCCACACGCACTCATACACGAAAAAAAGGTTCTTCCACTAGCAGGATAAAGTTTCTCAGTCTGAAGGAGATGTTCACTCAGGGCTGCAGAGTTGACTTCACAGAGACCTTTTCTTGGGAGAAATAAAAGCAATTCAGACATATTTTACAATTATTTTGACTAGCAACAGTAATTATATGCTGCCGCTGTTGTTTCTGTTGTTGTTGTTGATGTTGTTGTTGCTATTTAATTTTATTGTGTTGTATTTTTGTGTGCGTAATCCCCTGAGCTGCACTGAGCTGGTCTGTGGAGGCCAATAAGCGTCTGGTGCTGAATATTTAAATAAAGGTGCTTCTCTATTTCACCAGCTGTCCACTGCCAGAGAGCCACTCAGACTGCCTGATTAGATGTCCAACCTCCTTATTACCCACTCACAATGGGGACCCCACTGACCCTGTGTGTGTGCGTGTGTGCGTGTGTGTGTGTGTGCGTGAGGGAGGGAGGGAGGGAGGCAAGTTGGCCCATAGTGGTAAAGGCAAGGCAGTCATTAACCAGCTGGGCCACACTGAGCCCCCTCCCAAAGGTCTCCCCCCTCAAATCTCCAGAGGGCCACAGCCCCCCAAATTAAAGAAAAGCATCTATTGTGTTATTGTGTTTTGTCCCTAGAGTGTCAGCAGGAGAAAGTGAGAGATTGAGTACTATGAGAGTTTGTGTACATGTGCTTGTGTGTGTATGTATGTGTGTGTAGTGCACAGGGACAGTGTTAAACACAGCACCCTGATCCCGCAGGCTCACAGACAGAGATTAAAAGCTTAGAGGAATCCCCCGTCTCCCAACACACAGCAACACAACCCTTATCTCCATAAGCATGCACAACAGGGTGACACACAAGCAACAGGAGTTTCATACTTTAAACACATTACTGCTCGTGCCTCACTACTTTCTGCCTCTGCATCTGTAGCTACCTGCTTTTTGCATCCAAGCAAGCAATGGATCTATGGACTTATTTATTTATTTATTTATTTATTTATTTGTTTGTTTGTTTGTTTATTTATTTATTTATTTATTTATTTGGAATTCGTTCCTTTGTGGATAACTGATGAGATTCTGTTTTGTCCTATGTACATTTTCTCCTTTGTTGGAGAATGACTGCCATTATCTCCTTTGTTTATAGATTGAGGAACACCGACATTATGGAGGTCACTGCTACTTCTGACACTCCCATGACTCAGACTGCATCTAAATAGTTGAATGAAGCTTCCTTTCCTAGCTCCTGGCCCTAATAGTCTTTCTGCTCACTCTCTGAACCAGCTTTTCTGTTATGAATTATTTTCTGCTGTGTATTCAAATTAGTCAACACTGGACATTGAAACTAAGGAAGATTGTCCTGGATAATTTGTCCGTTTTAGGCACATGAGATTTAAAATTCAGGAGAAATAAAGGAAAATATATTTAAATGAAGGACAGCAGGACAGAAGGCTACAATATGAGAGAAACCCAGGAAAGACAGAGGGTAGACAGGTCTGATCTGAACTAGCTTTCTTTTATATATCAGCTGTATGAACCAGCTTTTCCACTGTGTATCTGCGAAGCACATGATTTTACTGTGGGTCACAGCTGGAGAAGAACGAATAATGTGGAGGTGATGATGAAGACGGTTGACTTGTGAAGAATCGTTATCTTGTTTTAATAACCTCTTTCACTTTCCTCAGTATGTTCTTTTCTCTTTTCAGAGTAATAGAAAATTAATGCAGTATTGCTCTGCAGGGCCAACAGCACACATTGCTCATCCTCCACCTCTGCTGCTTATCAGACACTCTGCACAGTGCTGATGAACAGGACCTGCAGTAAAGCTGCCTGAAAGTAGAATATGATCTTTTTTCTCTGTGGGTTGATTTCATTTACAGTGGCAGGGATGGCAGGGTAAAGTGGGATAACTCAGGTACGTCTCTGGAGAAAAGCCTTTTTTTTCCCTGTTACACTTTTTTAAAAATCAGAAGTGTTTTGAAGAAGATCCTGTAATGTCGGGACGTTCCCTCAGGCAGAATTTTTTTGATGTATGAGTTGTGGCAGGTGTGTCTTGTGCTGCATGAGCTTTATTACTGAGCCCTGTTACACTGGAAAACTGGATTTGTTGAGATTTGAGCTTTGCTGGTTTGTGGCTCATTTGAAGACACTGGTTTAGTTAAAAATGCTAATGCTGCCATCAGTGTATGAAAGTCTATAGCATTTTGCATTATGCACATGTAGTCAAACTACATTTGGTGGTGCTTGCTGGGATTTGTTATCAGCTTTGTGAGATATTTTGGCTTAAAATGGGCAGCATTAAAACACCACAGCAGTTTTTATTAATCATGATTAACTTTTTATTAACCCTATGGGATTAATACTAACAAGTAAAATGAATAACAATGACTATCTAGTTTTGGCACATGTTGGAGGGTGGGATATATTAGGCAGCAAGTAAACAGTCAGTTCTTGAAGTTGATGTGCTGGATGCGCGTAAGGATCTGAGCCACTTTGACAAGGGCCTTATTCTGATGGCTTGACGAGTGAGTAAGATCATCTTCAAAACAACAGGTCTAGTGGAGTGGTCCAGGTATGCAGTAGTTAGTACCTACCAAATAAGATAGAAGGAAGGACAACTGGTTAATCTGCAACAGGGTCATGGACACCCAAAGCTCACTGATGCATGTAGGGGGTGAAGACTAGCCAATCTGGAGGAGTTCCTTTTGCACACATGCTAATGCTGACTATAATAGAAAGGTGTCAGAACAGAGAGTGCACCACAGTCAGGGCTGTTTCAGCTGCATGAGCAGGAGCTACACATTGTTAGCCAGATAGTGTTAATATTATGGCTGATGGGTGTATAACAGCAGTGGTGACCTAGTGGTTAGGGCGCTGCCTTTGAGACCTGAAGGTCGAAGGTTCGAGTCCCGGCCCGGGTACTACTGAGGTACCCTTGAGCAAGTTTCTGTTCCACTACAATGTGTCTATCAATGTGAATGGATGGGCAGCAGTTCTCTATGAAGAAAGCAGAATTAGCTGTTTCAGTTTACAAGGTAAAGATACATAATATGAACATAAAGAGCGCAACACATGACTGCTGCATGCCTGGCTATAACTGCCTGCTAGAAAGGAACAGAGCAGAGGGGTATATTAAACACGAGAGCACCCTGAAACAGTCTCCTCCCACTTGGCCAACAACAAACCTGCGTGATTGTATGAGAGTTGTGGGACGACTGCACTGGCATCACAGTTTACTTTAAATGTCCATGAACTTGCAGCTTTACAACCTCCATCTAACATTCGTTACTAAATGCCTGACTGAACAAGTAGGTTTTTCAACATAGTTGAACAGAGTTGGAAACTGATAGCTGAGTGTGAGTCCTGCACATTAACCAGAAGATTAGGTTTTGTATAAAAAGGCTCTTTCTCCTGCTGCATTTTTCAAGATTATGGTAATTAGTAAAAAACCAGGAACTTGTGGTTAAAGTAAGTGAAAAGACATGTAATAGACGATAAGTTCACTGAGTTACTGAATGGCAAGGTCATGCAGGGCAATATATGTCTGCTAGACCTTTAAGAGCTGCTTTACAGTGAATTCATTATATGTGATAATATATTGATTTTGAAGTTACAACCAGCTGCAGTTAAGCATTGATATGTATGGGGCTTGGCCTGCTGTGATGCTCCAGCCTCCTGTTAGTCAGCAGCAAAATTAGCCAAGCTCAGAGTCCGCCCTCTTTTCCGCAGAGACAGACTCTCTCCGCTGCCTCCCAGTCTGGACTCGCTCCAGTTCATCAGCTCTTCCACCTCCGCTCTTAACACATTTTACTACCAACACTGAGGGTTTCGCTCACCAGTGAGTGAGGGGGTGAATTATGCCATAGGAAATGACTGTATGTCTGTCTTTGCATTTATTGTCAAACAGATCGGTTGATGTCATGTGGAATAGCAACTCTGTGTATAATGCAGAAAGTCACACAGATTTATTTTTGGTGTTGAAAACTCCACCTCTTCATAACACTCACTTTCTCACTCGTTCTCCCTTTCTCTCTCTTCCCCTCTTCCTTATTTGTTTTGGTTTTCTTTTCCTCTAGCCCTACCCAGTTGTTTTCCCACTTTTGTGATGGGCAGCAAACTTATCGTGGCTGACAGTGATGCCGTGTGTTTAGTCATCACTGATGTAGGTATATAAACTTCATTTCTGGAAAAGTAGGGATTCTTCATAAAATGCAATAAAAACAAGAATATTTGATTTGTTATCTCACTTGAACTGTTATTTAACTGTTAA
The DNA here is from genome assembly GCA_037974385.1 of Arnoldichthys spilopterus. Classification (NCBI taxonomy): domain Eukaryota; kingdom Metazoa; phylum Chordata; class Actinopteri; order Characiformes; family Lepidarchidae; genus Arnoldichthys; species Arnoldichthys spilopterus. The sequence goes on along the minus strand of JBBPDA010000041.1, from coordinate 35,148,635 downwards.
AGGCTCAAAGGAAAAATTGTGCCAAACTTCATGAGAGAAATGTTAGTCAGTTCAAAGAGTGAGGTCTTTCATCATCTACAGCACATAATATTGTAAACATTTTCAGGTAATCTGGAAAAATCTCAGTCCCTGTAGACAAACGCCGAAAACATTCAAGCCTTCAGAGGGCACTCCATGAGAAACTGTTATGTTACTGTAATTAATATTGGCTCACATGGGCTCGGGAGGACTTCAGAAAACTTCTGTCATGAGTGGATTATCTTGGGATTTTAGAGTCATATTCTGCCATCAAAGCACCGTCTTTTCCTGGGAATTCTATGGTTATTTTAGCAAGATAATAACAGGAGACATTATCCACTCATTACAACAGCATGGCTCCATAGACCTTTAGAATGTGTGTGCTTGACTGGCATGCCAGCAGTCTGGATCTGTTTCCTAATGAAAATATATGGTGCTTCATGAAGAGGAGAATTAGACAGTGGCCACCACAGATTATTGAGCAGCAGAAGGTTTGTATTAAGCAAGAATGGGCAAACATTTCACTTGCAGAACTGCAACAATTAGTATCTTCAGTTCCTAAACGATTAAACAGTGTAATAAAAAGGAAAGGTGATGTAGCACTGTGACAAACATGGTGTGAAGGTGTTGAAGGTGTTGCAGTCATATTCTTATTTTGTTTATTTTTACAAAATACATTTAAGTTGATCAGTGAAAATACTGGATTTTTTCTCTGAACTCTTATCAGTTAAATAGAGTTAACAGTTCAAGAAAGTTGACAAATCACATTCTTGTTTTTATGGCATTTTATGAAAGAGCGAGAGAGAGAGAGAGAGAGAGAGAGAGAGAGAGAGAGAGAGGCAACAAGACAGACTGAGTGAAAAAAAAGAGAAGAGAACCAGGCATTAGAGAAAGGTCTTCCTTCATTTTTCAATCATTTCACCAAACGGAACTGTTCGTTTTCATCCAGAGGGCAGGGGTTGCTGTGCAGTGGACTGACTCAGTAGCATCTAACCAGTTGCCCTCTGTTGTAGATTCCAGGCAGTTGTGGCCTAATGGCTAGTATCTCTGACTGATGACTAAGCAAACACCATCGCTTTCAGCCACAACTGAACAGCCTTAAACTGGTGCAAAAGGCTTAGTACACTGGAGAGAGAAAGGGTTTGCAACAGAGAGCAAGTGAGGGAGAGAAACAGGAAGAGAGCCTGAGAGAGCATGACTGCTTTATTGCTGTGTGATGAGGAAACTGCTCTAGCATTTGTTTGAAACTAGCAAGCACACTAGAGAATACATTGGCTGGTTAATGATCCAGTGCTTTTTAGCTCTGCTGATGGACGTAAGCCTACATTATGCCAAGCAACTGATCTGTGACTAAATTTTAATTTTAAAGAATCTCACAATATGGTGGATAGAGCCTTGTGTCTCTAGTAGTGTTTAGTACATCTTCACTGAAATTTTGTGTTTACTAAGATACTGTAGAGATACTGCTGTAGAGTTATATGAGAATTTTGCTTCTGCACAAGGATGCTTTAGGGAAACCAAGCCCTGATTAGTTGATCCTCTGCTTTGATCTAGATAAAGGATGTGTGCTTGCTGGTCCTAAAGCGCACTGACGCAGCAGTACTCAGTCTTTCTCATTACCTTAACCGCTTTCAGACAATGAGGGGAAGCCTTAGGAATGCTTTTTTTTAGCAGAAGAGTTGGTGGATAACATAATAAAATAGAATACATTAATGTTGCACTTCCTGTCTGATGCATTAATATTTGCCACCACAGCTCTCATGGTGGTTCACTTCCTGAGCCAAAAGCCTGTAGCATGCATTATATCTTTTTCTCTCTCACTCTGTTGCTCCCATGCTGCACACATAGCCCCGTTAAGTGGTCATTTATTGATTGCATGGTAATGGAAACACACATAATGGAATACTGTGATCATCTGAACTCGAACATGCATGATATTAGGAAATTCAAGATTGACCTCAGGAGAAGGCTGTTCATTACAATTAAAGGGGCCATTTCATGCAAAACAGAATTTCCAGCCTTTTTTAAATAAAAGTCTTTGCTGTATCGTGTACAAGATTGAAAATGGCCACTTTAATACTACTTTTAATGTAATCTTCTTCTTTTACTTCAGTTTTACAGTTCCCACAAGATTCTGTGTGATGATGATGAGGTTAGTGTTAATAGTATTTTCACACTTAAATCCTGGTACATGACCAGCATATCTTTACCACTAATGGTCTGTTACCTTGTAGCTCCTAAATAGTATTTTACTGTGATGAAAATGTTAATATTTGACATGAGCCTCCCATAAACCACAATGTTAGATCCTCAGCATGAGTGGGCAACAGACCCTTAAATTCTCAATATACAAAATACATTCATGCAACATTTTTCCTCTCAGAAACTCAACTGTGAAAGCAAAAACATTTTGCCATTCAAGTTGCATCATTTTTTGCACAGAACAACCACATGTGCAAGAGGATCAGATTTTGTCATTTTTCTTTGTCCAAAAAAACCTGATAACAACCTTTATTGGACAGAAAGATTCTTGAAAATAATACACTTTCTAATACAATATTTTGACAGTTTTAGAAATGAAGGGAATATGCTATATTTATAAGGGCTAAGAAGAGAATTGCATTTTGTTTTCTGGCAGACATCAGTACTGTCACCTAGCGTTGAATGATATCTACCAAACTGCATATAACAAAGTCTACAGTAAAACGTTGTACTGGCAGATGACATTGGGGGGCTTACTCCAAACAACAGAAGAAGAAGAAACTACTACCAGGTGCTAGTTAATTGGGTGTGGCATTGAGAGATTAGATGCTACCATACGAACAGGAGAAGCATTCACTCATTATCTAAACCGCTTTATCCATTTCGGGTCACAGGGAAGCTGGAGCCAATCCCAGCTGACTATGGACACAAAGCAGGGTTCACTCAGGACAGGAGGCCAACTCATAGCAGGGCAACACAAAGATAGACAACCATTCACACACACATTCACACCTATGGACAATTTAGTAGCCAGTCAACCTAAATCACAAGCCTTTGGACAGTGAAACCGGAGCACCCAGAGGAAACCCAGACAAACATGGGGAGAGCGTGCAACCTTAGAAACTCATGGCCAGGACCTTTTTGCTGTGAGGTGACAGCACTAACCACTGCACCAAAGTGTAATGCAACATGCAAAGCCAACTTCAGCAAAAAGTTGCATAGAACACCTTTAAAAAAATGAAATTAAGGTACAGTGCAGGTGTGTGGACGGTTAATAGGGGAGAATCATGATGCTGGGCTCAAATTTGTGATAGCAATGAGCCATCAGGCCAAAACTACTGTCAACACTCAAGCCAACTTCTTTGAACCTTTAAAATGTTCTTCACACCCACACATTTGCTATTTAACCTTCTTTAGTAAAGCGAAACGGTTCTTCTAGGGCATCTTCTTTGGCTTGTCATGGGCAGTGGTAGTCTAGTGGTTAGGGACTTGGCCTTATGATTGGAGGGTTCGAGTGCCTGCCCAGGTACCACTGAGGTAACCTTGACCAAGTTACGTTCCTGCTACACTTCTCCTTGGGCACTTATAGCTGCCCACTGTCCCATATATGGTTTGGTTAAATGCAGAGGTGACATTTTGTAGTGGTGCACTTTGTGTAATCGGGCACGTTCACAATGACACATAGGCACTTTCACACTTTCTTGGTGGTCTTTCTTCCTGACAAAAAAGTAAGTGAGATGTGTGTGTTTTTTTAATTACCCATGCTGTGTTTGATTTAACTGATTTAATATTAAGATCTACCAGAATTCTGTGCTGAATTTATATTATATTTTATTATTTATTTCTATTTTGTCATTTCTGTAGGCCCCACTACAGTGCAGTTAGGAGGGCATTAGGCGTTTGGTGGACAGAAAGGGATTATAAAGCCTTTGCAAATCAATAGCTAGGTCATTATGCAGTAGTTGTAATTATTTGTCATCTCATAAATCCCTTTAATTAAAAGATATCCGGTCCAGAGATTATTTTCTTGAGAGCTTGTAATCTAAATCAGTGCAACGAATCTTGTGAAATGTGTTCCAAACCTTTCACAATGTCCGAGCAGCACGGAGAGGACAGCTGGTTGGCTCGCAGTGCCAGCAGAAGAAACGCCGGGCAACAGAGAGATGGAGAGTGAAAGAGAGAGAGAGAGACAGAGAGAGGAGGGGGTGGCATTTTTTTTATGTCCATACAGGGTGAGCGAGTGCTTTGCTTTGATTGGATAAAAAGCATTCTATGCGCGAGTGTGTGAGTGAGGCCTCTTTTGTGTGTGTAGTCTCTGTATTCTGTGACAAGAGAGACAAGCTGCTCTCTCAGAGAGAGCAGTCGAGAGGAACAACGGTGGCCTGACTCTCAGAGCGAGAGAGACAGACAGACAGACAGAGACGGTGTCAAGAAGAGGGAGGAAAAAGCAATTGGTATTGAGGGAGAGAACACATAAAGTAAGGACAGTAAGCACAGTGGAGAAAGGCTGGAAAAAAAGAAAACAGACAGGGAGACACAGGGATAGAGGAAAGAGAGAGAATACTGAGAGAGATAGGAAGAGGAAGAGAGTGGAAAGCCGAGAAAGTGAGACCAAATTAAAACAGAGAGAGAGAAAGACCGAGAGAACCATGAGAGAGAGAAAGGGCAAGAAAACAGAGGGAGAGAGAAAGGGAAAGCAAAGAGAGAATAGAGATTAGCAGGAGATGGCATTCAGACTTAAATGACATTTGAAGGGTCTGTGAGATAGAAAGTTTATTAAGTAGTTCGGCAAAAAATTAATCACAAGTGTTCTATAGACAAAAACATTCGATTTTTGGAGTTTCCTTCTTTCTTTAGTCTTTTTCACTAGAGCTATGAGGCTAATGGAGCTAAGAGGCTAACACTAGACTTGCTTATGTGGTTTCTAACACTGTTTGACACAGGTATCTATAAACATAGACAAAGGGAGTCTCCAAAACATCAGGTCTTGTGGATTGTTCCAGGTACGCAGTGGTTAGTTCCTACTAAAAGTGATCCAAGGAATGACAACTAGTGAACCAGTGATACAAAATGTGAATGAAAGGTGTAAAAACTCACACTGCACCACATTCTGAGATGTTTAAGCAGCATGAGGGGGCCAACTCAATAGCAGGCAGATGGTTTGCTTTAAAAAAACAAACAGGAAAGTTTTTAAACTTGACAGTACTCAGGATGAGTAACAATGAAAGTGGGTGGTAGATGTGATGAGTCATATTATATTGTAATATGCCACTTATACACAAAAAAGAAAGATTTTATCAATGGTGGGCAAGTTTTCATGGCTGGGTTTCATGTAGTGGGTGTAGCCAGAGTAGTGAAGCCAGAGTTAATTCACTAATCACCACAGGAACGTGAACAGCACTGTTAACAATCTCCATCCATCTCCACTACAAAGCCCACACACACATTTTGTCGTTGTTGTTTTGAAGCAAAGATTCTAAGCAAGCTTCACCCATCCAGAGTCTGCCGAGTGTATGTGAAGTACATGAACACTTGCAGAACATAACCCTGGACACCTTATCTGTGTGCTGGACGTTTAATCCCAATATTTACTCCAAAACATGCAGCGTATAATGAGCTAACATGGGTTTACGAGACATCGTCTGCAAAGCCATTTCTTTTCTGTCGCTACCAATTAGTGCAGTACACAGTGTTAAACGGTCCGCGAGGACCAGTGATAAGGGGAAGACTGCGACGGGTGCTTAGAGGATATGGGCATGGTTATTAGTCAGTGATTCATGCTCAAATAACTCACACACACTGAGACAAAGGCACTGGAGGTCATGGGTATGTTCATTTAGGCCCTGGTTTTGTTATATCACAGAGCAGTAACAGAAAGATTGTTCTATTATACATGATCTTTCATTTGGTTCTTAAAAATATGCAAATCTTCAACAGTGGGCAAGCACCTCCACACTGAAGTCTAATTAAAGTAACTGACCTCTGATTAGTAGCAATTTAAACCTGACTCCTGTTTCCCGCAGTGCCTTTGCCTATAGGTAGGTCTGGCGTATTTGCACCAGCATAATGCGGCATTTACACCTATCTTGTAAAATGTTCCATTCATCATAGTGAAATTGGTGTAATTGTGATGGTACGTGACAGATGTCAGCCATGAAAACATAAACATTACTGGAATAATGCTGTTTTAGTGCCAGTGGTGTCAGAAAACTGGGAATACCAATCGTCCTACCCAGGTCATTTTTTTATGACACTTGGAATTCTACATGAAGGATGAGTTTATGAATTGATGTAGTTTATACCATTAAGAATGGTGAATGGTTTTGTCTGGGGGAACGTAACATTCAACAAGTACCTGAAGTTATTTATTAGTTAACCATCTGGGAACTTTATGATGAGTACTCTAATGCAGCAAAACACTGTAATAGAGTTGTTGCCTGTTTGCAGGGTAGTTGTGTGGAGCCACTATTTATCTTTTGAAGCAGTGGATGCCAACCTAAATGCTGTAGGCCCATTTTGGGGTTTCCTTTCTCTTACACACAGGCTTCAACTACGGAAAGGCTTGTTAATCAGTTGGTTGGTTAGAGCAGGTCTGTTGGGTGCAAGATAAACACTAAAAAATAGGGTAGCTCTAGGGGCAGGGCTGGGAACCGCTGCTATGAAGTGCTTTAAATACACATGATGTTTGTAATGATGTATTTTCACTGAAGTTTGGTTTTGTTGCACATGAACAGCTGCAGTTGGACTTCAGCTTGGAGCATTTACTGTTCCATTCATCAGAAGCCATGTTTTCACATTTGGGGAAGCTGTTCCTCTAAGGTCCAGTTGAAAAATCTTCTTGACATTTAGTTCTCCTTGAGTGGGTGAGAAATTGAGGCTGACTTAGGTGGTGTAGATAAGCTGAACTAGACCTAGTCCTGACCTGAAGAGCAAACATGCATACACCACAGTTGATTCATTCCCTCTGGGTATTTTTGCTTTCTTAGACATGACTCGACGTCAGAATATTCCCAAAGTTTCACTACCACTACCAGTGGTACTACCACTCAGTTTCATCATAGGCTGAGTCACTGGAGCCACACTGGTGTCTGGGGAACTCGTCTGTGTTCACTTTGGTAAAGTGGAGAGTATTTGATTCAGTCAAGCTTAGTTCAATGCAAACTTCAGGAGAGCATTGCCTTCAGTTGACCTTTAATTTTTACTAGGCATGGGAATTGGTACAGAGGCAGTGATATTTGGGCCATGGTAGATGTAGTAGATGTGAAAGTATGGTGAATTCCTTTTAAAAATTCTAAATGTTTTTGTTTGCTTGTTTGGTTGTTTGTATGTTTTGTGAATTCTCTTTTTATGTGCACAAGGTGACATTTAGAGGCTCATATACCAGAATTAGTTTCTACATTATCATTTTTCAATCTCTTTATTCTTTAGAATTAAACAGGCTGTGACTATGTCGTTTCTGTGTCTTTAGGACTGATATACGTAAATTACCTCCGTTTTAGTCGCTTGCCCTGTATTGTGCCTCATTCATTTCTGCTTTTTTTCTGCATTATTTTAATCAATTGTGGTTAAAATTAAACTGTAGAAATCAGTATAAAAAAGTGACTATTTTTTAAATGTGAACACATTCCAGCATCACAACGAAATGTGACCTCTGCATTTAATCCACCACATGTGCACTCGTGGACCAGTGGGCAGCTATCACCAGCGGCCGTGGAGCAGTGTAGTGGGACGGTATGTTCCTCAAGGGTACCTCAGTGGTGCCCAGGCTGGGGCAATATCCTAACCACTAGGCCACCACTGCCACACACATATGTAAATGTGTTCATTTTGAGACGTTAACAGTGTAAGAAGTGGGCCTTTTAAAACTATCAGTATTAGGATGGAGATATTAGCCTTGGTATTACTTGGTATCAGATTGAACAGAAAATTAGCGCCCATTCATACTTGCTAAATCAGAAAAAGCAATCAAGGAAGGCACGCCATGCTGCTGTGACCTGTCCTCTTGTGGATGTAGCATTTAATCTCATGGACAGACAAAAGGTAGGCAGATGAGTATGTGAATAATATAAACAATGGTTGGTGAGTGAGCACATGTACCTGAAGGTTAAAATCAAGTATGATGTGACCCTAAGAGTCATGTATTTGTTCTGGACTTCTTTTGATATTGTACTCTTATGTCCTGTGTTAGGAATAGTCTGTTTTAGGCAGCCTAATGATGTCTATACCAGAGATAGCATCCATGACCATCTTGGATTATTCTGATGATCTTCCTGTTTGTACTTGTGAGAAAAGGCTCTGATGTGCCCATGGAGTGTGATGGGTATGTGAGTCCTGATGGATAACTGATTTATACAATAGTCAGATTGATTCAGTAGACTTCTTCCTCATGAGCCATTTGCTCAGAATGTCTTGCATTAGGAACCATCTGTAATGCTGCTGACCATCACACAAGAAAAAAAATAGTCAAGTCTTGCACTATATGGTACATAAGCAAGAACCAGTCTAAATGACTGAAGTTCCAAACAAGAGAAATAATAATGTTTTTCTTTTTTTCATGTTCAACTGTCCAGAATGTGCAGAGGGTTTAAGGAGGGCACATTCAAACTGGCGTAAACTCGTTCCACTGCCCCTGAATGGCTAATTCTCCCTTTTGTGGAGCCTCATTACTAATCTCTTTGAAAAGTTTTGGGAGAAAAATAGGGGAACGTGTGCTGCAGCCGCTCTCACAAAGCCGTCCTGCAGACGATCCAGCCTCAGGCCTGAACTTAGAACCAAAAGACCAGCGCTGATATAGGGCCTGTGCTGGGAATGCAGTGCAGTGCAGATACAAAACTGGCCCTGAAACAGTAGAAGCCGAACTGTGGATTTTTCTGAGAGAGAAAAAGAGAGAGAGACAGTTAAAGAGAGGCTTGTGGAGTAGACGCTTGTGAGTACTGCTTTGTGCCACTGGTGAATAGGCTGATGTATGCGCCTGTTGCAGGGTGTGTAACGGTCTCTTTTGTGTGGAATATCATCCCTCCTAAGCCTGTCACGGTCACAGCAAACCTCTTGCTCCAGCATGCTATCACACACACACACACACACACACAAACACACTCAGCTAGCCTGCTTCTGAAAGATGTAAATAGGCCGCTGCATTTTTTTTTACATATTTAAATGAGGGATGGTTTGCTCAAATGAAGCTAAAGCTGTTCTGTTGTCTGTCTTTGCGGATGGGAGGCACTGATCATGATTTCTTATGGCCGATTCTGTTTTCCTTCCATCCCAATTTGATTGTATGATTGTATGTAAATGAACTTGTGTATATGTAAATAAATGTAAATATTTATCTAAAAATAATTTCAATAACATTAATATAAAATAAAAAGCCAAACTGGCTTTTTTTAGCCCTTAAATCAAAAACCGAATTGCTACATCAAAAGTACAGTACGAAGCTCATACTAAGTCATTTTAATTATTCACAACACTACAAACCTCAGCAAACAAAGAGAGCACTAACTTCCAATTCGGTTACATTGGTGATCAGTATCCCATGTTGGTTAGCATCGCAACGAGTGATGGGTAAAGGGGAGGCCAATTGTGCTGTCTTGGACTCATGGCCACAGATTTCTGTGATATTACCAGGACCCAAACACTTGATCTCCTGAAGAAAGGGCATCATCAATGACCAATCAGTTTTGTCAGCTTAGTTCCATGCTAAGGAAAAGTGAACTGGCTGCTGGACTAATGAAAGACAAACCTGCCAACCTGCATTTGCTGTTGCCTGGTACAGTGTTTTGGATCCTGTTAGTGCATAATAAGTATTAAAAGAGCTGCTCCATGCTCTACACACAGGAACAGTAAAGCCTGCCAGATTTGCCCTTCACTAAATGTTTTATAGGAATACACAGCAGTGGGGCTTTGGACACCCGGGGGTTTGGTCATTTACATCAGAAGAAGGTGACCAACGGACGAATAAGAAGATGAGTGTGCTGGTAGTGAAAGAGTGGTTCCACCCACATGAATGCTTGACTTTTCAGAATTTATCATTATTACTCTGCTGTTTCCTTGCGTGTGTACTTTGCACTAGAGATGCATGTGGGAATCATGGGCCTGTGCAGAGATCTGGTTTGTATGTACATGTCAGTCAATACCAGTACCACCTAAACATTTATGAAATGTAGAAACTGAGACCATGTCTTGCTTGTTTAGAACATTAGAACAAAATTAGACACTTATCACCTAAATGTTCTGTTATTCCAGAATACAATAAGTCAGTCATCAAATATTGGTTTAAAATATAAATCAGAAGTAATAATCTGGCCAATGTCAATAGTTTTCTAAGCAGTTATCTGCTGATAATCATATGGTTCCTCATCATCATGTTTTTCAGAGTGTTTTTAAGGGTAGATTTTCCTGATGATCTTTGTTAAACCTGGTAAATCTTTAATATGTCACCAAGAATACATGTTTATGCATATTATACAGAAAGCAAGATGTCCCCATACTTTTGACAAGCAGTGGTAGTGTGAAGTGGGAGAGGGTGGATGTGTGTAGGCTATTAGAAGCTGATTTGGGGCGAAGCCACGCAGCAGATTAGCAGACCACAGTTAGACTGCAATTACTGAAGCCTGAATGAACAGCTACTATGGGCCACGGCCCATCAGACACCTCGCCACCCTTTATACATATGTCCTTTCTCCTTCTCCCTTCTGTGTTACTCTTTGTGATATTGAGTTTTCCAAAAATAACCATTTTATTTTATTATGTGTACACGTAGACATCATGTTTGCTGAGGACACTAGGGAAATGTCCCCACCACTTTTTGTCATTGCCTATTTTGGGCTCGCCACTTTTGGAAAGATCAGTTAATCTAAAAAGCCCAGCGTTCAGCCAGGGCACGACTAAGCGGCAGCCTTGAACTGCATCGCAAAGGCCAATAGCAGCACTTCAGCAAGTTTCTGGTTGAGGAGCAGCATGTTAATAAGGGAGAATTTGGCTTTGCACACGTGCCGTTGACAGCGAACCCCAGCATGCAGATTACTGTCATGATTGACTGTTCACCTTGATGTTTCCCACACTCCTACTACTTCCCTGCACTGTTCCACAAAACTTTGCTCACATGAAGCCAGGAACATTTGTTGAGCACATTTGTGGGTTTTTTGTTGTTGTTGTTGCTGAAATGGGTGGGTTAATATGACCCGCCACTGTTTTTGTCCCATAATACACTTTAGAAAACCTTTTGCTGAGAAAATCCTTGTTTTTTTTCCGGAGCTTGAGCAGCATTTTCAGCTTGATGTGAATGTGGGTATGAAGCTACAGATTCTTCAGGTTCTTCAATTCTTGGGGTGTAATGTTAAAAACGATCATGAGTTTTAAAATTTATAATAAAAACAAATATGATTGCTTCTTCCTTCCCTGAATGAAAAAGAATTCAGAGTCATTCCCAGCACTTTTCAAACCAAACTAGCGCATACATGTGTAAAAGCCTGTGTAAAAGGAATGGAAATAACAGGTTTTCATTTTAAACCCATCTGGAGCTAAGAATGGAAATGTTAGAGTATTGATTCAGCTCTGGTGTACATTGCTTGGGGAAGGACAAACCAGGCTGCGGCTGTAATAGAGGTCTTGTGACCATGGCACATTGTTGTTATTGCGCTGTCATTACTGCTCATAGCAGTTTCACTGTCTGAGAGTGATGATAGTTCAGCACAACAGTACCAGTACATCTGCACACTCACACCTATTAGATCACTAAGATTATGTAAGAAAGTGAATTGGAGTAAGACAGAGCTGTGTTTTAGACAGTGCTCTTTATTTAAGACCTTGTCTCCTCTGGTGCATGAAGAGGCCCGTGAGAGAGCACCTCATTCACGGCTTTGGCACAATTCCTTTTAAAAAACACAGGCATTGTTTTAACCTTAGTCCCGCTTGCTGCTGGTGATGCCAAAAACCTGCTGTGATTTTATCCTAATTATTTCTCATTCACAGCTTTTTTTAATAAATGGAGAAATTCTGTTAAAAGTTCAAACTAAACTTTCATTCAGTTAAAGATGGGACTGCTTCTTCATTTTGTTCACAAATTTTAATAGTAGCTATGATACTCATTAGTAGATTTTGTTGTGTTTTTTCTTTACATTCTGTATGTGTGAAGACTCTGTAATCTGATCTACTCTCCGAAACTCCAGCCCTGGTTTTACTTTACTTACACATGGAGTGCTAAGTTGCCGCTGTGATTGACTAACAGTTAGGGTTGGGAATTGACACAAAGTTGACAATTAAATACTAAAATGATATTTGGGCCACAATACTATTGTGATTTTTTAACTTAAAACCATTCAACACATTAGGATAGGAATCTCTGCAGCCGTTTTGGTGATTCTGACTACTTTTAGAATTTCCTCGCAAAAGAAGAAAAGGGAATTATCTTGGGAATGTCAGAAGCAATGTAATCATAGATGTATGTACCAAAATAAAAGTATATTCAACTGGTGCCACTATAGAGACAGTAGATGGCTGCCACACATGGATAACATCAGAAGCAGGATTCCTGAAACAGGAACTTTGAAACCTCCATGTAAATACTCTTGGTTTTTTTTTAACACTGACAATGAGGAAAGAACATGCAATGAAAGAAGAAATGGGTGCCTTGCTAACTAGCAATGACTAGTAGTTATCATTTTTCTTTTAGCTGCTGTTAAGCTTCTGTGAAGGTTAGACAGACAGCACAAGAAGACAAACCGAGTCACTAAGCTGCAGCTTTTGGCCAACTTCTTCCAACTTTTTTAACCTCAGAAAAATGGAATACGGTGATAGATATTAGTCACTTTTGCACCAAAAAAATCTAGGGACTTTTCAGGGATTTTTCTCCTTTTGCATTCTCACCACCAGGAGGAATGCAGAAGTGATGTGAGTCAGCTAGCTGATAGCTACCACATACAAGCACATATAGGATGGAATCTGAGTGTTTAGATTCGTCAAAACCATGTTGTGTTACCTCTGTTGCATATTGGCTCATTAAAGCCTGGACTTCACTGTCTTTCAGGTTGTACATTTTTTTCTGATTTGTAGAGCTAAGAATTTTTGTTCCTTTGGCAAAAGTTTTACACAGTTTAAAGATTGTTCATCTAGTGCAAGAAAGTACCTGGCCTAACGCAAAATCTATAAAAGTTCCTCAAAACTATGTTCTAAGACCTACAATCATTCTTAGTTCCTGCTGTTCCAACACCCAAAAAAGGGGGAACTTACCTCAATCGAACTTTGAAAGTGTTCCTCCAGTTGGAAAGTGCTGATGATGTACCATGAAAATGTGCCGAAGTGTCATGCTATTTTGCCATATTGTCCAAACCATGTGCCTTAGAGACACATTTTAACAGTTTGTGATGGCTAGAAATTATAATAAGACATATTGCTTTTATGATTTGAGGACCAAAATCACTTTAATATCTCCACATGCAAAATATGTCTGGTCAGCTTTGTAATCGTAGTCAAGGAAATGTAGCTAGAAAACACAGAGGAGTGCAGTGACTCAGGCCATTTGAATCCACAGCTTTTCATTAGCTAGTTTGCTTACATAAAAATGACATCACTTCATCCTCTGTGTTTCTTAGCATGTTTTGGTGCTGTAACTAGGTGGGCTGCATCTCCCTCTCTCTCTCTTTCTGAAAATAGGCAATGATTGAACTCCAGAGTCCTTGTTTCCCCTCACACTTTCCATATGTCTGGCCATGACTGTTTCAACTCAGCGTTCCTTGTTCTTAAACTCAGTTCAGAGCAGAACTAATGCTGGCCTGCAGTGTTAGGACCACTGCAAATGTCACTCCATCAGCGCTCTGATCAGATGCATCAGCAAGATGTGCTTTCTAAAAAAGGCTCCAGTGCAGGAAGGAGCATCAGAAGACTTTAAATAACCACACTAGCACTAACAGTGTTCCAGCACGAGAGAAGCTGACTGCACTCTCTTTAGCTATACCATACTGCCACCATCCCAAAACAAGTCAAATTTTTCCATTTTTATTTTTGTACATTATTTAAACACTTTTAGATGCATTGACTTATTTTAAAATCTAAAGTTTTAAAGCAAGTTAATGTTAACCAGTATGTATCAACCAATCGTAAGCATACAGTAAGGTTAGGCCCATGATATGGGCTTCTGTTTCTTTTCTTTTAGCCATTTTCCCTGTCTGTTGTCATGTCTCTGTTCCATGTCTTTGTTTTGGTTTGCTATGTGCTTTGTAGCCCCACCTTTGCCCCACCCTGATTGTTAGTCTGGTCAGCTGTGCCTTGTCTCCATGCTCCTCCATCTCCCAGGTGTCGGCCATCTTGTTTTGTGTATTTATACCCCTGTGTTTGCCCTTGTCTCTGGTTGGTTATCTGATGTATCTCTGTTGTATTTACCCCGTTGCACCTCTGTTGTTTTCCTTGTGGATATTTAAGTCGCTAGATTCTGTTTTGTTTCCTTAGTCCACGTGTAATCTTAGTGTTCAGTGTTCATTTAATTAAAACCCTCAGTAAAACCATAACTTGCAAAAACTGTGACACTTACTGTAGATGACTGTGCACATCTTGCAAATAAACTACATGACTATTCATCATAGATTTTATTTTCAAAGATGTGTTTTTATTCCGTTGTTGTCTCGTTTTTGTTGTGGAAAAAACAGACAAAAATTTTACTTCACAATTTTTGTTGATGAAACTACCAAATAAAACTGTGATGCAGATTAATGCAATAAATTGTGTTACGTTTTTATACATATGTAAATATTGTATAAATGTTACTGTATTTGTTATAGAAAAAAAAAACATTATAAAATGAAATGTGTCCTGGTTGCATTATGTTTGCTGAACATAATGAATGAGTGTTTCATGGCTAACCACATACACGTCTGTGTCTTCATGCAATCACTACATATTTTCACTCATCGCTGTGTGTGATTTTTACAGGTTGGGCCTTAAGCCCATGTGTTGCGTGCAGTGGCTCGCTCTTGATCCTGGCTTTGCGTGTATTTTGTGTCCAGCCTCTGTGCATTACCCACTCCCCCCACCCCCCACACAGACCCACACACAGATGCTTCAGTACAACACTGACTGTGCTCACAAACCAGATGCACATGCTGGAGTATCTGGTCAAACCTTTTCTTATGTGACAGTAAATTCCTTACGTTTTAAATTTTTGGTGGGCTGATGATTTGGAAAAAACACACTAATCTTTAAAAGTTTGGAATATTTTTTAGTATTATAAAACCGTTTGGGTAGTAGACAAGTGTATAAACTCATTCTAGTATGCTAGTCCTTATTCCTGTTTTCAAATAATTAGTATGAAGGTAGGAAGCTGTAAATGAAAACAAAGGCATTTAAGATGTATCCAGAATGATGAATGACTGAGAAAGCTATATGACATTGAGAGGGAAGATAATATAATAAAATGAAGTTAATATAACAATATTCATATCCTAGAATCAATTGAATTAATATAAATATATAAATGTGCTATATTATTTATCATTGAATTATCATTGAACTTATTGCACACACAATTCTTGAAATATTGAGCACATTTTTAATTAACTAAATATTTAAATGTATAATTTATGTTATTTTTTCACAAAAATTTTACATTAATGTGCATTCTGAAGTGTATGTTAAAACAACAATTAGCAAAAAAGAATGACTTAGTGTTATCTATAAAAATGAACAAAACTGATTAACTATATTTAGGGTAAGAGGACAATTGTGTAAAATATCTATCACTTTATAGTTTTATGGGCACATGGTTTTTGACACATGGTCTCCCAACAGAAAACATCTTGTGTAAGTCCATTTCAATCTCACATTCCCACATGCACGTAAACATAAACAGAAATCTCAATCCCACTTGGAAAGATAAAGATTCTGTTACCAGAACACCGGGGGTGGAGGATGAAGGGTGGGGGTTGTTAAATAATCAGATAACTGCATGCATGTCTATCTGACTTTGTCATGCTTTGCATATGACCTCAGATGCTTGATTATAAGAGCACATATCACTACAGAGCTGAGAGCATAAGCCGTGTGTCTAAAACAGCCTATAGGTCTACAGAGTAATGCATGAGAATGTCACTGTGAAACAACACAACCTATTGAACAGGATTCTCTAATGTTGTTCTTACATAATCATACACTAGCAACATGCAGACCTCACTCTGAAACTGGCACTGGTGATTGTATAACACATCTTCTGTTAAGGTGTCAGAATTCCCATGCTGTATCGTCTGCTGCCATGTCAGCTTGTAGTAGCTGTTTTCCCCCTTTGACTTTGTTTCTCCTTTTTTATTTCAGGTGGCACTGAGAAGACGAGGAAGCAGGGAAACATTCAAGGACAAAAAGTCTCTTACTCAGGTCTGTGTTTTCAAACACCATATACATACACAGCCACACATACACAAACTTCTGGTGAAGTGGATTACATTTAGATGTAACCTGTCAGGGGGTGAGATATATTAGGCATCAACTGAACCATCAGTTCTTGAAGATGTTTTGTTGGAAGCAGGAAAAATGAGCAAGTTTAGGGATCTTAGTGACTGTGACTAGGGCCTTATTGTGATAGCTAGATGACTCACAGCATCTTCAAATCTGCAGGTCTAATGCAGTGTTCCAGGTGTGCAGTAGACAGTACCTATCAAAACTGATACAAGTAAGGACAACCAGTGAGCCAGCAACAGGGTCATTGGCACCAAACACTCATTGATGTGCATTGGGAGCGAAGGCTACTCAGCCTAGTCCAATCCCACAGAAAAGCTGTTGTAGCAAGTGAGGTTAGGGCTGGCTATGAGAGAAAGGTGTAAGGACACACAGTGCACCAGCGGGAGCATCAGGGGGACCTACACAACATTAGGCAGGTGGGATTGTTGTAACGCTGGTAAAATGTAACTGATAATATACATTTGTTCATTGTAGAAATACGTTATAAAATAAACATGTACAATAATGAAAAGCTAAACTGAATTGAATACCTCACTGCCTTGAGGAAAAGCAAAGGGAACACTGTGAATAATTTAATTTGGCTTAAGATTAAATGAAAAAGTTGCTAACAAGTACCTAGAATGAGTATTTGTATGTGTATGGAAGAGTATGTTTTTTGCATCTCCAGTAAAGATTTGAAAATAAATAGATAGATAAATACTAGATATATAAATAGATAATAAGTTTTTAGTTAGTTATTTATTGTTAGTTAGTTTTAGTCTTAGTTTTAGCCTTTCCCAAACTGTTGCCAGAAAACTTCAAGCATATAATTGTGTAAAATGAACATTAACATAGTAATGTAGCATTAACATTACTCTTTATTGGAACTAAGGGGCCAAGGTAAACCCTAAACAGCCCTAGCCCATTATGCCTCCTCTGCCAAATTTTACTGTTGGCACTATGCATCTGCTCTAGACAAAACTATTTTGTGAAGCACCTCACACACAACTCTTGTGCTTATGTTTATTCCAAAGGTGGTTTGGAACGAGTGATACAACAGAGTAAGCTTACAACAGTCGTCAGCACTTTACGGCCCAACTGTGTGAGTTTGGGTGGTCTGAAACTTAAATGTTGAGCTGTACTTGCTACTAGACAGTTCAGTTTCACAATACTAGCATTTACATTTCACACAGCATAGCTTAAACATCTGAACTCAATAATTAGGAGGCGTGTCCACATATGTTTGGCCTTATAGTTTAGGTAGGTATTTATCAGGACAACAGTGTTAATGAAATTAAATGGAATTAGCCATTAACTGCATTACTCATCCCATTCTACTGTAGACAGATTTTTTTGACAAAATATGAGAATATAACCAAATATTTAATATATTTAATCGATTTAGTGTTAGTAATTTGTTACTGTCACTGAAACATAAAGAATGTCTCACACTATAATGTAGTGCAGAGTTGCTAACAACCCAACAAAGACCATACCAGCAGTTATTGATTTACTTGCATTTAAAGGTAACACATTGAACACACCACAACACAAAAAAAGAAACCACTTCATTTAACCTATCAGTGTAGCAGCTGTAGGCAGCTGACATAGGCAGTGCCCAGGAAGCAGTGCTTGTTGAGGGTACGTTGCTCATGGGTACCTCAGTGGTACTTGTACTGGTACAGAATTTAAACCATCGACCTTCATGTTACAGGGGCAAGTCCCTAACCATTGCACCACCAGTGATGCATTGGCCTAAGTATGGAAAGTTGGGTGCGCTGACACTTTTCTTAAATTTTTCTCCACAGGAGGACAGTGCAGACCTACGCTGTCAGCTGCAGTTTGCTAAAGAGGAATCAGCCCTAATGCGCAAGAAGATGGCCAAACTAGGCCGGGAGAAGGATGAGCTGGAGCAGGAGCTTCAAAAGTACAAATCAGTGTACGGGGATGTGGACAGCCCCTTACCTCTAGCCGAGGTGACAGGTGGGGGGCCACATAGCACACGGGAGGCTGAGCTGCGTCTGCGGCTTAGGTTGGTGGAGGAGGAGGCCAATATTCTCGGGCGCAAAATCGTGGAGCTGGAGGTGGAGAACCGTGGACTGCGAGCTGAAAACGACGACCTGCGCTCGCAGTACGAGCGTGACTGCTTCGGCCGTGAGCCTTTCTCCAGTGTGCCCACCTCTCCATATGGTGCTGACGGGGCACTGGAGTCGGCCAGTGAACTGCGACGCCACCTGCAGTTTGTGGAAGAGGAGGCTGAACTGCTGCGGCGTTCAATCTCCGAGATCGAGGACCACAACAGGCAGCTCACCACCGAGCTCAACCGCTTCAAATTTGGACCTGGGCAAGGTGACGGTGAGGCTGAGGGAGGAGGCACTTTAGGTTCTTTGAAACCTGGAAATGGTGCTAATGGGGGTAACAGTGGGGTGAGTGTCCCACCAAGTTGTGCTGGGCTCCTGCAGGAGGAGCTGAAATCTGCTCGGCTGCAGATCGACGAGCTGAGTGGGAAGGTGATGAAACTGCAGTACGAGAATCGAGTGCTAATCTCCAATGTGCAGCGCTGCGACCTGGCCGCTCACTTGGGCTTGCGCTCTGGGAGTCCCAGGGACAGTGATGCTGAGAGCAGAGATGCTGATGAAGAGGAGGCAGGGCGGCTACTGCTGCTCCACCCCAAACGGGAGGGCCCTGTGGGTGGTGAGAGTGACTCTGAGGACCCTTTTGAGAAGACGACCACCTCTGGGTTTGGGAGTGGCGGGAAAGCATCAGACATTGGTGAGATAGGAGGGGCGGAGCTTGCCCAGAGGCGGCGAGAGGATCGGGAGATGCTCATTGGCATTAAAAGGGAAGCGGAACGGCTGGGGAAAACAGTGGAGCGGCTCATCATGGACACAAACAGTCTGATCTGTGAGGGACGGCTGGTCGTGACGGGAGCTGACTCTGTCGGGGTAGGTGAAAGTCGATGATGCATGGTGCTGATACATTTAGTTGCATTCAACATTAACACTGACCTTATTAAATGAATTGAACATTGGCCAGAAGTGACGAGTCCACTATCAGTCCTGCTTCTTAGAAAAAAGTCACTGTAAATTGGAAGAGTTTAATTTCAAAACGTGATCAAACTCTTCAAAAACTCTTTACAAAGCATGAAATGAGCATAAAGTATTTGTTGTGCTTCACGTTAGCATCATTAGTAAAAAAATATGTTAGACTTACTTTGGTATAAATTCATTTTGGGCACAATTATAGGAAAAGGGTGATAGGAAAATATGGTTTAATGTCATGTTTTGGAGTAATCTTCAGTTGTAACAGCACATTATATGTTGTATACAGATTTTACATTAAATTATAAAAGAACAAAATATCAGATTGATGCATATTATCGGTTTATATCCTCAGTACAGGTATCAGAAGATGCTATTGAGAGAAATGGTTAGATTAGGAGTGTGTAATCTGTGGGTACCCCATTAAGATATCATAAAGTTTTCTGTTATTGCTGTGTTCATATAATTTAAAGATAGACTTATATAATGTCATGCAGGGATGTGGGAAGGTATTTTAGTTCAGGGGTGCTGATATTTTACATCAAACAGAATCCTACCTCATTGTGACGAGAGACAACTACGTATATACACACACTGGATGTTAACACATTACATTAATTGTACATTTACAAAACTTTACATTATTTTTTACATTTTTTTCAAGCTACTTTGGGGCACAGCTAGCCTTCAGCTACACACGTTCACATTGGCTTGAGCTGATTGTGTTTTAGCAGCGCTTCCCCAAAGCAGTCAACAGCAAGGCAAGGGATTTGGCTCAGTGTAATGGAAAGTCAGTGATAAGTGCACAGCTACTGCAGATTATGACAAAACATAAATTAAATATTAAATAAAAAACTTCAGTTTCTTTATTGTTTTTCAGCAGCTGCAGTTGCAGGGCTGCTGTAGCCCACTCAACACCCCTTTTTTCCACATCCCTGACAGCATGTCTTAAGTATGCAAATGACATTGCTGCTGTATGCTTTGGTTAAGCTGTTTTGGCTCATACATTGCATACTTTCTGTTGCATGAGGATAACTCCATTACTGGCAGATCTTAGACACTTGGAGACAATCGAGTCTATCAGCACTTGGAGTGATCAAGCCTAGCACTGGACTACACAACATTCTGAATGGAGGTTCTTTACTGTAAGAAATGTGTCTTTTTGTACCAAAAATGTAATTTTTTCTCTCCAGACTGTAGGGGAAGGTTACGAGTTCAGAGGTGATGGAGACACAGCCGAACCCAAGCCAGACTCTCAGGTGCTGGATGCCGTCAACGCCCGCATGCGTTCATTCAGGGCTGAACTCCATGCCTTTGTGGAGAAGGTAGACCACATGGGTGAGGGTCTGAGAGAACGCACTGATGACCTTTCACCCATGCCCAACCTCACTGAGTCCAGCAGCTTCTTGTCCACCATCACCTCCATGTCTCGCGATTCGCCCATCGGAACGTTGGGCAGAGACCTGATGGGGGACTTCCAGGTAGGTCATATATTGTGCTGTCTTTAATCTTCTCCTCAGCTTTGTAGTGTCCGCGGTCACTTGCTTCTTGACACATGATTATGTCCACCTGCTGCTTCTTTAGTTGTGAGCCTAATATCCACCATTGAGAATGACTAATTGGTTAATTTTCATCTCTGTGTCAATTGAGTTTTTCAGTTGAGACGCGAGTAATTGGCTCAGTATTCTTTTCATAATTAGCATAAATTACTGGTAAAAATGTTAGCAGATGGACATGACACGTAAAATCTCACTATGTGATCATGCTAGACCCTAGAAACTGAAAAGAAAACAAAGTCCCAATAGACATCTTACCTGAAAATCAGTCACAACTATATCCATAGCATGTGTGCAGTATTGGTGACTATTGTTTAGCTTGTAGAATTAATATTTTTAATGTTTATTTTTCATTTTTGAGTAAAAGATTACAACTATTTTTTAGTGCAAAAACAAAATTACTCGATATGCCCATCACTAAGTAAAACCAAAAATATTTAAGATGTCTAATCACTACCATAGCTTATCTGTACACATTACCTTCTTGTACAATATATGGGAAAACATACAAAAAACATTTCAGAGATCTCAAACTATAATTACCCATCATATTCGCTCACATTTGATGATGCTTCACTTTTTATGCTGTGTTTACCTTAGTCAAAAGCCAAGATACTATAGTTAGGTATAAATATATACAGTCGTATGCAAACGTTCAGGCATCATATTTAAAGGTTTGTTGATTTTCTACAAGAACACACTTCCGCACATTTTAACACACATTGTTTTTTTGTTGTTGTTTTTTTTGCTGAAAAATAAAACCCAAAATGTAGTCTGTGAAATGTTATTTTCATATTTAAAATGTGCCATAACATTTTACAGATTTTGGGTTTTATTAAATATAAATAAATGTAAATTTGAATTTTAAGTTTGTTTCCTTATGTTTACTTATAACATGTTTACTTTTTCCCTAGAAAATCAAGAAAATAAATATTAGTGTGGGCATTCAAACTTTTGCATACAACTGTATAATGGCATGTCTAAGCATGACACTCTTAGATAGACACACTGCCATCGCTTCTGTATGCTTCAGTCATGGAAACATTTTGCACATAAATCATCTGCTTTCCATTGATTTTGCTTAAAAAATGGGAAACTCATCCTAATATTTACCTAGTCAGTAGAATCATGAACATTAGTTCATCTCTAAATGCAGAAAGCACCTGTTGCATCATCATAATGATCATAATGACATCAGAAATGTCCATTCAAACTGTTGATATATCTTGTAAATGTGTAAAGAATGTCTTTAATAAGAAACAAGGATTTTATTAATACAGCACAGAAGGCCAAGGTGCAGCAAAAGGGTTTACACTGTAAAAAAATAAGATTCTAACTTTAAAAGGTTACTTTTCCACCTATCTTAATATGTTGATGCTTACTTATAATAGTACAATTGTACAACAAAAATCTTTCTTGCATGCTGTTAACATATTATTTGAAGGTTAGTGAATGCAAAATTTTAATGACACTAACTTCCTTAAGTTAAAACATTTTTTTACAGTGTAGAGGCAACACGATTACCAGAGCGAGTGTGGCATGTAGATTTTGCAGGCCAATATTCCTCCATCATTCTTCACAATGGACCAGATAACACGAATACCAGGGCGAGTGTGGCATGTAGATTTTGTAGGCCAATATTCCTCCATCATTCTTCACAATGGACCAGATAACACATATATAGGTCCATACACCACCCAGCTCAGCCAAAGACCCATCTCGCCACCCCTGCATAAACCTTAACCTCCCCAATATAATTTCCTACAACCAAACCCACACCTTACATTGCACACACCTGTGCCCACACCTATATCCACACCTGCCCTCCTCCATTCCTGCCCCTACATCTTTCCCACCCATGACTGCTTGCTAGACCGCTTTATCGCAGAAAGAAAGGAGAAGAGCCACTATTCCCTGCATGGCTTTATAAGCCTGTTGGAGTGGCTGTTGCACAAGATCCCATTTAAAAGCAAAGCTGCATTGGGTCATAACAGACTGTGACCGTTGATTAAAAATGTAAATGGTCTCAACATGCTGTTTAACACACTGATTTGAAATGAACGAATTAGCTTTGAGGCCCACTATATGAAGTGTTAAAAGAGTCCCAATGATTCTTCTACAGTTCTTCATGATTAATGAATGGCTGAGATGTAAACAAAGTAATTCAGAGTGGTTTGGTGTGAAACACTCTGGTATGTCAGAATTGTTTACAGTGGTGGTGACAGGAATCAGACGTATGAAGAGACATTAGGGTCATAGATTTGAATATAATAACAAAGGTATTACATGCACTAAAAACATTATTTGAAGTTTCGCGTATCAAAAATGTAAGGAAATTTACGCGCTAACTGACTAAGTTAAAACCCTTTATTTACAGTGTGAAATGGTTATAATGACTGGTGGCTGAGGGTATGGCAATTCATGATCACTGGTTATGATAATGGTTATTAGGCACCATATGAATCATCAGAGTTATTGATTAAATTATCTTTTTTGGTTCAATTCATTTGGCTAGTGAAGTACAAGCAGTACCAAATTGTCTAATGGCTAAAGTGGCCAAAATCGGCTGATTATCTTTTCTGGTTATCTCTACTCTGAGGTTGTGTTCTAAGGCAAAATAATCCCCAAAGAAATCTTTTACCATCATCAACATCACATATAAAACTCAGAAGACACATGTAGGTTCATTGGTGCTTTTATATAATAAGTAAAATGGCCATAATTGCTTTGTGGACATTGCGACTCTTGGTTCCTATCACTGGCATTGGAAAGAAGTCATAGCATTCTCTACATACATATTTCACATGAAAACACTCTAAATTATTTTGTTTACATCAACTGATTTATGCAGAGGAATTATGCAGTGGCTATCTTTAAAGACTGCACTGAACTTAAGAACAAAATTTCATTAAAAAGATTTACATGAATAGATCTTAAACTACTGAACAATTGATGTAAGCATGGTTACTGATTCTTGAAGAGAAATATATTCAGAATATGAAATATACAGTTGAATGCAAATGTTTTTGTTGATTTTCTAAGTGAAAAGAAGTGAACACGACCTCTGCATGGAACTTAAATATGACATATTTCTCAAAATTTTAATGTACATTAATTGTTCATATGCTGAATTTACAAATTGGGGGAAAGATTACACATACATTGTGCCATATGAATATGTATGGTCACCCATTTGGGCAGCAATAACTAAGGTATACACTGCTTTGGGATTTGGAGGATAATGCCAGTATCTTATATTTTTCAAGTACATATCAGATGATGCTATATGCCAACATAAAGAACATTAAAAAGAAATCTACCTGGTTAGATATATATTATTTGCATATGACATATTTATTTCTTTATGTTTAAAGGTTTGGTAAAATGAGAAGAATTAAAGCATTTAGTGCAGCATTCCAGCATCATCTAAACATTTTGCTCTTCTCTGCATACACAGTATAACTAAGACCCCTTTTGTCTGAAATCAGTGCCTTCAAATGTTTCGTGTATCCAGCTAACAGTCTCTCTTCTCTTTATTTTGGATGTTCTTCTCTCTTTTGTCTTTCGAACGTTTCTAGTTTGGAAATATCAATAGGTCATCTTGCCTGCAAAGCATGTTAAAAGCCATTTTGAAACCTCAATCTAGTGTTTCTTGAGCTAGTTCAAGGTTGATTATTATGTATGTTTTTAATCATTGTCTTGTAATATCCAACCACTTTTTCTCTTCAGTTTCTTCACTAGCTTGCAGGATTTATTCATATTTAATTGGATTTTTCTACCCTATATCCCTTAACATTTCCTGGGCTACTGGCTGCCACACAACTTCAAAGCATAATAGATCCACCCCAGAGTTTAGCAGTTTACACACGCTGGAAGTTGTCCTCTCTGGTTTTGTAAGAGTCAATTTCCTTTAGTGTCTAATCTTCACTGAGCTACTCAGATGAGCCAATGGCTGATGAGTATCAGTACAACACTCTAAAAGGTTTTAATGGTCTAATGATTTATTATGCTCGGGAATTGTCCGCACCTGATATAGATTAAGGCCTAATGAGTCAAATGAGCCCTAAGACCTTACAAAAACAATAGACTGACTAAAAGTATATCTGGATTTTACTCATGCCATATTTGATTTTTTTTTTTAATATATTGACACCAGCAAATAAATGATAATTATGCATTAAAACATGTAGAAATGTCTCATATTGAACATTATTCCATGCAGATGTTGAATGTACTTGTTTTTATGTAATCTGACCTGAGGTGACCAAACATTCACATACAACTGTAGGTTATTTTACCATTAAACCATTATAGGGTCCTAGGTGTGTTAAGCATAGGTGTTCATATCACTGAGCCACAGCTTTATATTGCGTTTGCTTATGGTTTCTCACTTGCTGTTTGCTTTGTGCTTCTGTAGAAGAATGAGTCAACATGCCAGCAAATTGATTGTTTGATAGCAAAATGGAAAATTCTGTTTTACTTCTTTGTTTTCTCTTTTACATGTTCTAAAAGTTAATGTGGAACAAACTAAATGTTCATATTCATGTTCTGTGCTCAATGCTACCACAAATGAGGTTTTCTGAGATGGTCTTATGTTTTGGCTCTTGTTTATTGCTGGAACCCATTGGTAAAGCTGGGTGGCTGTCGCTTTTGAACACAACATTTAAACTACCTGTTATTATATATAGTCTCATCAAGCGCAGGAGTCAGATATAACTCACTGGTTAACAATAAAGGCCTTTAATAAATGCTTAAGACTATTGGCTAATAACTGCATCCTACTTGCACGCTGCTTCTACAGCATGGCCGAGGTGCGCGCGCACACACACTGGCAAACACACGTGCGCGCATGCCTTTGCGCTTAGTGCTCACTGCATAGTTTTGGTTGTTGGTTTTTTAGACTCATGTATCCCTCATTGCATGCGCTTCATAACAAGAGTTTTGCATTCTTTTTTCCCTCCCTTGCCCCTTCCCTCCCTCTCTTCTCTCTTTTTCCTTCTCTCTCTCTCTCTCTCTCTCTCTCTCTTACTGTCTTTCTCTCCATCTGTCTCTTTCCCTCCTCCTCTCTCTTTGTGTTTCCTTCAGATGTTTCAGCCCATGATTCTGTTCATCCTCATACTCATCCTCTTCTCATCTCTCTCTTACACCGTTATCTTTAAGTTGGTTTTCCTTTTTGCGCTTTTCTTCCTCTTGTAGCCCGCTATGCCTCTGTTTCTGTGTCTCTGTGCGTTTTGCCATGGTTTATTCCATTGTCATCACTATTTTTTTTTTGTATGTGTGTTTAAATTTTCTTTTTTTCATTTTTTATACATTTAAGTTCCGCCTTAACTGCCCCACCCCTTTTTAAATTCCGTGTCTTCTCGTGCGTCGTTTCCATTTTGTCGTTCACCGATCGACTCCATGCATCTCCTTCCCCCGTTACCTCCCCTCACTCCTGACCCCATCCACCTCCCTCTCCTCCCCACTGTCCCCCCCACCCTCGTCCCCCCACTCACAGTCCGGGCGGAGGCAGGAGCTGGAGTGGTCCATAGCCCGGCAGACTGGCCCGGAGGCCCCAGGGCCCACCGCACCCAGGGGAGCCCCTGCTCTCAGTAGATACGCCAGGTCCCACAGTGTCAGACCCGAGGTCAGTGCCTCGTCCATCTCCCTCCCAGCCTTCAGATAGCTTTGATGACTATTAATCATGTACGTGACTTCTGCAGTACTTCTCTGAATTCCAAAATGAGGTCCTGAAGGGGCTTAAGACTTCAAGATGCTAAATTCAAAAGAGCACCAAGACACAAGGAGGCCTTTTGATATTGTTTTATGCTTTGAGTGCCAAATAGGTATGCTGAGTGGGATGTTCATGAAATGTAACTCTATCTGTACCAGTACATGATTCTCTAAAACCTATTTATCCAGTGAAAAAAGGGAAGCTAGCAAAGATACAGAAAATACCATAGATTTGGGTGACTGAATTGACAAAATTAACTGGTCTTGTTTTATAAAGTTCACAGTTAATGCCTTTAAGAAATATGCTGGAAAAAGGCCCCAAAAGGAAGACGTTAGACATTATTATGCACATATTACATGTAAAGTAATGGCTAAGCGTTATCTGTTTAACTTAGAAAGTATAATGCAGACTTGTTTCTGTATTTTAAAAAATCACTATTCTTACACACTAATCAAATCTTATATTATAGCCACAGAAACACCAGATGTTATCCAGTACTGGCGGTCACACATCATCGTCTGTGGTGCACTTTCTGTTTGTGAAGGTCACTCCACTCACAGCCACTGCTCTTAATTTAAGGTTGCTTTGATTTCTCATTACTTGTGTTCATTTGCCACTCATTCACCACAGGCACTTTGGGCTAGTATGTACTATGTTCCATACTTGTGATTGGTGGTAGGCTTTTGTTATGTTAGTCTTTGCTTCAGAGATTTCATAAAAATTCTGTTAGCATTTATAAGAACAAGGCCACATGCATTACTAAAAGTAGCCTAACAGACAAAACATAATTGTATATATTACATTGGGGGTGAGCTAAGAAGTTTTGCTTTTCTGGTCAATCCATTTGATTGACAAGAGAATGTGAAAATGACCTATATAATAAAAAGTAGCTACTATTTTACAATGGGATTGTTATCATCTTTGTGTGGAGTACAGCTCCAGGTGTTCGAAAACAAACAAGGCTAGCTTTAAGTGACTTACAAGAGAAGCATCCTCGATACTGGTTATGACTTGTGGCATTTATTTGATTAAAACAATGAAAAGCACATTTGAGAGAGTTTTGTGACACCAAAACCCCCTTATATGGCATTATTTTAAAATTTCTGGACATGGTTTATACTGTCTCCTTCATTTCAACATGTCTACACTGCAGAATTTGGCCAAAGCTAGCAAACACATTGCCAAGTGAATTAGCATCCCTGGCAGTTTTGTCAGTAGCAAGCATTTTAGTCTAAGTAGAGCCTTCTAAAACAGCTGAGACATTCCAGTTAGATTAAAGTTAATATCTTTGTCGCTCCTGTTCCTAACACAAAAGATGTTTGCTCACCTCAGCGTTTTATGTTTGTGTAAACCGCTAGCTACAGATACTAGTGTGAATCCTCTTAATCTTAGATTTTAAAATTTATATATGTATTAAGAATTGTAAACAGTTTACAATGAAATTAATTAATTGAAAGATTTTAATGCAGACTGTTAAATTAAATAGATTAGCATGTTAGCTCAACTTATGCTGTTGTTTAAGACTAGATAATACTTGGCTTAGCACTGGGTTGTTACGACCTGATGTTGAACATTACTTCATTCCTTATTATTGTATAACATCATTTTCAGAAATATCTGTTCTTGAATCAAATTGATCACTTTATTCTGCTTATATCAACTTGACACCTCAGTAACATAATAAATCTTTCTAAACAACAGAGACCAACTTTATGTAGTATTGCCTATAAGTATTCAGACACAGATACTGTCTGCGTGCCATGACAACATTAAGAAAAGTCATGTTCATTTAGAGCCAAGTGCCTGATTTGCAGCAGCCTACATATTGCAGAGTTTCTCCTAAACTCACCAAAAAACCATTGTGTATGTCTGGAATTCTTCCCCAGTGTTTCACAAAGCAGAAGAAAGAGAGAGAATTAAATCTGTTTCTATGGGAGACGAAATCAAAGCTCGTTTCACGGCTGTAGGATTCGACTGGCATGTCGAATTAGCTCTTCTGCATTTCTGTCTGTTTGCGTGTGACATTGAGGTTCCTGAGAGGATGTTATTAGGACACCAGCTCCCCACAGAGAAGCTGCAAAGAACCAGGCCACTGGCTGCTCACTTCTCAGTTAAATTCATTTTAAAATGGATGAATGACGGCATGCAGGTATACTCGGTTAGTAGAAAGCTTGGAAAAAATTTAATTTACAGATACAAAGAATAACTCAGATGACCTACTAATTGCAGTAGGATATATGAGTGGTCAACGTGCAGTTTATGCATACAAATTCCTTTAAAGCAGAATCTTCTTTTGTAATTAATATGAAAAGATGGTGCACTGTGTTTTTGGGGTGTCCCTCATTATAGGTGATGATAAGACAGTTAAAATAAATATTGATAATGATTTTCTAGATTAGAACAGTGGCTGTTTGCAATACAAAAGGAATCTGAATTTGCTATAAACTCTTTATGTAGTTTCTCTTAAAGTCTTGGGACTAAATTATTTGCACTACCCGTCACTCCATCAGCTAGTTAATTTTATCAACAAAATCTAATTATTTAAAAAAACTATTAAAAAAGATGTTTGATGTTCCTACTTTTGCCAGATTTTTGCATGGGATTTATAAGGCTAATGAAACAAAAAAGCATGTTATATTTAATAGCTAATAACTCACCTACTAATAATTAGATGTGCTTGATTTCAGCTGTGACTGCTAATAAAAAAGTGTTTACAATGAATTATGAATCATAGGACCAATGCACACCTTTGAGTTACAGTCTTTTCTCATCATGTTCCTTTATTGTGCTTTAAATAAACTTAATAATATAATGCTGGTCGGTAAGTAATGTTTTAATATGTGGTCAAACAAAATGAAATCAATGAATATAAAATAACTAAATGCTATCATAGTGTTTTATTGGCTTGCAGCTTATTGTATTATGTTATGCAATGAATCAGTGCATTAATGCACAGATGTGGATAAAATAGTGAACTCAGGTCCCTTAAAATAGAGTATACCCACCTTCCCAAGCGCTAACTTTATACGTTTTTTCAGATAACATCTTACCACTGGCAGCAGTAGCCACTTGGCAGAGGTTGTAGGTTTGACCTAGTTAGTTACAGGAGCCTTAACTGATACTACATAAGTAATGCTACATGCTAATCTTAGCCCTGAAGGCTTATCAGTCCACTATCATGTCTTTAAAAGGCCTACAAAACTTGTGGTAGACCACTACGAACAATTACAATGCCCTTTTTAGCCAAAATGTACCAACAGCTGTTAAAGACATTATGAGCCACTTGCCTGCAAAAAGAGAATGAAATGGTGACAGTTAGAGTACATTGTAAGTTGTGTGCTCTGTGTTGTGGTGGGTTCAGCTCCGGGACCCAAGCCTGCCAGATATTGGGACTCCTGCCAGGGAGGTGCAGTTCTGTCTGGACCCGGAGAGGAGGCTGAGAACAGGGCAGGAGGAGAGAGAAAGCCTGCCAGGCTCCATTACTCAGGTAGGACAAACCTGTCTGCATGACTGCATAGTACACAGCTTCCCCAAGGTCAAACGCAACCTATCAGCTGGTAATTACAGCAGGCTGACATTCAGCTGGAAAGATGCCTTATCTGCAGATCCCATTTTAGATCAATTAAATGCAGACCTTCAGGCATGGAAATAGATGTGGAATGATTTAAGTGATTTCAGGCTGACCCCAAGCATACGTCATATTAGCAACAAACTATATGTCTATGCATGCTCTGTGTAAAACCCAATACTAAGCTCATGCTGTAAAATAACACATAAGAAGGGTGAATACACTTCTACACTATTCCAATCATGTTCCAAGAGTGTAAGCATACTGGAAACTAAGATATAATTATTGTATTTTTAACAAGTCACCTATGGGCTAAAGTCAACAGTCGAGCAAAAGTGGAATTTGTTTTGAGGCTCTACAAATGGTGCTCATGTTCATTTATGTGATGAAGATTGCACTTGTATTAACATCCAGCTTTACCCTAGATATGCTTCATATATTGAATATTACATTAGTCTTTTTCCCCTTTTTTTTACAGCTTGATAAATGATTAATGAGATTTTATATCACCCCTCTCAGACTAAGAGTACTGGGCCTTTCATCTATATTTGCCATATCCGATGAGCTGAGGCAGTGGTACAATGGCAGCTTGCCTCAGTTCCATAACAACAAGGTCAAAAATTCACATTTTTCCTTGTGCAGCACACAAGATAAGATTAAATGTCAGTGACCCACATGGCCCTGCTGTGTGACTGTATTTTGCCCTTGGACATTTCAAAGCAGGTCCTAAAGCAGAGAAAAACTGAGGTGAGAAGATAATATAACTCAGTTCATCCTTTTGGGTGAGTGTATAAAGAGTTCTTTAAAGCCAGCGGGAATCTTAATGAATTAGACCAGCCTGACACCAAATAACACTGTTCCATATGGATGAGCTGGAGAATTAATGACATTTAAGAGTGCGTGTTAGCGCAGTTAACTATAATGCAGTTATATTTTATTTGCTTAGCCATTTTCTTTATAAAGACAGCACGATATCAGATCAGCATAGCCAAGATTTTCCCAAAACCCTATATTACTGGTTAATATTACGGTCCCACAGCATTTGTGGCAGTGACAATCAAAAAACAGAAGTGGTAGAGGTGGACAAATGTCAGCTGTGTTTGCTGGTCAATTTTGTAGTTTTAGCAGCAGTTTGGTGGTGCTTTATGTGTCTTAATGGACAGTACGGCTATTAGCACTATGTGATGAGGGAAGACTAGTGAGAGGGAACTGGCAATTAGTGTACTAGTGAAGGGAGGAAAAAAGTTGAAAGAAATCATACATTTTTTTTATTGTCTTAATTCAGTCCTTTCAATTGTATACTAAAAATACAGCAAATTTTATTTATAATCAAAAGATGCAAAATTGCATGTCTTTATAAAACAGTGATCTTAAAAAACTATAGTTACAAACAGTACAGAAATAGGTAGATACTATCAGATGCTTGGGTTTGATCACTAACAGTAGTTTCCTAATAAGATGGACACTGAGAGGCACTCAGGAGGGAATTAAAGCCCTATCATTAATACAGGGTAAAGTTTCAATTTTTTAAAGTTTCCATTTATTTACTTTTTTTTTTTTTTATTGCAAATTTCAGTACTTTACTGAAGCACAGCCTTAGTGTTTTAGTTTGTTTCCTTCTTTCTTTCATTTTTGATCTCTCTCTCTCTCTGCAGGAGGAGGAGAGGAGACGCTTAGAGGCACGGCGGGGCCTGGAGCTGCAGGGACTGCAGTTGCAAGAGCCGGCCTGGCTTCAGGAAAAAGCTCTACTGCAGCAAGAAGTGCGTTTGTTCCGACAGAACACCATCATTGTCTACATGAAGCTCCGCTGGATCCTCATGCACTGGAGGCTTGGCCGCAGGACGGACATTGCTGAGGAGGGAGCTCCTGCTGAGGTGAGGATCAGTGAGGAAGCAAAAACTACTACTAAAGTGATATGTGAGATATGTGACATGCAGAAGAGCTTAAAATATCCTAGTCCACAGAGATACTTTGCATGTACAGTTCATTAGGGGGTGTATTTATGCACATGCTAGCAGTGGGTGTTGCTTAAGCCCGAAACGAGTGTGAGGCTTGTGCCAGTGGTACAAGGTGTGTTAAGCCATGATTGCTAATGGGGAAGCCATGCATGCTTCACAATACTGAAGGAGTAGTAGGTGATGGATCTGTATAAATGCTAAATAAATAAAATGATCTAAAAGCTGACCGTTGTAAAATTTCAGGAAAGCTTTCGAAATGGTATGTCCTTCAAGACTAGACAATCTTTACTAAGCCAAGTCAGTTTGCAGTGAACAGTTGAAATTTTCTGTAAGCGTGCTTTGCTAATTCCACAGCCTACTGGGCCTCGCAGATGCTGCGTTGATTTTACACATATGTGAGGTTCCATGAAGCAAATCAATAATGTTTGGAGTCATCCACCTGGAAGAATAGTTGCTGAATTGAACTGCATTATTTGTATAGCTCAAGGTGATTTATATTATGGCATTAAGTGTGAAAACTGTCCTCCCAATTAGTATGAACAGTTTTACTGTGATGAACAGTAGGATAGGCAGAATTAATGTGCTATTTCCTTGATATAGGCAGTTTAAGCAGTCAATCTGGGCCCCTGAGCTTCAAGGGGCCCTGCAAGTGTTTTCCTTTTTTAATAGCTTGCATCAACCAATGAAACTGTCATAAAATATACACCCTAAGTAATGTTCAGTGTGCCGAGCAGCTTTAGAAGGGGACTTCTAATACTCAGGCTTGTAGTCACGGTCAGATAGACAAGCAGATACAAGGAAAATCCATAATCCAAAAATAGCCAAAACAGTTAATTATTCAAAACAACAGTAAACACCTCCAATACATTTATGTATTTTGTTGATTTATTACGAGAAAATAAGTTACCACACAAGGAAGAAAATTAAATATGGCATTTTCTACTGATTGTAGCATTTTATTTTCCCTAAATATGTTAAATACTGCAAATAAACAGTAACAATAACACTCAAAATTGCAGAAGTATGTTGGTTGAAAATGTGGACTGTTTTTAACATGTTATTTCACCAAAACATTTACATATGACTGCAATTAAAAATCTTAATGTCACTCTGTTGTCGTTGCTTCTTTAGTATGAGCGGCTGGAGAACATTCCTGAAGTTGGTGTGACCGTGGAGCATGGAGAGGGAGAGACGGAGAGGGAGGATAAAGTTCGCTCCCAACCAACCTGGGGAGATGTTTCTGAGCCTGGACCACTCCTGCCCTCCCCGGAAAGATTCCAGTATCAGAAACAGGTAGAGGACTACAGATGTCTTTTAAATGACAGTGACGTGGATGAGAATATGTGCTACAATGCTGAATAGCATTACTAAATATACACTACTATAAATTATAAAGAGCTCGGGTCTGAAAAATAGCACTTCCAAAATACCAAAAATGGCCAAAATTGACCAAAATATTCCACGCTGGGATTACATTTCATTGTAACACTCTCCTGTTATTGCATTTCCACAAAGTAATGGAGAGTCCTAAGAAAAGATAGGGTAATGAAAGCTATGTGAGTTGTTTCCACATCAATAGGTCCCAGTGCTAAGGATATTTTTCTCAGTATGAGGCTAGAAACAGAGGGTTCTAGCTCCAGCAATCCACTGCCTCTTTTGGGTAAAAGCAGAAAACATGCACTCTGGTCCCATTCATCATTCATTAGGCATAAGTGCTGCATTTTGTATACAGCTTTGGCTTTATACGTTTTGCAACACTGAATTGTTATGTCAGTTAGGAGAGATTTTTTGGTCTTATATAATCTAATCTGTACAGCAACATGTGCTGTATTAAACAGCACAGTGATTTTTGAAGTGAATGATGATGGTCAGCTGGATAAGCTGTCTCTAAACTGTGCATCAATTTTTTATCTTGCTTTGACACTGAGCTTTGCTTCTGCACCTTGATTCGTGCAAATATTAAGAAAAATAATGTGGATGAAATGCTAGGTGTTTGACGTGCAACAGAGATAATCAAGTCTAAGGGAAACCAATAATAGTGTAATGTGTGTATTTTGGTCTGTCAGATTTTCTCATATGCCTTTATCACTTCCACTACATTTCATACATGTAAAACCACTGCATGGCAATGGCAATGCTGATATGGTGTATAGCAGGGACTACAGTGGTATACTGGTAAAGTACACCTCTTCTTAAAGGAAAACTCCTTTTGTCTCAAAACTGTAGCATAATTCAGATGTTCAGTAGTATACAAAGTTCAGTTCAGACTGGTTTGATGTGAACTGGCTTAATGTAAAGAAATGTACTGACTTGCATATTTTAATAGTGGTGGTGGTGGGTACCAAAGACCACTGTGTTTACACTATAAATATAGCCATTTTATTTACTATACAAAACCACCAGGGAACCTGCATGTGTCTTCTGAGGTAATGTCAATGGTAAAATAAGTAATTATAAACAACTAAAAACACTATTAATATAATTAATTATTAACTATATTTAATAGTTATTTTATTCCAACAACATCCCATATGTACTGAACATGTAAAAGGCACAGTATTTTCCCTCTGGGTTAATCAAGTATCTTGTCTTTTAAAGTTTTCTTAGGAGACTATCTTGCCTAAGTTTCTCTCCAACATGAATGTGTTTAATACATTTTAGGCAGAACCTTTTCTCAAAAGTATCCAAAAACAATGTCTCAGGCATCATGCAGCATATTTCCAACTATTTAATGTAATAACTTTTCTGTTAAGGAGCTTTAGAGACATTAAATGTTACAGACCTCTGGTTCTTGTCACTGCCACTGTGAACAATTCTGAAGTATTTGGTATCAAACCATATGATTTTTTTAACGTCATGACTATTTATTATTCTTGCAGATTTTTCTAAGCACTCAACAACAAATTGAACTCAATGTAATCAGTCATGTTTGGGGTCTAATGTGGAGTTTTGTACTGAAGCTACAAGACTAGTGTTGCTAGCAAGTAATAGTAGCTTTGCATTTCAGACCAAACATAGTGAGATATATTAGGCAGCAACTGAACAGTGAAGTCTTGAAGTTGATGTGTTGGAAGCAGAAAAAAATAGTGAGCATAAGGATCTTAGCAACTATACAAGAGTCTTATTGTGATGATTAGACAACTGAGTCAGAGCATCTCCAAAACAGCAGGTCTTGTAGAGTGTTCCCAGTATGCAGTGGTTAGTACCTTCCAAAAGTGATCCAAGGAAGGAAAATTGGTTAATCAGAGTCATATATGTGCTTGTATAGTTAAGGCAACCCCAATCCCAGGGTTGGGACTATAGTATACTATACTGCATTCTCATGCAAGGAGTCTCAGTGTGGGACTGAGCCCAGGCAGACAGATAGAGGATGCTGATAAGAGCTCTTACAGGCGCTACAGAACGCTGTCTGCAGCCGCTGTGTGGTGGGCTGAAAGGCAGCCGAGCAGTGTTAATTAAAAACCTCAGAAGAGGTGGAGTTAGTTATTGTATTTTGATTAACCTTCCAACTCCCACACCTTCTTCTGTTTTACACATATACACACTCATACATATAACTAAATGGTATCTCTGTACTTCTCAATACTGTGCACACACACACACAGCTGAAGCACTTGAGCAAAGGCATAGAAGGCTATGAAGAAACCCTAGAAACCCTCTCGCACTTTACAATTCAGTTTGACTTTGTTTCAGGGTTCCATCGCCTTTTCTGATTTCTGTAGCCTACATTATGCTCAACTATATTTTTATTTAGTGTCTTTGGGTAGAGAAGATTTATTTCATTAAA
>JBBPDA010000041.1:35090580-35109224 GCA_037974385.1 Arnoldichthys spilopterus | reverse complement strand
GTAGTGGGACAGTACCTTGCTCAAGGGTACCTCAGTAGTGCCTGAGCCGGGACTTGAACCTGCGACCTTCAGGTCCCGAGCGCAATGCCCTAACCACTAGGCCACCACTGCCCTGCAATTAACTCTGTTTTTTTGATTCTGATTCTGAATCTTTACTCAGTGCCCATTTTTTCCAAAAACAAGCTGAAATGTGGACTCATCTGACCACAGCACATTCCATGGTTTCTTTCTGTCCATCTAAGCGAGCTCGAAGATCATGTGCATTCAGCAGTGCAATTCTGACCTTGCCCTTTATGGACTAAAATGTCTCTGAATTCTCTGAATCTTTTGTTATATACTATAGATGTCTAAAGACCTAAGTTCTCTGCAGTCTTGTGGTGAGAAATGTTCCTTTTGAACTCACCAATTCTCTCATGAATTTTGACACAAAAGGGTAAGCCACAACTCATCCTTGCGTGCAAAGACTGAGCCTTAGATGGATTCTAATTTTGTACCCAATCATGATACATCACCTACTACCACTTAGCCTGCTTATCCAAAATTTTCTGGAAATAGGGTTTGTAGTTACTTTCTGGAAAAATGTTATGGAAAACACAAAGATGGACTTGAGGCTAGACATTTTAACTAGACCAGAAACTCCATCAGTGGGAAAGTAACAGGCCATGTCTGTGTTAGAAATCCCCATCTATTTCTTTTGTGAAACTAAATGATGGGAGTTTTATCTCATATTCCATTTATCCCTGCAGCTCCCCATTAGCTCCCAATTAAAGTTCTTGAAGAGCCTGCCTTTACACTTATTATAGGATATTAGGCTGCTAAGAAATCTGTAACCTGGAGGTAAAAATGAGGTTGTTATGTGTGTGTGTGTGTGTGTGTGTGAATGGATGTGTGTGTGTGTTTCCTTTGGTAGCTGGAGGATTCAAGAACACCAGGGTCAGGGGTTGAGGCGGACTCATCCCGGCAGGAGCACGAGAGGGAGCGTGAAGAACAGCAAAGGCTTCTGGCTGACAGCCATGGCCTGGCTCTGGAGCTGCGCTGGAAGCTGCAGCATGGGGAATTACGCTGGAGCAGGGAGAGGAGTGAACTCCTTGAGAGGTTCGAGAGGGAACGACAGGAGTGGGACCACAATGTCCGCGACCTGCGCCGCAAGATGGAGAAGGTCAGGGTTTGTGGGTTGGGGAGATCAGTTCCTCATATGGAGATGTAGTTGATTGGCCAAGTTTGGTGTCTAAAGTTTTTTTTTTTTTTTTTTTTTGGTTTTGCACTGGAGCTATGAGGTTAAGGTAGCTAACAAGTAGTGAAACTATCAGTAAGCATCACATGAACCGCAGGCCCATAATATTACACACTTTAACATAATTAATAATGCATAATTATATAATTTTTGAGCCGTGAGCAAAGTAATTCAGACTGTTGTGATGTGAAATGACTCATTGTAGAGAAACTTGCGGTGTCTGATTTTTTTGGTAATGACAGGAGCCAGGGGTCGGGATGTCTACGGCCATTAGCTTGTTGATTAATAATCTAAAACCAGCAGTGGTTTAAGTGTGTAAATCATGACTTTCATCACGATTCGATCCAATTCAATTGTTTTAGCCAACAATCCAACGCATTTCTGATACTTCAAAATATGCAGTGATGTACTGGGGTTTGCAGTCAGTATGAAATATGATGAAATTTCATACAATCTGTTACATTTCCATGATGTCACACATGCAAACAAAATTGTGAACATTTTATTAGTTAAGGTCAAATGCAGCAGTGTAATCATAAACAGAAGCAGCTTCTCAGTACAAAACAAAACTGCTCACAATAAAATCTGTTTTTTATGGATAACATCGCTATATCAGATCGGGTGCTATTTTGGTCGATGCATCGATGCAGATCAATTCGTTTTTACACCCCTAGTTTATATGTCAACGTTGATGATGAAGTGGTGAATCTGAAAGGCATGTCCCCATTGGATATTGTTTCGCCTCTGCCTGATGTTTTTAACATACATTTTAGACAAGAAGCTTCTCATAACTATTAAACATCAGTCTCCCAAGCAACAGGCAGCTTGTACATAACTATTTCATGTAAAAACTTTCTGTAAAGGAGCTTTGAAAGGCATTCTTCTCGAAAGATGCCTGGCTCCTATCACCACCACACTGCACAATTCTCAATTTCTGATCTTTTTTTTCAAATGTTTTAATATTTCTGGATAATTCAATTACTTATATATGTAAACAATCATTATTGAATTATGCAGAATTTTTAGTGTAAATATCCTAGACATAATCTCAAATATCCTTTAAAATGTTGGCTTCAGTCATTTAAAGCTTTGAAGATAAGACAAGCTACTGCCAATATTGCTACAAATTAATACACGTGACAGTAAATTTACTGTAATGGTTCTTTTTGCAATTTCATTTCATTTCTATCTGCATATTGTGTTAAATGATAGCTAACAATAACAGTCGCAGCAGTTGCAGAAAGGGTTTTTTTATATTTGTGAGTCATGTTAGTGTTAGCTGACTATCAGTGAGTGTACTGTACTTTAGGTCAGGTAGATGGGATTATGCTGAGTGATTTGTGCACATGTTTAAAACTAAGAAGATTTAATCTGCAATCATAATTTACAGTTTTACACCCTGATAATCATGAGATTTATTCTGCAGGCAAGTTTTATTTCAGGTGCAGGTGTAAACCTTTAGCGAACTGCAACCAAACAAATGTCTGCCTGAAAAGTAATCTGACATCCACTCCTCACTCTACTCATCACTTTTTCCCCCCTTGCCTCTCTTCTGTAGATGCAGCGGGAGCTTCCATTCCGTCACCCTGAGGGGGTTCCTCTAACAGAGGGGGGCATCCCACATGTCTTCTCTCCTCAGGACAGCCCTTGTAAGGCCCCGAGATCTCCGAGGTCTCCCCGCGGAACTCCCTGCGCACCGTCCCGCTCATACTCCGACTCAGAGGCCACTCTGGAAGTGAGGGGGGCAGGGAAGGTGTGGCCTAGTGAGGGTCATCGACCCCCAGAGAACCTCTTCCTGGATGCTCTGTCCCTGGACCCACCCAATGAGGATGAGGTGCCCCCTCCATCCAGACT
Source organism: Arnoldichthys spilopterus (assembly GCA_037974385.1). NCBI lineage: Eukaryota > Metazoa > Chordata > Actinopteri > Characiformes > Lepidarchidae > Arnoldichthys > Arnoldichthys spilopterus. The sequence goes on along the minus strand of JBBPDA010000041.1, from coordinate 35,106,136 downwards.
GGATAGCGAGAAGAGGTTCCCTTGCTTGAATGAGGTAAGACGAGGCTAAAGGAAAAAGGTTCATAGACATTTTTTAAAAAGGCTACAAATTTGATAATAATTGAAAGCTCAGGTTTGTTGTTATTTGTTCTGTTTATTTTACAGAAGTATTTAAATGTAATATGTCAACAATATTCATAATTTAATGATTATATTAATGTAATATTCTCAATTACATATAAAAAAGTAAGAAATTGTAAATTAATGAGTTGAATTAAAATGTTTGTACACATTTTAATCACGTAAATCTTGTGTGTCATTTTCTTGCAATGTACGTATTTACTTAAACTTACATACAGCATTGTTTTCTTGATTGTCTAAGTGAAATTAATTAGCAACAGCCTTTCCAGGGAACAAACCTAATTTGGTTCTGCATTTTCTGCCATTTAAAATAATCAAATTTTATTTAAATGCTGAATTGAACATACTGGAAAAAGCATTAAATATAACAAAATGTATATATTATTTTTATAATTAATTTTATTAATTATATTATTATTATTTATTTTTTAATTTTTTTACAGTTAAAAACAATTAATTTTAAATCATGTTTTTGTTCTGTTTGTCATTGTTACGGCCACTGTTAGGGGTTTGGTGACTACCTGATATTGCTCAAAATGCCGCAGATATGACAATTAGTCTGTCAGTGTGTGTTGAATGCATGTACATGTGTAAACTCTAACTGTACTCTGTGTTACAGGCACTGAATGAAATCTCAGAGAGAGCAGATCCTGCACTGTATCCTGAGGATGAACTAAGCAGTGGCAGCCTCCTCAGGTACTCTGTATGCCTGTGTGTGCATTTGTGTGCATGCACATAAAGAACAGTCATCATGCAGCATTCCCAGTTTATATTGGGTTGTGACAGCTTTGATTCATATTTCACCCTAAAAATAGACCTCAATTACATTTGGGCATCGTCTGATGAAATAAACTCCTGGCCAAGGCAACAGTCAGTGATAGATATAAGCACACTATGTGTAAGAACTGTTCAATTTCCTGCAAATCATCGATATTTTTAAAAGATAGCTGATGGAATACATTGCCTGTAACTAAACATATAATTGAAGGCTTTTGCCCTAAAATGCTTTAAATATCACTTTCATACTTTTTGTTTTATTAAACTCACATATTTGTTCACTTTGTTGGTACTTGATTCAGTATGTATTATTTAAAAGATTTGGGTTTTTTAAAGCCAGAAAATGTGTAGCCAAACTACATGTCACCAGCAAAGATCCTCAAACACAGTGATTGTCAATATATGGGAAAATCATATGTTTGGGAGCATCTTAATTATTGGACAACAGGACAAATTCTCAGTGCAATGTTAATGATAGAACGCTGGCTGATGAATCAGCTCAAACATTTAAGTATAACAATACGAGTTACACATAATACAGTGATGCTAAAACTGGCAGCTCAGAGCTTATTGATGCATGTTTGCTAGCATGTCTGGTCTGATCCCAAAAAAGAGCTCTTGTTGCATAAAACGTGAATGCTGATTCTGATAGAAAGGGGTCAGAACACAGTGCAGACCGACTGTCCCAGTGTTAAATCACGTGCTGTATAATGACTCGTAGTTCACATGAATAATTATTTGTCTGGAGAATTAGTTTGAGGGTTTCATTTTCAGCTGGGCCATGTGCTGTTCATATTCACTGGGAGAAGAGCCTTTCTCCCTTGTCTCTCCCATTGGTATGCAATGTTCCCCGCCAGTCAGGCGTCCACATCATACTGCCCAGTCAAGCGATAAGCATTTTCTGCAGTCCTGTGTGCTCAGCAACTTATTGGATAAATTCTCACACACTGGAGGAAGTGTATGTCTTTCCACACTGGCAGTACTGTCTTTTGATCAAGCTAGAACTAAGCAGGGAATAATAAATTAGAAAAAAAAGATAATTCTCTGTATTATATTATATTATATTATATTATATTATATTATATTATATTATATTATATTATATTATTATACTGATCGCAGTTTTTATTAACTTTCCCTTAACAACAAACATGAAGTCAATACATGTAAATGAAGCAGAAACACATTTGTTGATAGATGTCATGGGTTTTATGAAAACAATGAAAATGGTCATTTCTGACTTGATGCTACAAAATGTTTAAGGGGCAGCAGTGAATAAGGTTTTTTGAGCTCACGTTGCTTCTGTTGTCAGCTACTAAGTATTGACAACTAAGAAGCAAGACACTAAATCAGTCAGCTTGGACATTTTAGGCTAAAGACATTGAAATTATTAAGCATTTAAACATTTGTTTAAATAGAAATGAATCATGTAAAATGTCACGATTTGTGATTTTTAAGACAGAATCCTTTTTTTCTGACAGTATTGAGTACAGTTAAAAGTGTTTAATTCTGGTCCTAGAATTAAATAATATCCATCACAGTTTGATGACTCTCTCAATCAGACCCATAGTAGCACTAAAATTAAAGTAGTGCTACAATTCTTAAACTGTCTCCACAGGGCAAAGTCTGTCTGCTCCATGAGTGACTTCCAGCGTTTGATGGACAGCTCTCCCTTCCTACCTGACAAGAGCAAGATGGGTGAGCGTGGACGGGACGAGGCCACCCCACCCCTCTCTCCGGATGATCTCAAATACATTGAAGAGTTTAACAACAAAGGCTGGGACCTCCCTGCTGCCTCCCTTGCTTCCTGCCCCATCCCGGGCCCATCACTTCCCCCAACGGTGATGGAGGCCTGGGCAGAGAGGGCAGACTCCCGCAGACCCCCCGACTCTCCTTTAGAAGCCTTCCAGCCGGCTTCCTGGTACCTGACCACCAGCGCCACCTTGACCACCAACACCATTAGCAGCCCAGAGCACTGCCAGAGGTTGCCTCTTAGGACCGCCTCTGGATCCGAACATATCGGAGTCCGCATTCTGCACAGCCCTACTAGGGGTGAGAGGGCATCCCCTGGGCCTTCAGAGCAGGAGTACATGTTCTCCAAAGTGAGCAAAACAGGGGAGGGAGAGGATATTTTCGGGAACAGGTGGCCTTGTGAGCTGAGGGGACACCATCTGGATGCGGGTCTGGGTTATGCATCCTCTCTGGAACTGGAACTGTCCCGCAACCTCAGTGATGACATGAAGGAGGTGGCCTTTTCTGTCCGCAATGCTATCCGCTCCGGCTCGGCCTCAGGTCAGCAGCGCGATGCATCTTGCCAGACCAATGGCTTCACCACACGCGGGACGCAAACCACACAGACCATCAGTGTGGGTCTGCAGACAGAGGCCCTTCGCGCCCTCACCAGCAGTCCACATCGCTGCCTCACACCAAAGGGGGGTGGGTCCACGCCGGTCTCCTCTCCTTCACGCAGCCTCAGGAAGGTGCAGTACTCACCTGCAGCACAGGCCAAGTTTGAGCGTCCCTGCTGCTCGCCCAAATACGGCTCACCCAAGCTTCAGCGCAAACCTTCCTCCAACACCCCTGTGGCTAAACCTGAGGCACCCAGCGGCCCATCCCGTGCCCCAACACCTACCATCGCCTCCCAGCCCCCGAAGGGCAACAGCGAGTCGGCCTGGGCCCGCTCCACCACCACCCGTGACAGCCCTGTCCACACCACCATCAACGATGGTCTGTCAAGCCTCTTCAACATCATCGACCACACCCCTGTCACCTATGACCCACAGCAAAAGTTTAACCGATCGCCCAGCCGCTCTAGGCCTGTCGAAAGCGGACCTGCAGGCAGTTACGGGACAGCACAAGAGATGGTGAGAGTGTCCAGGGGCCGCTCGCCAAGCCCTGTACAGCTGATAGTCGAATCGCAGGACGAGAGGACCCCCGAGACCATAAGCATTAGACAGGATCTGTCAGCTCCGCCGGGCTACACGCTAGCAGAGAACGCAGCACGGATACTGAATAAGAAGCTGCTGGAGCAAGGCTTTAGGGATGAGAAGAGAACACCCAGCTCAGGTGGGACGTCCCAGAGCAGGACAGGGGATGTGGACAAACCTGGATGCATTGAGGTAAAAAAAAGAACTGTATTCAAACACAATCAAATTTTCTTTCAGGCTCACTTTTTGTGATTTTGCCCACCAAAAGGGTACTCCAGATGTAGCCCCTTAAACACTAGGCTTATTATTTGGTATTAAGACTTAGTATAATATAATATAAAAACTACAAATGATTCAGTAACTATATTTATATACGATATTTATATATAACTCCATATATGGGCCATTGTAGTTTAAGGGGTTCATTTTGTTATTTTTATTAATGTGCAATCTCTGCAGCACCATAAGTGGAATGCTAGTGGCCTGTAGCTAAGATCAGCTGCTTTGATCCCATCATGCAGATGGTGTAGACTCCATATAATGATGGATCTAAACTGCATGCCTTTGTGCGCCTCTGCCCGAAAAGCATGGGACATAAATGCTGTGCTGCAGCTTAACAATTAGTAATCTGCTGCTTATCATCGGACTTGTGCTCATCTGCCTACAGGAAACACAGTTGCTCCAATGCGCCTTGATTATAGGAATTGTATAGCTACTGTTGATGTCACTTGTTGAGTCCAGTCCATTTGGAAGACTAACACACTGAGTGAATGTGAGAGACGTTTGTCAACACATAGGTTGCATGATTTGACGTTGTGTAGTATCATAATCCAATGATCCATTCATAATATTTTTAAAGTCGTTTTACATAATCGTTTTTACATTAGGTCACAGTGGCAGATGGTAACCAATGGAGAAGTGACCTTTGTTGTGGGGTTTCGTGACTGCTTTAAAAGATAATCGTTCATTGCTTTAAGTAAAAGGCATTAGCATTCAGTAATGGTATGGGTGTTAGTTTGGGTGATGGCGTCCACTAATCTTTAAAGAGCCCATCAGTAAGTCTTATGTTGGGAGTAGAGAATACAGTAACTGAAGATGAAATCACTTCTAATGTGGATTAAGGCCTAAAACATTAAGTAGATAAGACATACAATAGACGCATTAAGTAAATAAGAGATACAGTAGCTACAATCAGTAGATAAATGTCTACAGTGAATCTAGCACATGTCAGGGTCCAGATCAGTCAAGCTGCTGTTCACCCAATCCACTTACTGAAACTAAATCTGAAATCTAAAATAACAAATTGGATGCGGGGGGAGGGGATTTTGACATACAGCATCCTTTACATAAAAGTAAATTCAGTTGTTTACTTGGTAAAAACAGAACTACAGAAGTATAGTATAGAATAGTATAGAATTTGAATATAAATCCTAAAATATTTCAAAATGTATGATTGATCTCTTTTTTACCATCATGAACAGGATAAACCAAAAGTTAGCGTATATATCAGGGGCCCAAAATCATGCCATGACATTAACACCACTGATGAGGGTGAGTGTAAAGATCTGAGCCACATTGACTAGGGCCTAATTGTGATGAGTCAGTGTATCTCCAAACGTCAGGTCTTGTGGAGTGTTCCAGGTGTGCAGTAGTTAGTACCTACCAAAAGTGATCCAAGGAAGGACAACTGGTGAATCGGCGACAAGGTCATGGGCACCCAAGGCTTACTGATGCATGTGGGGAGTGAATGCTAGCCCGTCTGGTCCAACCCCACTGAAGAGCTGTGGTTTAAAAAGTGAATGCTGACTCTGATAGAAAGGGGTCAGAACAGACAGTCACAAACTCAGAGCTGTTTCAGCAGCACGAGGGACCTTCTCAGTATTAGGCAGGTGGTGTTAATGTTATGGCTGATCAGTGTATGTATCAGTATTAAAACACCAGAGATTTATCCATTAACAATTGCATATGTAAACTTATAACACCAATACCCAAAAATAAAGTGCTGTCTTCTACACTGTAGTAAATCGACTTCTCTGATATGAGGAAAAACTGATCTAAATATGGATATACTGATAATGAAGAAAAACATGCACAATGCATCATTAGCAAGCATAACAAATAATGGTGTAACAACAGTGAAAACTTTACATGAAGAGAAATATTTTTAAAAAATCTTAAAAATAACTAAATTAAAACAATAACTGAATAAAAAATAAAATATGAATAAAAATGTGCAAATTATTTATTTATATAAACAAGCAAAGCTTTGAGAATTTAGAGGAAAAAAAGAGAAACTTTACCCCTCACTGTATATTTATATACATTGTATTTAGGTATGTAGGATTTACGTTTCTACTGTTTGAAATGTCACACATGAGAACGTACACTCAAGATGAGCAAATATTATTGGTTATCAGGATTTGTAGTTTCTTAAAGGGGAATTCAACTGATTTTTAATTTCCCTTCAAATATTCTGCATAACTCAATGATTGAAATGTGGTTCGATGTGAAATTGTGCATTGTAGAGAGATTTGCTGATTCAGATTTCTTTACAGTGGTGGTTCTGGGAAAGCAGAACTATCCAAAATGAACCTTGGACATACACGACTTCTGAGTTTTCACATGCTGTTAATGGTACATATTATATAATATTATATAATATGAATAATTTATATATAATAAATAAATATTACGCAATTATAATGTAATGTTGTGTCTGGCAATGCCATGCATGTTTCTCTTTTATCTGCATGTATTTAAAAAAACATTTTATGGTGTCAACCCTCAAAAATATCCTTTAAATTTGCTCAGGCCTCAGTCACTGCATTCGTAACTATTCACCAAAAAACCACTGTGGTGTGAAGAAATCTGACTCAGTAGAATGACGTGTTTCATATCAAACCAGTCTAAATGACCTTGTTTACATCATCATTTAATTATGCATAAATAAAATGGGTGGAATTCCCCTTTAAATTTGCTGTCCGTATTGGGGCCGAATACCCAGTAGCACTTATTGTGTTTTTTCTCTAAATGGACAGTAAGGATGGTCATGCCAACACCCCCCCACCCTCACCCCTTTTACAGGTCCCACAGAGAGAGGAGTGGACCTCCTGTAGGCTGCAGTGATCTTTCGTCATGGAGCCTTATCACACAGGCCCTTTTTGCCAGTCATCTCCTGTATCTGATGCGATTGTGTTTTGTGCTGATGAGTGTTTTCCCCTGTCTCCCTCTCCGGGTTGCCTCCAGAACCATACTGTCTTACTCACTGCTCCCTGGGGACTATAATGGCGCTCACGCGCACACGCCTTGCTGTAAGTTCCTCTTCTATGACATTTGACCTCACAGTGACCTCACCCGTGTCACGTCGCACTGCGTTGTACGGACCTCTCACAGCCGCACCACTCGACCACTGCATGCCATGCGTCATTCTCACAGGGAATGGGGCTCATTGCCAGGTGTTGTGGGAAATGTGTGTGTATATTTTGTGTCTCACTTCTTTAACGCCCTGCTGTAGGTGCGAGCATGTGCATAGTTGTCTGACCAGTTAATTTCATCAAGAACTGAAAACCTTTATCCAAAAAGCTAGCAGTGCAGAGCTCACAGATTAATGACTGACTCCCTTTCTAAAATGCAGTACCAAGCAAAAGTTTGAACACACATAATTGATTGTATGTTTATTGTATGTGATGCCATAAAGTATAAGAGCTGATGGCTGTGAGTTAATGGGTTCGGAATCGTTTTCAAAAAGACATTTTGACTATTTGTTATAGTGAACACACTTAAACACCACAACGAGATGTGACCTCTGCATTTAACCCTTCACACGTGCACACGTGGAGCAGCGAGCAGCTACCAACAGCGCCTGGGGAGCAGTGTAGCAGTGTAGTGTATGTCAGAGACATGTTCAAACTTTTGAATGCCATTGTAATGAGACACCGTTGTCTGATAAAAACTGATAGCTTTTTGGATGTTCTGGATGTTTTCATAGGTGATTAATATCACATTGTGTTCCTAATAGGTCCCGCTATGCGTCTGCTGTTTATTATTTCACTCCATTTTCAGTCTCAAACTCTTTTACAGTTCGTTCAGTGGGGCCATGTTAAGCAATGAATTAAACACAGCTTTGTAAATGACCTCCTCAATCCCACTGATGAAGGCTACGCACTAACACTTTCTGCTCTCTCTCTTTCTCTCTTCTTCCTCTACCCTTTCTTGCACTCCCTCACCTGTCTGTCCTGTTTAAACGGAGTGTCCTGGGGTGAAACGTGTGTATTGTCGTTGCATGTTAATAGCAGGTGGTCTGCGCTGAAAGCAAGAGTGGTCTTCTAACTTCTACTTCCAGCTGCTTGCGCTGTGCTTCACGGTTTTACATCTAATGACCATTTAATCGTAAAGGTGCCACTCCTGGGAGACTGTAATGCTAATGCTAGCCCTCATTAGCAACTTTGAACAAGGCTGTAATGAGTTCAAAGCATTCGTGCGTGAGTGGCTGGCATGTGCAATGCTGCATCTGTATCTGCAACAGTCCTACCTGTGGGATCCACTGGCTCAATAAAGATATCACCTAATTACTGCTAATGTTATCAGTTGTCATTCAGGTGTAGTAGCAAGGCACGCGTCTGTGTTTTGTCATAGACTCGCTGCGGTCTCATTAAACTTCAAAGTACTCCATCAGGAATCAGATCTCAGCAGTGGTCTCATTAAGAGTATCAGATATTACACGTCTGTTTGAAGTTGGCATAATTAATGCAATAAAAAATACACCATGAATACATGCATCGAATTTGAACTTGAAACAGATGCAACATGCACAAGAGACTTAGTACAAATAATTTAGATTTCAATTAAATATAAATTATTTGTCTCTGTGAAGGCTATTAGCTAACAGTCTCTCATGTTTCTGTCAGTCAGTACTACAGTATCAGCCTCTACAGTACATGTTAGACGCAGGTTGACTGCTAGGATGCATGCAGTGGGATCAGTCTAGTCTCTAACACACTTTAGTGGGTCAGAGGAAGTGTGTTTCTGCGTAACTGGTGTGTATTTTTAGCAGAAGCAGATTATGCATCGTGTATTAGATTTCACCAGCCCTTGGACAAAACCAAGTGCCTGAAGAAACACACTAATTATAACAGGGAGAGATAGAGAGGTAGAGTGTAATGGCATAATGAAACTCAGCCCTTCTTCACTTGGAATTGGTAATTATACAGAAGGCTTCGGCAGCAAAAACATAAAAGTGGGGAAATCGTTTGAAGTGGTCTATTCATGCTCCACCCACAAATGCATTCCATCATAGTTGCTCTTGCTAGATTGGACAAGCTGCACAACACTGGCAAAAATCACACTAAACCTAATGTGAAATTGTAGTGCACATCTCAGGGTTTGTCAGTGTTTTTTATGCCTGTGAAAGCCACTGGGATTCTTTTGTGGTAGTTTAAACTAGAGCTGAACAATTCATTAAAATTGCATTTTTTTTAGCATGTACAATTTTTTTGTAGGGGGGTCAATTGGCAAAATCTATTAATGCAGAGCTTGTGAATCAGCCTGGCATGTTACACTTAGTACTCAAGCCTCAAGTCCAAAAAACTGACTTTATGGTGAAAGAAAAGGGCCTGAAGGGAAAAGTAATAAGCCAAAATTCAAAGATTAATTTAAAGCAAATAGTGGAATTTAAATTACAGTCAAAACACTGGTGACAAAAATCACAATTAGATTTTTCCCCCAAATTGTTGTGCTCTGTTTTGAACTTTGTTAGCTAGCCTACACAACTACTTACAGTAGCATGACTACAGTTACACTAGGGGATTTATCAGGGTTGCCAATGTTTTCTGCGTGGGGCTTACAGTTATAGGTCTTTTCCTCTCAGCCTATATGCTCAAAATAAACTTGCATCTTTGCTATTGTATAATACCTAACCATGATGATATTAGATAATAGATTGGCACTATCCTTTTTGTCACTAATGCAGCCAGAGTGTGAGCAGTGTAGAAGAGCTTTAAAAAGCTGCAGCACTTCTCTCTTGCCCCTAGATCACTCTGAAAACACAGGCTAACTTACTAAGGTCAGATACAGATGCACTCAGTGAGATTTTTGGGGGGTGGGGGTGGGGGGTGGGGTTTGAGCTTGGTTAGAGCAAAAATGTGCACTGACTGGGGGGTCCTTATTGTTGCTAAAATACCCTGTGGACAGAGCCTATATCATTAGAGCAAAGCTGCTTATGAAGCTGACCCTGAATCTGTCCAAACACTGACTTTTCATTTCTATAATTTGAAATGAATAGCACTCTAAACTTGGCTGTTTTGTCAAGAACCGGATCCACTACAGTAGTTCTTGGATCTTTGCAAGTATTCTGTAAAGCTTGTCCAGGATTTGGATAGGTCAGTAATATATTAGATAGTACGTTATAGATGCTACACTGATGATTCTTGATGTATCTTTATGGATCTGTTTGTATATGTGTCTGTGTGCGTTTGTCTCTCCTTTATGAAGGACCTCCCGCGGTCACCAGTGGCCCCTCCCCTGGACTCCTGCTTCCTACGACCGGCCCGTCCTGCCAACCGCCGCCCCCCATCCCGCTGGGCCGGACGCTCCCCTTCTTCCTCCCCCAACCACAAAGAACGCACAGTGAGGTTCTGCTTCCCTTCACCCACCAGACCTTCTCAGACTATCCCAGAGATGGAGGAGCCAAGTCAGGAACTACCTCAGCCCCCCGCCTGAGGACGTCCTGCACCAGCCAAGCCCTTCTCTTCTACACTCTCAAAACAGATGTAAAAAAAAGAAAGAAAAGAGAAAAGAAAAAAAGTATTTTTACTTACGTGAGCTTCTTTCTGTGCGTCCAATTGAAAGGGATACTCCATCAATTTTAAACCTAGTCTCTATCTGCCGCATCTTTGGCACAGACAATAATTTTGTGGCACTTTCTTGTACTTAGTGAAAGTACTGAAAACCTGCTGACACCTGTATGAGAAGCCACTGGGCAGTTGGTTTAGTAGCTATTTCCATTGAATTCCTGTGCATAATTGCAGTACATTTGATTTACCTGGCATTTAATAAAGGGAAGTGAGTTATTTGTCATTGTGAACACACTTAATCATACACACCACAATGATATAGGACCTCTGCATGTAACCACATGTGCACACATGGAGCAGTAGGCAGCTATGAGAAGTGCTCTGGGAGCAGTGTGGGATGGTACCTTGTTCAAGGTACCTTAGTGGTACTCGGTTCAGGACTTGAACCTGTGACCTTCTGTTCATAATGGCAAGGTCCTAACCACTAGGCCATTCCTGCCTCTACCACTGCCACTGCATTTTAGGTATCAGTAAAACATTTTTTCTGCTACGATTAAGCAAAATGTGTTATATCAACATTCATAACTTGTTACCCACAATTTCTTTTCCATAGCCCTGTGCTTCTTAAACGGGTCCTCTGGGACTCCAGTAGATCCACATTGTTGCTCCAACCCAAGTCGCAACACACAGCGATTGACCTAGAATATGAACTGGCTAGGAATCTCTCAGGACTAGTATGAGAACACCTACCACAGCCTACGTCTGCAAACTTAAGTTGTTTTTCGCAAATAATACTTTTAATGGAAACAGTTATTGACTCACACGTAAAATAGAGGGCAGTTGCTTCAGCAGTTTGAGTCAGCAAATTTTCTACACTTTCCTAAGCACGGGGTAAGTCATTACAGTTCTTGTGTGTGGTAATGCAGCTGCATGGAGTTCTCCTTTAAGGTCAACACAGTTCCTTTTAACACAGTCACAACTCTGTGTTACCTTATTTAACAAAGTGAACGTATCCAGATTGTGTTCTCATTACACAGCCTGGGTCAGAGATGTGTTTCAATATAGGTAGCCTATGGTGTGTTGTTCCTGAGCACATCGTTTTTGAGAGTGCACTCTTTCTTCTCCTCGACTTTGACTTCTCTCTCCATTCCTCTTCTCTCGTCCCACCACACTGTCCAGCCTGACCACACAAACACCACCAGTGTTGAAGTGTTCGAACCTTTCAGCCCTTCTAGAAGCCTTCCGGAACCCGGAAAGGAAGGGCAGGGTTCCACCAGCACCAGCCAATAAGAGGAAGACGTGGTTCAAGAACTTTCTGTGAGAATTCAAGGACCTGGAATGTACCTGAAGCAAAAGAACACAAACTAATTCCATCAGAGGTGCCTAAAACCCACTTGATTTCTCAACGGTCCCATATATGTGTGCGTCTAATGTATATGTATGCAATACATACAAGTTTATATGTGTCAGTCATATTATGGACTACAGACTTTTTTTGAGATGTTCCAGGAAAAAATGATAGTAATAAGATTTGTCTAAACTGCATAAACGTTTACATCTGTCGTTGCTTTATTCTTTTGACTTTTTTCACACATGTCATTTAATCTTTTATGTCCCATGTGCATACATGATAAAACTTTATTTTCTTATTTTGAACACACCATTTACTTTTTTGTTTGTCCTACCCTTCAAAGCTTGAATATATTTGAGGGAAAAAAGAGAAAAAAGACTCTGTTCTATTTATTTTGTACACCAAGAAAAGGAGTCAAGAAAGGGGAAAAGAAAACTTAGTTTCACTGAGTCAGGGATACATGATACATGATGTCAACCACACTGGTGTATTTATTACTCAAAATGTAAAGCTGAATGTTTAATGCAAACACAATAGGAAGGTAAACGGCAACTGATTATCCTTATGCATATTTTTGGAAGGCAACTGTGCAAATATCATATTTGATCTGCATGCCTTTTGAACCCTAGCACTTTAGTGCATGATATCAAACGCTGTTGTATCTTGTGCTATCGCTATAACAGGCCAGCCCTATGTACACACACATACACAGACACTGCTCACAGTGTGTGACGGGGGCTCGCTTGATCCGTAATTTTGTTGTCACCAAATTTGCATCGACACACCTTAGAACACTTTTTATGTCAATTACTGTATCTATTGTCTTTGTATAGCTGTTATTATTACATTAAAATGTTTTCTTTGGAGGAAAAAATGGGATTGTTAAAAAAATGAATGTTTTAAATGAAGTCAGTGTCTAAAGTCTAATGATATAGAGTCTGTTTAATTGGTAATAAAAATGAATGTGTATTTACAGAAAAAAACATTGCTCTTCAATGAGTGCTATATTACATACTATATATTGCATTTTGTATTTTATTGCACATATTGCATTGTATGCTGTAGGTTTAAAGAATGTATATTTTATGTTTTATATATACATGTACAAAAACAGTGTAAAACTGAAGTTCTGTAATATAGAATACATGCTCGAAGAAAAATTCTAATGACACTAGCATTAAGCTTCACGGCTAGCTAAACATGACAAACTCTTTACACAGGAATAATTTAAAAAGTGTTTAATGGGAAATAGCACCACACGCTGCTACAACATGTGTTTCAAAAATGGTTATCATTGGCATGGCAATAAACAGTCACTTGCGGGATCTGGCCCACTGGGTGGTCCAGCAAAAATAATTAAGTAGCAGAATGATCTTGAATAGAGGTTTGTGAACAGAGACAGAGGGCACACGAATATTTGTGTGTGTGTAGGTGGAAAGCACTAGATTACAGGAGGTCAGTGGGAACTACACACACATTGGTCATCTGTAAGGAGATTGTCGTGCTGTCTTTATCTCTCTCAAATCCTCTTGCATCACCAGCATGCCATGTCATCGTTAGATGGAGTTTCAGCTCTAAAAAATGATGCATTGAATGTTGAATTTAGCACTAAATCAAATTGATTTCAGCATGAATTAATATATTGTATTAACACAATAATTGCTAATAATTTATTCATTCATTCATTCTTTATCCGTTTATCCAGTTTGGGTGGAGAGAAAATCCCAGCTGACTATGTGCCTAACGCAGGGTACATCCAGGACAGGAGGCCAACCCATCAATTGTCAATAATATATAATAATATTTTTTTGAACAAACATTTTACCCTCTTTATTACTGTGCTTACTGTTAAAACTGATATAGTTTAACAAAACCACAAGAAAAAGTGGCTTTTCAATCCTTTATTCAACAAAAATATCAATGGATGTAACATTCTTCTAAGGATAATGTCAGTACACCCTTGAACTTTAGAAGCTGGTATTGTCCCCCTTTTACCACAAAGAACTTCTTGTAGGCATTTGACATAATGGTTCATCAGTCACTGACAGCTTGCTGTCACTCTTCCATGCAAAATTAATTCATTTTGAAAGATATCTGAAGGTTTTTGAAGGTTTCTAATACACAAACATTTAAATGGGGTTAAAAATGGGAATTTAGCTAAGTCATTGCCTAACCCTTCTCTCTTCCTTTTGAGCCATTCCTCTCTGGATTTGTTAGTGTGCTTAGGATCATTACCCTGTTGAAAGATCCACCTCTGGTTCAGCTTTAACTTTGGACAGATGACCTTACATTATTTTAAATCTTTATATAATCCAGAATCAATGAGTTCATGCTGCCCAGTCCTTGAGGCACCAAAGCAACTCCAAACCATAGTATATCCACCACCATGCTTCAGAGTTGGTGTGAGGCTCTTCTCCTGAAACAAATGTATTTGATCTGTGCCTCATGTGTACTGTTACTGTGGCAAAAAAAGTACATATTTGAGTCGTCTATCCAGAGCACATTATTCCAAAAGTCCTTTGTCTTCATATGTTCTTTATCTTTCTTCTTGGCACGTCTCCCATGTAGTTCAAATTTGTCAAATCTTTTTCTGATTGCATGCATATGCTACCTGCAGATCATGTGATGAAAAAGTTCTTGGAGACTCATTTACACACCAAACAGTCTGCTTTTGCTGGAGTAGCCAGTGCTGGACAAATCAGCAGTCATTTAAAATATTTTCTGTACAGTTAAATGATTTCTTTCAAATAATTACGGCATCTTTGAAATTCCACAGCTATTTAAATAAAGGATTATTTAATAAAATAACAATTATTAATAAAAAATTTAAAAACTTAAAAGCAGTTGTTACAGAAATGTTCTGCTGTCCTGGACAAGCTCTATCACTATTGACCCAGTCACACACAAGCAATGACATGTTTCTCTTTAAAATCACAAAATACAAAATATACTCCCTTTAGGATTTTCACTCACAAAACTAAACTACTAACCGGCTTGTTTGGCTGTCAGGCATCCTTGTATTTTTAGATAATGTATTGGTTTTTCTTCACAGGAATACTCCCTGTAATTTGTTCCTGGGTATTGTACTAGGTCTGATGCCAACTGATTACCACACCACCTTTACTGGGATTTTGACTCATATTCACACTTGAACCCTCTCTGTTCAATTACTGTAGGAGCTTAACACAATTTGCTTGAGCTAATACAGTAATGGAGCTGTTAAATTGACATTGGAGATTGATGAGAAGTCAACGAGGGCTTGTTAAACCAACATTGGACTGGGTTTCGCTATATGGTGAACTGACTGGACCAACCATGGAACATGTGACCACTAGGCCAGGCTAGAAGGACTCAGTGTATGTACACTGTATTTTAGTTCTGGGTACCCATAGTGTTAACACTAATATGTTTAACATTAAACCAAAACATGCGAACAAAAATAATATGGGTAAAAAGTCACAACTGATTTGATGATGTACATTTGGCGACAATTACTACAATAATACAAAAGTCCCGAGTCCCTCTCAACATTCAAGAAGCGACTCAAGACTCAACTGTTCCGCACCCACCTCAGCACATAAACCTCACAC
>JBBPDA010000041.1:35051133-35087995 GCA_037974385.1 Arnoldichthys spilopterus | reverse complement strand
TTGCAGTAGTTGCTCTCTGTGGTTGTATAAGCACTTGGCGTATATATGCTCTAAAGAAATTGCGTCTGTTATTTATTCTACAACCACCAGCAATGTGTTGGTCTCCGTGTAGCTCCACTCTCAGTGTTGATCTATGCAATGCGAATGCTTGATTGTTTTTCTCTGTCGCTTTGGATAAAAGCATCAGCCAAATGAATAAATGTAAATGTAAATAATATCCACAGAACTTTCTGAGCTCTGCTGTTCTCTGTGAATTCCCCTAGGCCCTGTTTTACTGAGTCACCCCGTCACGTTACCACCTTTTAACGCATTTCACCAGACTTGATGTGATACTGTGTCTGTGTTCCACTTCAGGATTTGCAACTAAAGCTGTAAGTCATAGCAAAGGGGACCCTTTCTTTGAGGCCCAGGAAATGGCAGGTAAATAATTAATGTGCGGAAAGTCACAGAAGCAGACACTAAGATGGGAGAACTGAGAGTGGGGCAGTAAGGGAAATGATGGCATACTGAAGGGTGGAGAGTGAGCAAGTGAATTATTCAGACCAGAGAGAGAGACAGGGGCACATTTATTGCTAAAAGGAAAATCACAGCACTGTTCAGCTTTAATTTTCAGTAAAGAGTGATCGTGCATTAGGGATTTATTGTGCATTTTGGTCATATAGTTTTCCTAAAGGGACATTTTGCATTTGTCTAATGTCGTTGAGGGTCCAGGGGGCAAAATGAGTTTTGCTGTGGAATAATGAAGCCCAGCAGCATTGATTTAAAAAGACTGATTAAGAATATTTGAATTTTTTGGAAAATATGAAGCAATGTCATGGGGTGTTTAGCTTAAATGTGCTATATATTGTGCAGTCTTCTATTCTTATTAGTCTTTAGTGTGTAGTCTTTCCAGTCTTCATTATTTAGTATAGGTAATAGGGATGCCAGAATATTCTTATTAATATCATTTTTGACGCAATGGTTGCATAATAATATGCACATTTAATCCATTTTTCAGCTACAAAAATAGTTGATCTGACATCTATTTCAATTGTTCAGTTAAAGAGCCAAAGCACATGCACACATGTCAAAGTTATTAAGGTTCTCGCTCTCCTGGATACTAAGCCTCAAAAAAAGCCCCTTTTAGATGCATTGTGTTTGTAATGTAACTAAAACTAACACATTGACATGTATGCACCTACCTACCCTACAGCACCTTAGCTTCTGCCATTCACATAAAGTTATAAATGTTGTTGCAGCCCAGACTGCTTTTTGAACAAGAAACAATAGAAAAAAGGTGACCAAAAAATTCAGAAAACACAGCATTTCCAGACAATGCAGCATTGTGTAAGTATCTGTGTTTTTAAAAAGTATAGTGACTGCTGATAGATGTTTTTGTTTCGTATTGTATCACTGTATATAAAACATTCAGCTCAATTACATTTACCCTTGATATCAAACTGGTGAACATAAAAACTTCAATTAAAAGATGGAGAAAATGAATATGGAAAGTACAGATGAAAGAGAGAGAGGAAGAGAGAGAGAGAGAGAGAGAGAGAGAGCGAAGATAGGTCAGAGGGTGGATGGAGTATTGATGCTCTGTCCACAGGCCCCAGCTGTTCGATAGCCAGTCATCTGTGTCTCATCTTCAGACACTGCCTTGAAAGCTGGGGGCACATAAGGAGTTAAGAGGCCAATCAATTAATCAATAACATAATCAATACCTCTGAATGTGAATAAGAAAGTGATTTTACTATCAAAGCACACTTCAAGCTAACCCAGCTGAAGGTACAGTCAGTCACATTCTGATCTGTTTTCAGTTTGCTTATTTAACTTAAAGGCCTTGATATAAAAGACATCCTCCCAGAATCAACGTGTGTGGTCACATGACTAATTGTTTGTTTGTTTATGTGTGTGTGTGTGTGAGAGAGAGAGCTAAAGTGTATGTGTGCATGAGCTAAGGGGTGTGCATGTATTTATCTCTTTCTGACTGCCAAATGTCCTCATAATGATAGCAATACAGGAAAATTTGTAATAGTGAGGACAACCTTTTGTTGTTTTTTGTTTACTGAGGTTGAGGTTTAGGTTGTGTTTCAGTGTTTCAGTGTCAGCATAGTTTTACTGAAATACAGTATTACAGAAATCAATGGACTGTACTTACAATGATAGCAATACCAGCCTGTGATTGTGTGTGTGTGTGTGTGTGTGTGTGTGTGTGTGTGTGTGTGTGTTTAGTTTTTTCTGATGACCGGGGGGTGGTCACAAACCAGGAGATTCCATTTAGCTAGATGGCTTAAGCTTAAGGTTGAGCATTGTCCAATAGGAATGTCCCTCAGGCACAAGTGGGCAGACGTAACTTGAGTTTATCACACTAGACTGAGAAATCCTGTTTTGTGAAATACCCCTCATATATCAGGAAAACATGTGTTTTTAGAAGTGAGGATGTGTCACTGGTCCTTGTGGGGGTTTATGCTAAAACACAGCTTCTTAAAGGTTACCTTTCGGTTGCTGAAGCTATGATTGGGCCCTGTTTAGGTATTAAGTGTAGCATCATACGGTTTCTGTACTAGAAAAGCTGATAAAAGTCCTCACAAATATAGCAATACCTCCATTTATGTTTATGTGTCTAACGCCTGCTGCATCAGAGGTGTTGCTGACGTTGCAGACTCCACCAGCTGTTCCTCTATTGGAAGCACAAGACATTACAGCTCCTCTGCACCTGCTTCACACACGCGTCACATTCCCCCACACTCCTATGCATATTGTGCCATTGCCCTCACTGCACTGCCATGAGTAGTCCTCCACTCTAAAACAGGCTACTATTAAAAGCCCAATCTGAAATCACCACATAACTCACGACCAAAATTAAGACCACAGGGGTCATTAGATGAAAATTTAATAGCTTCAAAGCATGTGGTCTTCAGCTGACATGAGGCCGAGACCTAATCTTGTCCTCCAGGAAAATCGTGTTTAGCCTGCAAGCAGAAGTGTGACTTATTTAAGCGCTTACAGGCGAGTGATTCATCAGTCAGAGTGTTCTGTCTGATACTAACAGAAAGAAATCAGTTTGACCTCAGTGCTTGTGTTTGATTAATTGCAGACTCTGCTGGAAAGGTGTGTTTTTATGCCAGACAAGCTACTGAATAATACAGCACTATGCAGAGTCAGGTGAGTTTAACTGACCCAGTGTGGACAAGACCACCACATACTATCTCCAGGGAGGGTCTGTACAAGCCGAGGGTTAGTGAATGTGACACTTTATTTTATTTTGCTTTTATTATTCAATTGTGGAAGGTGTGGTCCACTGTGGTAGCTTCATCTGTATAGATACAAGTAGCCCCAACCCTGCAGTACTCTAACGCTGTGAGACCTCCTTTCACAGTAAATATAAAGGGTTGGCATGAGGTCATCAGAATTAAGAGTGTGGTGCTTGGACAATCAACAGATGGAATACGCATTCCACGTCCAAAAGAACCCAGATATTAGTTTAGTTACTTTAAGACACACCCATTGCTGACACATGGGTTTCGTTGCTCACACAGTTTGTAAGATTGCCATAGAGAAGCACTGGCAATACACTGGGACGCTCTGGAGCATCCACATGATAGCTCACCATGCCCCAATGCCAAGCGGTTAGAGGGTGGAACTGTGAGTCTCTGGTGTCTTGGAGCTCCATCTAATAACTTTAAAAATGCTTGGGGTGGTGTTTATGTTCCAGAACTAATCATCCGACATCAGTACTTTCAATTAAATTCAGTTTGATTTATTTCGCACTTTTTACAAATTACATTGTCACAAAGCAGCTTTACACAGCAGTATCGAGCTCCTAATGAGCTAACCAAAGAAAAAACCCCTAAGCTGGAAGAAGAAACTGTGGGAGGAAGACTTTTACAGTAAGTAAAGCCAGAACAGACATTTGGGGTTTCAGTTATGAATTATTGTTTATGTAAATAATTACAATTGGTATTTTGCAATTATTTTGCTTGTAGTTGTTGACAGAATCCGTTTACCTACTTTTCAATATGGTACAGTAGATAATTGTGCCAGAAAAATACTGAAAATAACTGCTAAAGAACTTTGGCCAGCCTTGTGTGTGGTTTTTGAAGACTTTTCTGGGGCTGGAAACCAGTTATACCTGGCAACCTTGTTCCATGCCTGGCAGCAAAAGCACAAGGTCCACAGCAACTAAATGAAGGCTCAGTAAAAGGAAGAAAGGCCTACAGATGAGGATCAAATGAATCCGTTCATCGTGTAATGTGCGTAATGCAGAGTCAAAGTAAAAGTGCATACAATGTTCATCTGGTAACGTGTTTAATCCCCTGCTGAGTTGTTAGTCCTGAGCCCTGACTGTCATTGATATTAATATTCCAGAAGCACATTTTCATGCAGTCCCTATAGTTCTATTCTAACAGGGGTAACATTCACCTGTAAAGGATCAAGTCACTTGCTAGGGTGGGTTTCCTCTCTTTCAGTGATGTTAGCCCTTGAGGAGAAGCTGCCAAACTTTATAATGACCTGAGGATAACAGATTTAATATTCCAATTGCAAATGAATAACTAATCTGAACAAACAGGACCATGTTGTGCCTCTAACGGTACATGTATATTGTCAGAGGGTAAATACAACTGTACTTTTTTTCTGACAGTGAAGCAGGTCTAAACCAAGGCATATACTGCTTTTTGCAAGAAATTACATTAATATAAAATATAATATATTAAAAATATAAATAATATAACATTTAAAAAAATATAAAAATATATTTATGTAAATAATATGCATGTTTCTGTAAGGGAATGGTGGTTACTGCCACCCAGCGGCGGTCTCCGTCCTCCGAATGATGACTGGCCCAACCATTCCAGGTGTGGCTGGTTAGTCCCCTGATCACCTGGGACTATAGGCAGGGCCGGAACACAGGAAGAGTGCGGAGGATACTCGTTGTATGCTGTAGTAAGAGCAAACGATCGAAGGATACAGTATTGAATGCTTAGCACTAAGTTTGTGCAGCATGGAGAGTGCTTGTCAAAGCATGACTATTGAAAGATACAATATTGAATGCATAACGAACTGAACTGAGCCTAGCTCTTGCGAGGGCTGTTGCTACCGAGCGCCCCTTGCAATCTTCCTGACCGCGATG
Organism: Arnoldichthys spilopterus; assembly: GCA_037974385.1. Taxonomy (NCBI): domain Eukaryota; kingdom Metazoa; phylum Chordata; class Actinopteri; order Characiformes; family Lepidarchidae; genus Arnoldichthys; species Arnoldichthys spilopterus. The sequence continues at coordinate 35,082,882 of JBBPDA010000041.1, read as the reverse complement.
CCGGAAAGTCGGTTCATCTGCTTGCTGGTTGAACAAATAAAGACTCTTTGTTAACCGCACTGGTTTCCAGACTCCCCTTGATTCGTGACAGTTTCAATGGCTATAAAATGCTATCTCACATTCTGCTGGTCCCTCAGTTCAAGTCAAGTACACACAGAGTAAAAGAGCTTCTCTTATAGGTGCATAATCCACCCAATAACTGAGCTGTATGTTGTCATGCCAACATCATGAAAAGGCAGGATTTTTCCACACGGGTGAAATTTGGGGTAGAATGAATCCTTTTCTTTCTCAAGAGCTCTGAAGCTTGTTTACGTTCTGTAAAACCCACTTTGTCTCTCCAGCCAAGTCAAACTTTCCAGTTATGAGTCACTTGGGCCGGGCCTTGGCGGCATACATGTGTGCATGTGTGCTTAACTTCCCAAAAGCTGAGTGTCTGATGCTTTTCTTTATTAAAATAAGACTCATTCATTGTTTTAGGCAGGACAGATCAGGAAGAAATATCTTAGAAGTCAGTGATGTGTACAGAAACAAGCATAGTGTGCTGGCATTTCCCTACACACACACACACACACACACACTGTTCGACACTGAAATTCTGTCAGGCAGAGTGGGACAAGAAAATGACATCGTTTTGACACAGCACACATGACAACAGTCAGGCCAAGCCACAGGCAGGGGATGCACTCCAAACCTTAAAAGTCAGGAAATGAGCAGCAGCTTCAGGGCTTGTCTGGTTGCAGTCTTGCCTGTTCTGTTTTCTGAACATTTAGGGAATGTAACTGACATCTTGACATCCTAAGGGGCCTCCGCCTAGCCCAGTCATATAATTGCAAAGCAAGAATGGCAAATAATTACTCCTTAAACTATAATCGGAAAAAAAGAGTTTTATAAACATTTAATTATAAGCTTTACCAACCAGCCATAACATTAACACCAGGTGAAGGGAAAGACATTAACTTTCTAGTTATTTTATTACAGTGGCACTTGTCAGGGGGTGGAATATATTAGGCAGCAAGTGAGCAGTCAGTTCTTGAAGTTGAACAGTAAGGATCTGAGCCAATTTGACAAGGGCCTTATTGTGATGTCTACACGAGTCTGAGTATCTCCAGAATGGCAGGTCTTGTGTAGTGTTCCAGGTGTGCAGTAGTTAGTACCTACTACAAATGATCCAAGGAAAGACACGTGGTGAATTGGCAACAGGTCATGGGCACCCAAGGCTCACTGATGCATGTGGAGAGTAAAGCCTAGCTTATCTGGTCCAATCCCAAAGAACAGCTGAACAACAACTTTGAGAGAAAGGGGTCAGAACACACAGTGCACCACAGTCAGAGCTATTTCAGCAGCAGGAGGGAAACACTCAATATTAGGCAATTACATTACATGGAGGAGGGGGAGGATCTTTAAATTTATAAATTACAGAGAGAGCTGAATAAATCATAGAAAACATTTTTAGAAGCATTTTGCACATATCACATACCTTAGCAATGAACAAAAAGAAAAAGTCAGGCAGACATGTTTGGTAAAGCTAGTGAGCCAATTGCATAATGGCAGAGAAACTACCTTCAGCAGCTTTAGGCAGTGGTGGCCTAGTGGTTAGGACACTGCCTTTGAGACCTGACGGTCGCAGGTTTAAGTCCCAGCCCGGGCACTACTGAGGTACCCTTGAGCCAGGTACTGTTGTTGATAGCTGCCCACTGCCCCACGTGTGATGGGTTAAATGCAGAGGTCACATTTCGTTGTGGTGCTTGAGTGTGTTCACAATGACAAATAGACCCTTTCACTTCACTTTCAGTCGCAAAAGAAAGACAGGACTTGAGAAAGCTATGACCAAAAACTGGCTGCATACAGCAAGAAACAATTAGACCATAGCTTTAAGATTCTTCATTGCATTTTAAACTTTCAAATATTTTGATCGAATTAAAATTTTAATTCAAATAAAAAGATTTCAGGGTGGCACAGTAATGCAGCGGTTTCCTCCTACTGTCCAAAGACTGCAGTAGGTGGACTGGAGACTCTAAATTGCCCATAGGTGTGAGTGTGTCTATGAATGGCTGTCTGTCTATGTGTTGCCTTGCGATGGTTTGGCCTCCTATCTTGGGTGAACACCACCTTAAGCCCTCAGTCAGCTGGGATTGGCTCCAGCTTTCCCACGACCCGGAAATGGAAGAAGCGGTTTAGAGGATGGATGAAAAAATGTAATTGGATCATATTAATAATTACAGTAAAATAATAACTGAGGAATTTGTTTCCATCCCCCTGGCAAATTGCCATTAGACTGTAACATCACATGGGTTATAGACTCTAAGTAAAGCTACAAGGTGTTTCTGATAAACTGGCCAGAAAATGTATTATGCTACTGTTCCATTCCCAATACTAAGAACTCTGTCTCTTTGAGCAGAATAACAAAGCTTCACACACTCCTTACTATGCATATAAAATTCACTAGCACGTACATCAATTTCTTCTACAGGCTGGAAAATATATGTCCATGCATTAGTTCTGCAGTAAGTCTATTGCCAGTTATATGATGCATAATCGCTGATGTTAGGTATACAGCCCAGTATATCAGCTCTGTGCCTTGGAGGATGAAATAAATTGTGTCTTCTTTAGCCATTTCGTTTTTGTGTTGTGCCATAAAACTGTCTTTGGTCTCCAGACGAGTGTTCTCTTCTGTACTGTTGTATCCTGAGCTCACAGGAGCCCATTCACTAATAAATGGTCATATTGTACCATAAGCTCTCTTATTCAAGGTTTTAGCTGGATTCCCCAGTTGACTTCTGAGCCGATGCAATGCAATTAGCTGATCTCATTTACACAAACGAGACTCCATGCTTATCTTGTTGCCGGGCTCTTCTGTTTTCAATTCTCTGAATTGACCGGGACATCCAGGCGAAGTGCCCTGAAAGGAACATCCCTTTTAAATCTAATGCCATGTTCTTACTTTACATGAGTAATAGAAGCTAAAAGCAAAATAAGCTCTTGGCCATAATTTTAATTAGTCTTTCGAAAATCAGCTTCATTTAACCAGGCACACACATGCAGATATACGCACAAGCCGTCACTCTAAAGCATAATCCCATCTGCGACCATCTTTGCAAATTGAATAAGTGGGAATTGGATTTCGTAACATTTGGACTCACAGAATGTCTTTAACTTAAGCACTGAAGATTAATTTATGCTGACGTTAAAAGGTTTTCATCCCCAGTGACGAAACTTGGATTGTGAATAAATGAATGGGTCCATAAAAATGACCTTTTAAAAAACAATGATGTTTTTATTGTTTTTTGGGGTTTTTTTGCCAAAAATTACTGTAATTTGTTCATTTAGGTCCCTTTCACACCTGCCATTAACATCCATCATAAAAAATGCAGTCACAAATGGACAGCATTAAGTGCAGGTGTGAACACACTCAAGATGCATTGAGGACACATTGAGATCCAATTGATTTTGAGACAGTCTGATTGACATACGGCCGCATTCTTTTAGCAGTGTGTATGCAAACATGGCCTGGGCCATGCTGAAGGGCGGCCTAGAGTCTGAATAGCTAAATGAAACTTTTCTACTTATAGCAATTTAGTCTAAAGTAGAGGCAGTACAGCTGAGCATGTTGATCCACTTGACTACAAAACGGATAGTAAAGGACTTCTACTCAATTATTCGGTCATAGCCCAGTCAGGCAGACTCAGCACTAAAAGTTTACCAGCACATTTTTATGGCAGTGGAGGCCTATTGGTTAGTGCTTGAAGTAAATTTTTAAGAACACAAAATAAAATCCCTAATTCCATTCAGTATGATACAGTGATGTTTCAGTTCAATGCATGCAGTGCCTCCATCTAAGAAACTAACCTCAAATTAACATACTGGCTAAGAGCTAACATGCTAGGCACAATACAGTAATAAAATCTGATGCATTACAATACCTCCATGGGCACATATTCATATTCATCTCTAGCAAGCAATAGGACTGAACAGTTAAAGTGATGCTTGGGCATGATGGAATGCTGTAAGAAAGAGTCCATGAAGGCATGTGCCATCACACCAATAAACATGTTACCCAGACCAGGAGCTGAAGAAACTAAAAATTATGGAGTCGTTTAGTTCAGGCCTACAGCAGGTATGCAGATGTGGTGTGGTGCATGCATTAATGTATTTGCACCAAGTGGCCACTGTGTACAGTATCTACTAAATGTTTGTGTTTGTGTGTGTGTGTGTGTGTGTGTGTGTGTGTGTGTAAAAGAGAGATGAGAAAGAGAGAGTGTATGGGTAGTTGCCAGATGCTAAAAACTCAAAGTTAATTAATGAATAAATAAAAGAAAAACACAAGAAAAGTTCTTTGCGTGTGTGTATGTGGGTGATTGACTGGGGTGCTGATCAGCTCATTGGTTAAGCAGTTCGCACTCACCAACGGCAAGAATTTGGCGCTCCCCCTAGCGTCTGAGCAGAGCAGTTCTCCTCAATAGGAATTCTCTGGGCACTGAGGGTAAGGGGAATATGAAAATAGTGAAAATATCTGCTTTTGTACTAACCTGTAGATAGTAAAGATTTGAAGAGAAGGCTTTTGACTGCACCATCATTTAAGCAGGTAGGCACAATTTAACCTATTTGGGGCTGTGCAGTTTTCTCACGTGTGGAAGATGATGTGCATTATTAAACTGTAAAAGCTTGAGCTAAGTCTGTGTTTTATTCTCATTTAAAGCTTCGGTGTTACATTAAAACAAACAAAAAGCTGCTTCAGATATGTTTCTTATGGTTCCTGTTGAATACACGACCCACTCTCTGAATGATTTAGGTCAAAATATTGCTGCTAGTGGTGTGCGGAACGATACTGAAATATCGATACTTCCGATACAATATATTTATGTTCTAGAATCGATTCAAATGTTAAAATATATTATATAATAGGAGAGGAGAGGGACCGGTGCTGCTAGGGCGAGGCAAGCCTCTGGTGCTGCAGGCGGGTGCTGTCCAGGTACAGAGGGAGGAAATGTGGAGCTGTTAGCACTGTTGCTGAATTTTGGGAAAGTGACTTACGTCTGTCTACTAGGGTTATGGTTATAAAATAATTTTTTTTTTTTAATCTTCCAAACACATTAAGTTTTTGTACTAAGTATCGTTATTGGATCAGTATCGGATCACTATCGACGATACCAGTCTGAAAGTATCAGATCGGAAAGAAAATCAAAAACTTACAGGGGAGGCTAATGTAAAGTTTTTTTTTTTTTAAATAAGTAATTTAGAAAAAAATCTTTTTCTCCATTCATTCACGTCAAATTTTGACACAACATAAATGTCAGCAGTTGTTTTTAAATTCTGTAAAATATGCAGATTCGAGGTTTTGGTCCAACAGCCACAAAAAATTCCTCCCAAATGCTGGGAGCGTGTTTTGATTGGGTCACTGAGGTGGTCAGGTAGTTTTTAGTGAGCTACATATTACATTTTTACCAATCTAGCATGTTTTTACTAATTATTCAGTTAATATAGCACAAAGAATGTAATTGGTGATACAAGTTTACAAACAGAGAAATCAAACAGATGTCGGATTTTCTGGAGAAATATGCTCATGGTGTAACACCACAGCATCAGAAATTGTAGGCCTGACCTGATAAACTGAATAAATCTAAAGGTTATTTGATTAAAATTGCTAGATAATGTTGACTCAAAAAAGTGTAAAATATGCACCTATCAGTCATAACATTAACACCACCTTCCTGATATTTCCTCCTGATAATAGTGTCAGAATTCACTTTTAAAACCACAGTTGTTTGTGTGTGATCAGGCCAGACATGCTAGCCTTGATTCTTCACATGCACCAGTGAGTTTCGGATGCCTCTGACTATGTTGCTGATTCACCAGTTGTTCTTCCTTGGATCACTTTTGTTAGGTACTAACTACTGCACACCTGGAACACTCCACAAGACCTGCCGTTATGGAGATACTCTGACTCCTCACAATAAGGCCCTTGTCAGGGTGATCGAGATTTTTATGCTCACACATTTTTTCCAGTCCAGCACATCAACTTCAAGAACTGACTGTTCACTTGTTACCTAATATATTCCACCCCCATGCTAGGTGCCATTGTAATGAAATAACTACATGGTCAATGTCCTTAATTGTACTATAGGGAGTAGTGGCCTAGTGGTTAGGACTTTGCCCTTGTGAAGAGAAGGTTGCAGGTTCAAGTCCTGGCCCAGGCACCACTGAGGTACCCTTGAGCAAGGAACCATCCTGCTGCACTGTTCCCTGGGTGCTTCTCATAACTGCTTCATGTGTGGATTTGTGTGTGATTGAGTGTGTCTATTCAATGTTATGGCTGACCACTTGATTCAGTACCTGCCCATTGGCTCCATCTTCTTTTGATCTAAATCATCTAAAGCCCATATTGCATTACCACTTTCAGTGGAGAGCCCTGACAAGGCTTGACAAAGCTTCTCATATGAAAAAGAATTTTAAGGATGTTGTTTAGTTTGTATGTGTTGTTCAGTTTGTATGTTTGTACTCTTCAGTGCCAGTTATAGACTAAAAAGTGTGTTGAAAAAGGTTTCCATTAACCCCAGCTCTAGTCTGTCAAGCATTTGGTATCTGGTACCCGCACCGACACTGCAAGGACAACAATTAAATGAATGAAAACCAGTGTATTTCTGTTTAGCAGCTACTGAGTGCTGATTGGTCGGGAAGCTAATTGACTGGGGAGCAGATCAGCTCATTGGCTAAGCAGTTCATAAAGCCCACTTGACGAATGGACGCTTAAACCTTACCAATAAGCATCAGGCTAGCTGCATGCCTACACGACCACATTTTTCACAAATCAAGTAACGTTAAATAAATGTATGTGCTTTTTGACACTATATGACTGTTGTGTATGATAATGTGCTATATAAGTAAACTTGCCTTGCCTTTTATCTATGTGAAAAGGATGTTGCATATCTACAAATAACAGTTGTGCATTTGTGTAAAAGGAACAATGTTGTAAAGTAGGTTATTCATTGAACTTTACCTTAAATAGCTTTTGTCCTGAAAAATCTAAATTTCTCCACTTTTTTTAGTGGTAAGTAGACAGTACCAAGTGTCAAATGTACTGTTCACGCAGCAGTCTATATATGAAAACTAAGCTGCAAGAACAGCCCTGAATTCACTGTTTTGAACACATTTACATACATAATTTAGAAGTTATGAAGTGTGTTTTTTTTAATGAGCCAAGTGGGCATCCAGTCAGATTAGGGCTCATTTGCATGTATTGGTCCCAAAAGCATAGTACCCAGAGAGCTTGGGTAATTTTAAGGAAGAAAAAGAGGTTGGAAAATCATTCAAAACGGCTGTTGCGGTACACAAATGCACACAGACGTGGAGCTTAGGGTAAAAAAGAAGATAAATGAAGAAAGAATGTAGGATATGAAACCTTTAGGCTGTTCCTTGTATTTTTGTGAATTTCTTTAATGGTTGAGGTCACGTTACCTGAAGGTCAAGTGGCAAAAGCGGTTTCATAATCTCTCGAGGTTTCTAGGAGATTTTCTTAAAAATCTACTGAGGCCTGTATTAATGATCTAAAGGTCAGGCTTTATTATGAAAGCTCTGTTTATACAATCAATAACATCTTCATTGTATGCAAGACATAGACTAAAGTCTAACAGGCTCTGAATGCCACTTAAAGCTAAGGGCCACGTTAATTAAGACCTTTAGCGTTTATTAAAATATTGGCAAATGCCATTTCTGATATGATCAATATCTGGATCATGTCAACTGCATTAAACAAACAGTGTCACTATTGCACAAAACTGTTTATGATCATATTTGGCCCTTAAAACGGATGAGGTTCTTGTTCATTGCAATTACAATCTTACTGAATTTGCCACAAAGCTTAGTGTAGCCACATATCACAAGGAAAGACAAAAATATAGTATTAATAAAATGCACTACTGGCATCTAATCCGGAAGAACATGAACGCGACTGACCGTGGCATGCCGTGGCTGCAGCCCGGTCAGAAGTGAACACCAGAAAACATGATGCATCATTCAAGCTCCAGCTTCACTGCTCAGCTAATGATCTGCACCAATTTGTCACCTAATTATTGTCCTTGTGTCAAAAGTGAAGGTGACAAGTGTCAGCTCTGATGAGAGGAGTCTCTGTGGGCCCAAAGAGGTTAAAGTTGTTTCAGGACCAGGTGGCAGGAGGAGAAGAGCAGACGGGGATAGGAAACCGAGAGAACGTGCAAGCTCTCATGCTGCTGCCTCACATCTTTGGCTCAAGAGCACCTCCACCACCTTTGGGTCAGCCAGAGTGGAGAGGTCACCCAAGTCCTTCTCATTCCGGGCGATCTGTCTCAGTACACGCCGCATGATCTTACCTGCAAGGGAAGAGGAGACAGGTTTAAGAGTGCAAGTCACTGTGTATACACGCACACACACACACAGATCAACCATAGCGTTATGACCACTGACAGACAAGAACTTCATTACAGTGCCACCTGTCAGAGGAGTGGGATATACAGTATTAGGCAGCAAGTAAACAGTCAGTTCTTGAAGCTGATGTGCTGGAAGCAGGAAATGTTATAGCTGATATGTGATCTAAAGGTAGCCTTTCAAATCCAGTCAAACCTGAGCGAGTCTTGGGCAGGCCCGGGGCATTCTGGATGAAATCTGGAGTGGCTATCGGGCCAATTTTCTCCCTCACTGACAAACAGAACACAACACATGAACGTTACAGTCTTAAACCATCACCGTTCTAAACCACATGTTTCAGTTCTAGATGGTGTTGCACCTTTTCTCTTGAGCTCCTCCATGAGTGTGTGGTTGAACTCCCGGCAGTCTTTCAAAGTGACAAAGCAGTAGAGGCACTCCCCCTTCACTGTGTGCGGTCGGCTGACCACCGCTGCCTCAGCAACGGCTGAGTGTTCAGACAAAGCCGCCTCCACCTCCGCTGTGCTTAACAAGTGTCCTGCGAGAGGAGCAGGAGCAGTGCTACTGTTAAAGGTTGTAATCTCTCAGACATATTAGTATAACTTAAAATTCATGTTCTGTAATCATATACATTGTAGAGTTAGAAACTAGGTGCTATTTTGCATATTTTATTTTATATAAAAATAAAAAAGCTATTTTATACTGTTTATACAATATTTTTACTTCAAGTATTAAGGTATTAAATAATCAAATAATTTCATATTTAATAAATCTCTTAAGTTGATATTGCTAGAAAGTTAACATTCTGGATGATTTTATTTTATTTTATTTTATTTTATTTATTTATTTTACTGAAAGCCCCACAAAATATTATTAATTTTAGAACATGTAAACCATTTTTGTTTTTCAATTTTGTCATTTTCTTTCTTTTTCTTTTTCCACAGCTCCATATTTTCTTACTGTATTGTTATACATGTAGTGCAGGTTCAGTCTATATGGTGTTTGTTCTTTATCCAAAATATGTGTGTTTGTATGTACTCAGTGTTAATCTGTTGTGTATTTTCTGTTCGAATCTGCTACTTAGTGTTTGCTGATTTGGAAACGCTGAGCAAATTCAACAAGAAGCATCTGCAGTACAACTAGACAGGTAGTGCCACCGGGTGGCAGCACTAGTGTTCAACTTTACCAGGCCTTACCAGAAACATTGAGCATGTCGTCTATCCTGCCTGTGATCCAGTAGTAGCCATCCTTATCCCGCCTGCATCCTGAGGACACAAGGACAGAGTACAGGCCACGTCAGCACAAAAACAACACCGTCCAGTGACCGTGCCAAAGGCCCAGGAAATATAAGCCAAGGCTAAAAGGGCACACTGCAGTATGCTGACTGGTGATCACAGAGAGAATCGAATGTGTTTAAGCAAAATCTGCAATTAGATACCACACACATGCCCATATTCCCTATGGCAGTGCATATAAAGCTGGAATATGTTCTGGTAGTGGTTTAGGTGTAAAAACATACCATCGCCAGTCACATAAAACCCTGGGAACTTTTTGAAGTAGGTGTTCTCAAAACGTTCCTCATTTCCATACACGCCCCGCATGATGCCAGGCCAGGGCTTCCGGAATACCTGGAATTAAATTCAGCAGGACTGAGAATAATAAAAAAATATCACTATAGTTTTATTTACATTTACTTTAGATTGTACTGTATTTTTTAATGTATACTATACTATTAATACTATAACACCACATTACTGTTTTGAAGCCAAACAATCTCTCAAAATGAATTTAATTCAGGAATGAAAAATGTCATGGAGGAGATATATCAGAAAAAAAACAGCATCTGTCAAGAAAATCAGATCGAGAGACAAAAAACTCACTAATCCATATCACATTTTAAGAACAGACTGCTTTGTATGCACTCATGCAGAGTAAATATCGTTCCTAGTTCTTAATCTGTGTTCATTTTAGTGGCACATCAAAGCTGGTCATGGCGTTATGGTTCTCTGTATACATTACTCCTCTCACCAGGTAGCCTTCCGCCTCTCCCTCGAGCTCCTCTCCGTGCTCATTCAGTATGCTGGGCAGCACACCAAAAAATGGCAAAGTCTGGAGAAAAAAAGATGGCGACGGTAAATCTACTGTTTACTTGGAACTGTCCTCTTCAACTGAATATTTTTTTACATTTTGGGGAAATTGTTACAGTATTGGTCATATTGTCCTGTATTTATTCATCTGTTCATTCATTAACTTTGTTCACAGAAAGTAAAATAAGGCCTGGTTAATCAGACTTACTGCAGAGCCTGGCTTTAGTGGTGTGGCAGCAGGCAGAGGAGTCAGAACGTGACCTCCCTACAGACAAAACACATGACGTTTATTAGCCAGATGTAAGAGACACAGTTTTTTACATTTTGTTGCCTCTGGTTAACATTTAATTAGAGCGTCACTCTCAGCATAGCAGTGATGGGATGATCAGCTACAAATAAGCTACACTTTACAATTGTAAACATATATAAATTGCTCCTATACAGTAGGGCTGTGCAAATCATCACTGGGTTTTCTTGTTTTTTTCTGAGCTGATCAGGGCCACTCTAGGCAATGCTTGTGATTGCCCTTGTGATTGCCCTAAAATGTCATGTTTAAAAAAGCCTTTTCCTTCATTAAATGTGATATTTCCAAAGACAATGAATAATCTTATAGAATAATCCGGATCTCAATACTAATCAAAATAATCCTGGTTCTAATTTTTGCCATAACTGAGAAGCCCTACTATACAGTCAGTGTTTCTAATAAAATGGACAATGAGAGAATGCAGTAAACTGGCAACTCCATGTATTCCCTAAAGAAAAAAAAAACGCATTACATTTTTGGTCCAGATTTTTTCAGAGCAGTATGAACACAATCTTTTGCAAATCAAAATGAAACCACTTTATTTGATGCTGGGCTGGATACATGTTCATAAATATACACAGGCAGGCAGATCAGACCAGAACGGTTTAAAAGCAGTGTTTACTTAGTGCAAACTGTGAACAAATGTGAACTGTCAAAGGAGAAATATCACCTCTACTAAAATATTGAGCAATAAGGCCTGTAATGTGAATGCAGCTTTAGCTTCCACTCTGTGTGTACTTACCGTCTCAGTCTGCCAGAAAGTGTCAACAACAGGACACCGCCCTTGCCCGACAGCATCATGGTACCAGAGCCAGGCTTCTGGGTTTATGGGCTCTCCTACAGTGCCCAGCACTCGCAAACTGGACAGATCATACCTAAGGCAGAGAGATTTACATGTAATAAGAAATCGAGCTGGGCAATATGAGGATACTCATCATTATCGTGATAAACTGTGGTCACAACATGCTTTTCTGACCATATCTTTATCCTTAGTACTTAAAGAAAAGTCTTGCTTAAGTGAACATATTGTACTGCGATGTGAAAAACACAGAATAAAAAATATTTGTACTTGAGTACAGATGACACAGATGATACAAATTGTGACATATCACATATCAGGAAATTTGTCAAAATATCGTGATAAATATTTTTGCCATATTACCCACCGCTAATAAGAAACCATGTTCTGAGATTGGATGAACAAGTAAAAGGGAAGACCACTGCAAAAACAGTATCCCCATCTCAGAGAGCTGTTCATAAACTCGTCCACTAGGTGGCAGTAACGGCAACAATTCCATTGTAGACAAGCAGTTCTTGCAAGCAAACCCTGTGAACCCTATCATGTCATTCAGTTCAGTGTGCAGAGCTTGCACTGTCAAAGCCCATGGTCACCCAGCAGCACTTGAATCAGAGACACCTGTTGACATAGACCTTAATGAACCGTGTCAAATTCTGTTATATGTGAACACCTGTAATACAGTAGCTGAACGAAAATAAATAGAGCATTTATTTCATTTTTTATAAGACTGCAGAATACAATGTGATTTAGAGCTGCCGAAGGTTCTTTTCAGTGCATTTATTTGCACGACATTAAATGCAATCAATGGCACGTCTGAAAGCATTTCTGATTTTTTTTTTCTACTCCATTCATTTCAAATGCATAAATACTGAAGTCTAAAAAGAAGCTTGGGCTGCTTTCAGTGGTATAGCAGCTTTGCTTCTGGAGATCAAGGTCCCTGTTGCCTTTCCTTTTTAACATGTTCTCGTACTGAGGGAAGTGGGTAGCTGAAAATCCTCCTGTCTAAAGACGATTGAAGAAATTCTATTGAATTAAACTCTACAGTCAGTTAGGATTTCAATTTGATAGCATTGCCCTGTTCTTAGCAAAACAACGAAATAATACACAAAGTAGAAGTGAATGGAGGCACATGAACATTGTTTTTTTTTACTGCAAGTGCATTTGGAGTCAAATTATTTTTTTCCCTCTTTTTAAAACACAGGGAAATGACTGTACATTAAGTGAAAGTGACTCTTTGTCATTGTGAACACACTAAAGCACCACAAAGAAATGTGACCTCTGCATTTAACCCATCATATGTGCACACATGGAGCAGCGGGCAGCTATCAACAGCGCCCGGGGAGCAGTGTAGTGGGATGGTACCTTGCTCAAGAGTACCTCAGTAGTGCTCGGGCCGGGACTCCACCTTCAGGTCTCAAAGGCAGCGTCCTAACCACTAAGCCACCACTGCCCACAATATGGTACATATTACATGGTAATCACAATACATGGCCACATATATGTGGACAACCCTCTTGAGTATTGAAGTAAGGCGTTTTACCAACACCCATTGCTAAATCAAGCACATAGGCATGCCATCTCCATAGACAAATATTGGGAGTAACAATGGTCTAGAATTTTCTCCATTTGTACAAAATCTGTCTGACTTTGGATCAAGAGTCCAAACTCTAGAGATGGTTTTGTAACCTTTTCCAGCCTGAGGAGCATCAACAATTCTTTCTCACAGGTGCTCAGAAATCTTGTGCTTGTGCCATGATACACCTCCACAATCACGTGTTGTGAAGACCAGCCTTAGATCCCAGTTTTTTAAATAAAACAGGCACCCACTCACACCTGATTGTCATCCCATTGACTGGAAACACCTGAGTCTCATTTATCACTAGTAATATTGAATCAATTCTTCAGTAAATAAATGGTTAATTATAATATATGTAGTTTTTTTTTTACTTTTAGGGTTTGTGTAAATGATGTTTCATGCGTATACAGAAAAATGTATAGTGTTTACAAACTTGAAAGCACTGTATTAGACAAATGGTAATATGTACAGAAGTGTATGCACCGTGTGTCACTCACCTTTGTAGAGGCTCTCTGCCGTACTTCATGAGCAGTCTGATGGCGGTGGGTGCCGTGTAGAACTTAGACACTCTGTACTTCTCTATGATCTCCCAAAACCTGCCCACGTGAGGGTAGACTGGAATGCCTTCAAACTGCCACACACACACAAATACTCATCTTAATTCAAGTGTAAAAGTGTATTAAATGAACAGTTTTGTAATTTACACTTTTGATTGACAGACACGTTTGGTTTGTGAACTGTTTCACGTTAAAAACACTGTGCATCACCAGTATATTGTACAATGTATTTGGCTTTATCCAGAAACCCTAAAATATACTGCTATTTCATACCAATCCTCATCCGCTCCTCTGAAACTGATTTGGTGAAGTGTCTTTGCTTGACTTTTTGTAAACATAATATATTCATAAATAAATGCAACAAAGCTTAAATACAAGAAATTAAAACCAGTGACTATTTAGTCTATATCTTACTGTAATGTCATGATCAATGTCACCTCCTCTCTTTCTAAACGTGCTAGAACCAAAAACCACATGACAGGAACTTAAAACACTATTCTCTGCATTTATTAAGGTACTTAATATAGAAATTCAGTTCAGTATTTTATTTTTTAGAAAGCTTAGTGGAAAAACTCTTTAAATTGCCCCCATAATGTAGAAAACACACAAACTTCCTAAGTGTCCATAGGAAGTGAAATAAGTATGCAACTTTCCAACCACTGTCCCAAAATGGGAGGAGATGAGAGAAACCACTACAAACACCTGCCAACATAGCTTCAAGTGTAAGTTATTCTGTTTTTTTTTTTTACAGCAGTATCACTGTATTCCCACCTAGGCAGGATGAACATGGAGGAATCCACCTGTACTTTATATTTTACGCTTTGTATTTTTTACTTGATGTAAAAAACATGGAGAAGAAACTTCTGTTTATAACTAAAGAACCAATCTATAAATACCAAACATCTCATTGCTGATTGGCTGCTGTGTATGGTGAGGGGAAGACAGTAGATAGAGAACAGGGCTAAATGTTTTACTCACGAGCACACTGGTAGCGCCATTGGCTAGTGGGCCATACGTGATGTAGGAGTGACCGGTGATCCAGCCAATGTCTGCGGTACACCAGTACACGTCGTCATGGTGATGATCAAAGACATGTTTGAATGTGAGGGATGTGTAAAGCAGGTAGCCTGCAATGGTGTGCAGCACTCCCTATGAGCACAAGGAGGACAACAGGGAGATGAGCGATGAGAGAATCATCCAGAATGTGCCGGTTATGGGAGATAAAATCATTGAGCTCCAAAACTAATTATACAGAAGATGAACCAGGACAAAGATTAACACTACAGAGAATATAAATACATACACACCAATCAGCCATAACATTAACACCATCTGGCTAATATTGAGTAGGTTCCCGTTCTGCTGCTGAAACAGCTCTGACTGTGGTGCACTGTGTGTTCTGACCTCTTTCTATCAGAGTCAGCATTCAGTTTTTAAGCCACCGTAGCTCTTCTGTGGGATCAGAAAAGACTTAAGCTTTCACTCCCCATATGCATTAGTAAGTCTTGGGTGCCCATGACCCTGTCACTGATTCCCTAGTTGTCCTTTCTTGGATCATTTTTGGTGTACTGCATATTTTCCACAAGACCTGCTGTTTTGAAGTTACTCTGACTCAGTCGTCTAGCCATAATAAGCCCCTTGGTAGCTCAGATCCTTACACTAGATCCTTTTCCCTGCTTACAGCACGTCAACTTCAAGAACTGACTGTTCACTTACTGCCTACTATATCCCACCCCCTTGACAGGTGGCACTGTAATGAAATATTTAGAAAGTGTTATTCACTTCAGTGGTGTTAATGTTTTATGTTGTGTGTGTGTGTGTGTGTAGTAACCCTGTTTCTAAAGGAGTCTTTAATGATCATAGTTCATCCATAAGTGGTGATTGCTCTTGCCTTGGGTTTGCCTGTGGAGCCACTGGTGTAGAGAATGAAGAGTGGGTCTTCAGCATCCAGCCACTCAGGATCACACTTGTCTGATGCACCGTCCACAGCTTCACCCCACCACACATCACACTCTGCATTCCAGGGTGTCTGAAACAGACAAGCAAAGACATAGGGAGTACACTCTTAAACTGGTCCTTATTTAATCTTCGTTTTGACTGTATGATTCTAAGAAGAACCTTTTTACTTCAAAAGATTCTTCACTCCCACATGCTTTTATAAAAAAAATCTTTACAGATCTATCCACTGAAAAATCTAAGCAACCATTGGTGGTTCTTTTATGGTTCTTCTATGTTGTCACACCAAAGAACTTCAGATTGTAAGCTGGATTCATCACATTTTAGGCAGAAGAATTCATGTTGGACAAACCTGTAGCTTATTGCAGGTATCATTCCCACTTATCCTGAGGGCATGGTGCTTCACTACCAAACATTTGTGGACTGTCAATGAGCCTCTGAGAGTGAGAGAGGTAGATAGAGTTAGACAGTCAGATAAATAGACACTTTATCAAAAAGAAAATGTAAGTACCAGTAGCACCAACATACATATCAATACAAATACACAAAATACAAATACACTATATGAATAACCTTTAGAAGGTACAGACTGTGAAATGCAATCATAATACACTGGAAAAAATGATAATCTTACAGATAAATGTAGGAAATGTATATGGCACATACAGTGATGCCAGTGCAAATAGTATTAATTCTAAAGTGGCCCATAATATGAGCCAGGAGTGACAGGAACCAAGGTGTTCTTGCCTAAAGTGACATAATATTGGAATCCCATGAAATGGCGTATTCTGGTAGTGTGGTATGCTTAAAGTGTCAAATGTTGTGCAAAACTAATATAGCTTATGTAGGTTATGAGCTTGTGAGTTTATAAAGTAGATGAGAATTGTGTAATTCTGTAATGGAGGACCTATACAGTATAGATTAAATTCAGTTTCACAGTTTTTATGTATTAAAATATCTGATGCTGTTTAAAGTGCCATTCATGAAGATAATGAAGCCTTAAGTGCTTGTAACATCTCTCAAATCTGATGCTGTTAAAATCAAACCATTACATTCTGTTTTAATCCCTAGAGTGTTGCTATTTTTGAAAACATAATTCAGTCATTAAAGTCAGACAAAGTGGTTTGGTGAGAAATGTAGATAAATTTAAAGATACTTGTTCACAGTGGTGATGACAGGAACCAGACATCAGAACAGCTGCCTCTAAAGAAACCCTCACAGAATGTCAAGATATGAGCTCCTTATAAATATCTTGTCTGATGAAACATTGATATTATTTCACAATAGTTATGAGTTATGAGAAACTTGTAGCCTAAAATGTATTTTTTTACAATTGACTCATGGTGAAAAGATAAATGTAGAATGAGAGGCAAAATATCTTAGAAAGAATTGCAAATAAACCTTCCTAGCATCAATCAGTGGTTCCTATTCTGCAGAGGTCAATATGTTCATCTACACAGAATAATTTCACAAAATTCGAAATTTGGGATAAATTTCCCATTAAAACCCCTTTTAAAAATTGAGAGCTACTTTTTAAATACTACTTACAATTTATTAACCGGCAACAGATTTAACTGTGATTTAACAGTTTCAAGACCATATTCTACCATATTAAAGGCCCTGGATACTCCTAATATCCACTTTTCTGTTCTATGGCCATAATATGACCTTTCAGTAACCTGACCTGTATCACTTATCACAGTAAAGTGGTATACACAATGTAGGGCTGCCTTGCTTTTAGGTCAGTCATGCCAATTACAATAAATTAATTAATAATCAATTATATAATAATATATAATAATATAATATATATATATAATAATCACTATCACGTAGAAATTTAGGCCAGTAAACATCAGTTTGTGTGTAACACCAACACTAACACTCTTATCTTGCTTATGGTTTTGACACCTAATGATATGAACTGTGTCTCTGCTAAAGGTGTGAGTGCAATGCCGACGCCTGTTGTTTCAGCACATGCTTTCTTCTTTACCTTTTTCTCTGTATGTATGTTCCATTTCACACATCACCATGGTGACCGTTTCCAAGCTGTGCTGTTGCTGGGCAACCCATGCGCCAGCAGCTGCGGAGCTTGGTGGCTGAATGAAAGTGATAAGACTCCTGATAAGTCTGGCCAATGCTACCTCGCAAGACTAATGGACTGGGCTGGGGCTTATCAGGGCAGATCTGGACAATAAAAGCTGACCTAAAGATTCTTTCAGTGTACAATATACTGCATGTCCATAGGTTTGCAGATATAAGCTTGTGGACACCTGTTCATTCAACATGTCTCCTGAAATCACATTTATTAATAGAGCATTTGTCTTTACCTTTGTTGCAGTAACAGTCTCTACATTTCTGGGAAAGCTGCCAGATGCTGGAATATTGCTGCGATGATTTGATTACATACTGATCACTCACTGGCCATATGTATAATAAATATACTCCCTGACTGTGTGTATATACACTGATAAGCCAAAACATTAACACCACTGACAGGTATAGTGAAAAACATTGACTATCTAGACATTTCATTACAATTGTACCTGTCAGTGAGTGGGATATATTAGACAGCAAGTGAACAGTCAGTTCTTGAAGTTGATGTGCCGAAGCATGAGAAATAGTTGAGCATAAGGATCTGAACCACTTGCACAAGGGCTTTTTGTAATGGTTAAATGACTAAGTCAGAGCATCTCCAAAACACCAGGTCTTATGGAGTGTTCCAGGTGGAGTAGTTAGTACCATGCAGTAGTAAGTATCTACCAAAAGTGATCCAAGGAATGACAACTGGTGAATAAGCAACAGGGTCATGGGCACCCAAGGCTCACTGATGTGTACAGGAAGTGAAGCTTGTCCCGTTCACTTGTGTCGGGTATTTAAAAAGTAAATGCTGACTATGATAGAAAGGTGTCAGACACAGATGGTGTGAATGGTGACTGGTGTATATTTTTTATGTATGTAATGGCCTCCTTGTGCATTCAGTGTATTTTTAAAAATCTTCAAATAATCGCAGGAAATTAAATCCTGGAGAAATCTGTGATTCTGTGATGCCCTTAACTGTTGGGACATCAGAGATCTACACTCTTAAAAGCAAACTTACTTTTCCCGGCAGTGCTCCAATGCTTCGTCAGCAATCTGCTTCAGGTTAATCAATTTCTCGCCCCTGTAGACGCCATCTAATGTGATCACACACACAAAGGTTGGTATTGCTATCTCTGTTAGTACATTCCATTAACTTCTCTAATACTCTAGTTCAGTAATAGTACACCAACACTTAAACCTAACCTTATCCTCAGGAAACAAAATCAACCATTTTGCTAGTTTTTCCTAAAAAAGTTGAATTTGTGGAGAAAACAGCATGTTTCCTTGTGACGACCAGCTAAATGTCCCCACTTCTACAGATTTCCCTGTATTCGTATCATTATGAGGACATTTGGTCCTTACGAAGAAAACATGTACACACACACACACACACACACAGATATACTTGCTCACAACAGATGACGAGGAGAGAGAACAGACTTTTGGTATCCTTGACAGAAACCACTTCACAGTCCTGCAAAACCCTTTACATACTGCTGTAGAAATCATCTGCTGATAACCACCACATTAACCATCATGATGTTTCCCTTTTCCCTGTTGCCACTTGTGTGCATGCATGCATGTCTGTGTGTGTGTTGGGGGGGGTTACCTGCTGTCACCAGGCTGGTACACTCAGCATCCATAATTCTCTCGGCCAGTGACTCTGAAGAGAATCCTGCAAACTGAGAGATCAGAATGAGCAATCAAAAGACAGAAGCAGTTCAAATGGCAACAGACATGGAGTCTTAAATAATGGGTTTGCTAAATTTCATAGTTGCCTTTCATCAAACCTCATGACACTGTATCACATTGTTATCTAGAAACAGACAAATGTCTGAGGTGGCTCAGACAGGTGGCTTCTCCCACTGTGGTTTTATTTATGTCTTTATAGATAACAGTAAGTAAGAAACAGTGTCAGAAACTACATTTACAAGATGATTACATAAGAAAACGACACATTTTAAAGTGTGCTATGATTTAGGCATGTTCGGACAATGCACACTGGAGCCTGTAAACTGCCATTAGCTACATTTGCCTAAAGAACCAAATTTTAGACATTTGTATGTCATGTACATTTGATTTTTCATCCAGACCATTAATTAACACGGATAATCACAAATCAGTGCGTCTTAAATTTTTTACAACTTCTCTTTCTCAGTGTTCTTAATTACATCTTAGCCTAGTTGCTGAACACATCCTCCCTAAAATAACAATGTGTTTGAACTGGCATTAAATGACTAAGCACAGCTGCTCTATAAAAAGGCCTTGAGGATACTGGCAGGCAAATGTATCTCTATAGCCAACTACGTGACCTGGAATGCTACTGGTACGTAACATCTACACTTTTCAAAGATCCATGTTAAATATTGCCAATGTTTAAGGTGCAAACCAACAAAAGTGTGTTTTGTTCAGTTGCCGAAAGTAGAACAATGCTCTGGAAGGAATGAGGCCTCTCGCATTCGGACAACACATAAATCAAGTCAAATACTCCATCAAAATTCACCTTGAAACTACCGCTGTGGTATTTTTAACTTCAGCTGCAACCTTTAGATTGCCAGAGTACATGAATGATAAAAATAGTTCTGGCAGAAGCAAACAGAGGGCTAATTTCTCCCACATCCCCAATACACAGCTGACTACTGAACTATATATGAACTCCCTTGGTTCTGCTTTTTTACTTTGTAAGGATAAATGTACTGAAGCAGGCTGTAATAAAATACAAGCCCAGAACCACACAGAAATCCAGCAAAAGTGGTGGATTTTGCACATTGGCTGAACTCAGTGGTGTCTGCTGATTTGTGGCCAGATGGCATATCCAAAAGTCAAAGCTAAAGTATTGTTCCTTTATGGAAAAAAGCATATTGAGTTGGGTTCCCTGTAACTGGACTGGAACTTCTTCGTATAGCCACCATCTATCATTAAGAACTGAAGTGTTTTAGAGGCTAGTCTTGGCATTTTGGGATTCTTTTGGTCTTATATAAAATGGTAATGCTCAAAAGAAAGACACAAACAGATCATATAACTAAATTACATGCAAAAAAAGGGAATTAGTAAGTGGAACTGAGTAAAAAGTAAAATTTTTACTCCCAAATATATTTGAGTAGAAACGCACAAATCCATCCAAATTTATATAAATATACATTTTAAGTATTTGCAACTGAGTAAATGAATATATAAAATGAATGAATAGATGAATTGATATTTTTAGGCTTTACTATGTAAACTGCTTCTTTAAAATAAAGTGTTGTGTGATATGTGGTTCTGCACTAGCAAAAAAGATGCCACTTTTGACTCTGCAGGTGCTGCTGCAGATGTGAGAGATTCTGGTGCATGCTCACCACAATTGAATGCACTGCTCCTATTCTGGCACATGCCAGCATTGAATACACAAGCTCTGGGATCATAGGTAAGTAAATGGCCACTCTGTCTCCTTTTTTCACACCTGAAATAAAAAAAAAGGTTAAAGGTCAAAAGAAAAAAAGAATCTGTAAATTGTTCTTTTTCGATCCCATTAAACTGCATGTACTTAAAGCAATGCAACAAATAGTTATGGTAACTTATGGTCTGCGATGCAGCGGGAAATATAATATTGGGCCCCAATGTTATACAGTATTCTCAGGGCCCATTGTCAGTGCTGGTGAGAGAGGAGTCTTACCCAGCTGCTTCAGAGCATTAGCACATCTGCACACCTGCTTCAGCAGCTGGCTGTAGGTAATGTTCAGGTGATGATCAGGTGAGTTCCCCTCCCTACAAAGAGTAAAGACCAAATCATCAAGAAATGAGTACAGGAATTGGCCTTTATGTATTCCATCAACACTGTAGAGGTATTTAAAGTGACGTGAAAAGGGCTATATGTCATTGTGAACACAATCAAGCACCACAACAAAATGTGACCTCTGCATTTAACCATTCACATGTGGAGGACCAACAGGGAGCAATGTAGTGGGATGGTACCTTGCTCAAGGGTACCTCAGTAGTGCCTGGGCCGGGACTCAAACCTGCGACCTTCAGGTCCCAAGGGCAGCGTCCTAACCACTAGGCCACGACTGCCCCTGTAAGGGTTCTGTGGTGATTTATGAAAATATGCATGAGCTTAACCACTTTTAAATAAAAAAGGTATTTATTTAAATAAACACGAAAATAAACCAAACACTGAGAAACAAAGACTAGAAATAAAACACGGATAGCAGGCAGAACAATACAGGGCACGAATATGAACGAAGACCAGATACAGCAGGGTAGGTGCAACAATTGACCGACAAACGTGATCAAAAACACAATAGTTTAAATAATTACATAAAATACACAACACCTGGGACGGGGAACAAGGACCAGGTGTGAGGTGGGGCAAACATAAACACGAGGACAATGACGCGTGGCTGAAACCAAAACAAAACATAGACACGTGGAAACGCAAGGGCATAATTCGTTACAGCCCCTTATTAAAAATAAACAAAAAATAAACAATATTTACTGTACATAGGTCTCATGCAGCAGTTCTCAAGTAGTAAAGGTAAAGCATTAATTTATCTGTAGATGTACAGATACTGACTCGTATCTAATCACACTCATACATTGTGAGACACACAGGTATTTTCTGCAGATTCTTTGGTCCATAAAAATTTTTAAATTCAAATCACTTTGCATTTTTTGTGAAACCAACTCTTAGGTTTTCATTAAATTCTTAAAAAAATAATTATTATAAATAACAGTAAGTTACATTTATATAGCACCTTTCACAATCCCAAGGTAACTCCACACACACATATATAAAAAAAAGAATAGTAAAAAATTTGTATCACAGCCTCAATATTTATAGAAAAAAATATAATGACATTTGTAAACAACATGACAGACCCAAAGCCATATACCAATCATTGGTTCTAGATCAGAAAAAAAAGCAATTATAAAGAAAAATAATAGAACAGTGCCATAAAAGATTTTTGCATGCTGCATCTTTCTGCAAGAAATTAAAGGATGACTTGATAAGTGGAAAACTATATCCACCATCAGCCAGTCAGACTTCAGTAGGTATTTAACAGGATTAACATTCACTAATCATCATGAAACTCGAATGGTAAATCCTTGTAACGACTCCTGATTACACCATAATGTTCCAAAAGTACTGGCCTTTGAGAGGCACTACTCAGTTTAATCAAATATATCTCACACATCATTTTCAGCTGTGGACATGAAACCAGATGAAAACAATGCAGTGTAGTTAGCTGATTAACTTTGCATCTTAAAGTGGTTTTAATTAAATGCCCTGATTTTCATCATTTGTCATTAGTTTAGAAACAGCACTTTTCAAACTAGTCCTACAATTGTTTTTATTATAATTGGATACTTTCAATTGATCAATAATACTACATAACAAAGATCTATTTTATTTTTGTTTCTGGGTACAAAGTGTGTTTTCCCAATCCTTTATGCCTAAAATGAATAGAAAATGCTTGTTGTTCCACAAAAACTTTACCTTGTGGTCAGGACAAGTTTGCCTGTGTTGCCACTATAAATAAGAAACTTTTGTGGGTTGTGGCTATAAAGTCAAAGTTTGTGATGAATAGAGCCATATTTACATAGGATTTAGACGTAAGCAGATGAAATATAACACTAAGAAGCCAGGAACAAAAACTGTGTAACAAATTGTGTAATGATAAAAACTTTGCAAAATCCCCATACTTGCCACATATCAGTCAGTCATTGTAACATTTGTATTTTTACATAAATGGCAAAATTTCAGCAATTTTATCAGTTGAAAACAGTATATTATTTTACAAATATAAATTGTATATATCAGAAATTCAGATGTGGAATGCAAAACTTTACCTAAAGTTGAAGGTTCCTGATCAACATTTATGAAATATGAAACCCCTTTAATTAACACTGACTCCTTATAATCCATCTTCTATTTGAGACAAGGTACTGTTCTGGCACATTGGGCCTTATTGGGCTTATTTGTACTTGGACTCATATTGCTGTTTCTGACTACGTTTGTATTGTAATGTAGTACTCTCTTATCCAACTGCACTATGTGTGGTCCATTTCTTGGGTGCTTGTGCTATGCAATCCAATAAATTCCAGCCCAATGTTGGAGTGTGGCCATGGAAGAACATTGTTATGCACTGCCGCATTATATATATATACGTTTAGGATGACAAAATTCTTGATGTTGATCTTGGGGTCTTGCATAGGATATTTTTATGGTTCTTTTTACCATATTTTATGTAAAAAATTAATACTCTCGTCTTTTGTTCAGGACAAGACTGCATGTCCTCTGGCACCTCTGTCTGCGCTACATTTGGATGCGTTTCAGCAATGTGTTTGGACAGTAATATGTGATTTTTACACAGGCTAAAAGGACAGCCAAATCGCCAAATTACAATGTGGCCCGCAGCCTGCTCAAAGCTTTGCTGTTTGCTTTGGCTCTGAAAGCAGTCTGCACATTGGACCAGCACTAAACATAACACACTGTTTATGATCATAATAGAAAGCATGTGACTGTGGCAGGAGTGCCTTGTCATCTTATAGCATGTCTGCATACACGTGAATTTTTGGCATTAGTTCTCTAGAGTGTTGCACCTGTTTGTATCAATACTAGAGTGACTGATGACAAGATGCCCCTTATCCAGAAAAGGTGACCTTGCAGCTATGATTATTATCATGCTACATTATAACACATAGCAGCTAAGCCACTAAGCTAAGCACAGCTTCATTCCTGGCACTCCTTATATTCATGGCCTCCATGGACCATGCTTCACCCATGCAGTCTCAGCAAGAGAGGGCACTTGTTGGACAGTCTTTGCTCATGTGCTCAGCAGTAGCAGCTATCAGTTAATGTCTAACTAACATCATGCCTGCCCCCGCGTTATTAGCATTCTGTGCTGCTTGGCATCCAGTAACAGGAGAGGCTAGAATGGACTGTTGGCCAAGATCACCTCATCCACTCCAGCCAGATAGAGACAGTCTAGACTGGATTACTAAAGGGGTTCAGACTGATTACATGCCCCCATTCACTAGGGAATACCTTAAACCATCACATTTCTAACACAATGACTTTGGCTTAATGACAATAGAAAGTTCCATACATTTCTGATCTCCTGGACTATATGTGATAATGAACTTTTATTTGAACCATTAAAAGAATTATCGCCAAAAACATATTTACACAATTTTTGATTTACCTCATATGTAGGTGATTAACCAAAATGGGGAGTCGAGATTTTGCTTCTTTAATTTTGAACTGGGCCTGTGAGGCTGCACTAAAAGTAAAGTTTTAGTAGTCACCTAAATATTTTCCATTCGTCCACCGCGAAAAGATATTTTCCATAAATATGCCCCCAAAACCTGACCCACTCAAACTTTATCTAGCTCTTCAAGATGAAGGTGCAAAGTTGAATGACTTACTGTGAGCTAAACTGTGTATTTTCTTTTTTTTGCCAAAATATCCCTTACTACTCTGGACTTATAATTCAGTTATGAATATTTAGGCTTATTATTGAGTGTCTACTTTGAATTATTCAGTAAAAACTATAACTAATTTCTTTACAGCTAAACTGGTTGATTTTCGGATGATTACTAGCTTATTTTCAAACCCAATGCTCAAACTGTGTGGGTTAGATGAACACATGGAACGCACTAGCACATTTCCAGGACTAACTATTAGTTAGCGTCACAACATATATAACATTGTTTTCTTATTTAATGCCAAATGGGTATTTTAAATTCATAAATGAAAAAGAGTCTCATGCAATTTACATTGTAAAATTGCTAAATTGTTCAGCCAACATAAAAATAATAAATTGGTAAGTTGCCAGTTGTAAGTTTGGAGAAAAAATCTGCT
The DNA here is from genome assembly GCA_037974385.1 of Arnoldichthys spilopterus. Classification (NCBI taxonomy): domain Eukaryota; kingdom Metazoa; phylum Chordata; class Actinopteri; order Characiformes; family Lepidarchidae; genus Arnoldichthys; species Arnoldichthys spilopterus. The sequence goes on along the minus strand of JBBPDA010000041.1, from coordinate 35,057,284 downwards.
GTTTATAATTGTAAATCCTGATTATACGGAAATCGTATAGTGTAATTAACAATGCAGTGTAACAACATTAGTTACAAAAATGAAATCTGTCAGATTCGATCGTTTAACGCATTCAGATCCTTTCAGTTCGAGAAAGAAGTTACAAATACATGAATATAACAAATACCATTATAATACACTGTTCACTGACAAAAAGACTCCTGTCCAGGTATATTTTAGTCCTTATAGTACCTTCAAATGTACAAAATCAGCTGTAAGGTCAAACAGTAACAAGCCTAAAGCCTAGACAGTGTGTTTGGTTCCAATGCAGCTTGAAAAAAGTGCAGGTGAATTTTAACTTTCCCATCTAAAGTAACTGAAGATGTATTCTTGGGGTACAGACTAACTGATTGTGTTGGCTGGGTCAGTGTTTAGATCAGGGGTTTCCAATTCCAGTCCTGGGAAAAACACACGATGCACAAACATGTGAAGAGCATGCGGTCCCCAAGACTAGGATTGGGAACACCTAGTCTAGGTGCACTCAGGCAATAGGTGTACTGCATCTGGTTGAAAGAGGTGGTTTAGTTGACTTCCCTCTATGTCCCACACTCTGTGTGTTTTGTTTTTGTGTTCGTGGGACAGTTTTGGTCTTTAGCAGTAGTCCTGATACACATCTTTAACTACAGATGGTAAAGGAAACCTCCAGTACTTTTTAACCTAATCTCTATCTAATGTATCTGCAGTTGTAAGGACAATAAGGTCAACTACAATCATTTTATCACATTTCCTTATACCTGATGTTCCTTCCTTGTTCCTTGTACATACCTATAATGCATATAAAACATACAATCTATAAGCACATGAAGCATGCCTATAAAGGACCTGTCTGTTGGTTATTATTATTGTATTATAGCTGTGTCAGTATATTTTCTGCTGTTTTCTCAGGAAATGATTGTCCATGGTAATAGACTGCTTGTTCCAGATTCTACTGGGGTATTTCTTTAAGGTGGTACTCATAAGTGGCCTAATCACACAGTAACAAAGCCAGTCTTATATTAACCCCACATAGTTAAATGTACAACTGATATGTTAGATTCGGTTTTTGATTTAAATTATTACTTTCTTGAAAACAAGCATAAAACATTGTTTTTAAATCAGCTAGATGCCTCAGTGCACATCTCATATGAAACCAATGTATTTTTATAGTCTCTTATGACTGAATAGACTGTGCATTGCACCAAGAGTTTCACTAGACTTCACAGTTCACAATTAAGTGAGTGTGTCCCTCATGCAAGCTGTTTCTTCCACAGGAGAATGGCACAAAGCCTGTTAGCTCACCAATGGTATGCCACTTTCTCGCCCAGGTTTCGGTCCACCACATTGCGGTCCAGGACATTGTAACACATGTTTGTCTTGGCTCCTTCCATGAACTTAATGTACACTTTGTCCTTGGTGACATCAAAGTTGTACTGCAGCATTTGGCCCGAGGGAGGCTCCTTCCAGTAGAAGTCCTGAGCCACATCCCTCCAGAACTCTGTGGATTAACAGATTTGTTGGAGAGCTTACCATAACACGCTCTAACACAGACACACAGCATACCTCTGCTTATTTTGGGCTAGGCTCTATGGTAGGCACCCCAAGCTTCATCATGTTATTCCTCAGGTGGCTTACCTTCAGGCTCCTCAATGGATTTTTTGTACAGTGCAAGATATGAGTTAAAGTCAGGCACGTGAGCATCCCCCTGCAGATCTTCTGGAGGATAGAAGACCCTCTCCTCTTGCTGCTCTTGGCCCGGCATAACCATGGCTGTCAGGTGGGTTTTAAAATGGGAAACAGTTCAGAACTCCTAAGTTCCTTGTTGCTTGCACTCTCTCAAAGGCATTGACAGCAGAGAGCTGCTCTGCACTCCAGCTATGAAGCAGTTTATTGTGGCTGTCCGTGAGCCCCACCCCTAATCCTCATTCCGCGTTATTTCATCAGTCTGCTCAGCTCCACGACAGCCAATCACAACCCTCCGTTTGGCACTCCTACCTTTTCATTGGCCGAGCGAGCTCTCTCCTGCTGATCCCATTACAGAGGGGAGATTGGAGGCAGCCACTGAACAGAGTCGGTTTGTGTACCAACCCACCCCCCCACCCCACCCCCACCCCACCCCACCACCACCACCACCACCAAAAAAACCATAAAGTCTTGTAATGCAACTCTGGATTCCACTGTCCTACATTTCCAGGAAAGGAGGGCCTTGTCATTGTTACTGGAATTAAAAAGCACCACAACTTCTATTATTGTATACTGCCACGTGTATAAAATGCATGTGAGAGGAGAGGAGATAACAATGTGCTACATAATTTAAAATGATTTAAACAACGTTTTATTCCTAAAAAATCTGGTAGATTAATGCATAATTAGTTCAGTTAAGAAAATCTACACAATGAAACGACAAGGCGTTCCTCTGGTAACATGGTGTAATAGGACCGGATAGGACTACAGAGTGCATAGACAAGTGCAAGACTTTACAGCACAATAGCAAACAATGCAACAGGGCAGCAAACATTGCAGCTGACAAAAGGCAGAAACAGAACCAAGCAAATCCAATATTGTGCAATACAATAAATATAAACAATACAAGACATAAAATTAACCCCCACTGACTGTGAATAACATTCAGGTGGTGGGATATAATTAGATAGCAAGTGAACAGTCAGTTCTTAAAGTTGATGCACTGGAAGCAAGAGGGTAAGGATCTGAACCACTTTGACATCTGTAATGGCTAGACGACTGAGTCAGAGTATCTCCAAAACAGCAGGTCTAGTGAAGTGTTCTAGGTATGCAGTAGTTAGTATGAGTGATCCAAACATGGGCACCCAAGGCTCACTTATGCATGTGGGGAATGAAGGCTAGTCCGCCTGGTCTGATCCTAACAGAGTGATGTACCTATTAGGCAGGTGGTGTTAATGTTATGGCTGATCGGTGTATGTATAGTTAGTTATACGATCAACACTGGATTTTTATTTGTGCTGAACTGGAACTGTGCCTAGATTTCATTTCAGAAATGTGCTCAGAAATCTAAACACATAAATTCGCAAGGTATGTGTCGTTTCAAGAGACCCACGTGACTTGTGTCAGATAAGGAGAAACTGGAAGCGAGAATTCGCTCCGAGTTCGATTGGTCTGTTATGGTCCGAGTGCTCTCTGTGATCGATTGAAAACACTGGGTGGCGCCGTACGCAGACTCGCTCAATCGAGCTGACGTCGCCGTTGTGTTGATGGCCGCCATTGTAAGCTAGTACAGTGACCGAACAGAAGCACCTTCAGATATGTTTTTATCATCGGCACTTCGAGCAGCGGTGTCCCATGCGGTACGTTTTTCTAGTGCACGAGCTTTTAAAACTGTCGCTTTATTGGCCCTTTAAACCGTTGTGCTGTTTGTGAGGCGATAGAGCTTTATGCTCATGACATCTTACAAGGGCAAGTGGAAAAGACCGAGCTAGAGGTTAGCTAACGTTAGCATGCAGGCTGTTCAGCACTCAGCTAGATGCTAACGAGCTTGAAAAGCCCTCAACGTCATATATGGGCTGTGCTGCTTTTTGCAGGTGTAAACTGTCTATTAAACTTTTTTTTATTACAGTATATAGCTTAGTGATAGTCTATAGTGCAGTGAGTTGTTTAGCTAAATGCTCCCTGTTCGCCCAGTTTGTTATTTACCAAATGCGATATTAAGCTCTACGTTTAACTACGTTAGAAGTAAATATAGCAATTTGTCCCATACGACACAACTTTCTGAGGTTATAAAATGCAGTTCCCAGTTTGTTAGGAAAGCCTACTTTCTAATTCCACTCTCTGATCACTTTATTAGAGACACTAGGTCCCCTAAACATGCAGTAGCCCATCTGTAATCCAGTTTGTCAGCCAGCATCTACCAAATTCATCATCAGCCTGTTCCTGACCACATGTTTTCGGGATGGTGGTCTACACTGAAACATGCATTCTGACATGGCACAACACCATGTGTGGTGCTGCTGAGTGTGTATCAGGCACGGTGGTGGTGTTAGGTAAAGTGTGGTCTGTCGGCCCAAAATTCCCAGCCAGGAGCAGTTGTTTGGTCAGAAATTGTGTGTGTAAATTATTTTATATTAATATAATTTATTATATATTCATAGTCATAAAATGTTAATAAAATAGCTAGATGTCTCCACTGTATTACCTCAATGTCATACTGATGTAAAGTCAGGGTGGTTTATAAAATAGTACATTGTACATACTAACGTGGCCTGTCTTTCATGTGTTCAGGGCAGGCATGTCCGAAGCTTGCACCAGTCTGCTGCCCATGCTAGCGCTGGAGGGATGTTTGTGGTAGGAACTGTTCTTCTTAAAGGCCCATGTGTTGGTTCGGTACTGCATGGTGGACGTCCCTGGTCATTTTACACGAGGCACCATATTTTTTATACCCCACCCCCCATCTTTGATCCAAGTGTAGTGACCATGTGGGTGGAGGTGGCGAAAAGTGATATCTACCAATACTTGCACCACCCCACAGATCATTAAAAGATAATGCTCAGATAAATCACAGACCCAAGTTTCAAATATGCCACCGTATGGAAAGAAAAATGCATATGGAAATGGCACATTCATGGTCTCGTTTATAGCAACATTTGTAGTATGTGAAGTCTGTGGTTTTGGCCTTAGGTCTTGGTCTTGCAAGGAATTGAGAGACTGGTAGCATACACTGTGAAGGAAAAATTCATTTAAAAAAGCATGACTACTACTACTAGTAGGCCTAGATTAGTTAATTCCTTGGTTGTCTTCAATGTAAAAGGGCAGGCACTCATTTGGTAGCATAACATGGCTTGATGATACTTGTTGTCTGGATGCTAGTCAAAAGGTCACAGGACTTCATACTGTACTAATGTATTTAATGACAACCTGCATTCTGAATTTCTTTGTGATAAACAGTGAACCTTTATTACCATAAACTATATATATTTAATAACATTTTGTTCAAATTTTAAACTTAGTGAATCAAACGATTATTTGGTGCCTTTCAGAACGACATGTATTTAAAATTTTGTAATAAACAGTGTGAAGAATACAAACATTCGGGCTATATGCAATTTTTTGCATTATTTAGTAAATATTTGAAAGGCCATTCATGGTTTGAAATTGTTCATTCAAATCACATTTAATTTTTCAACTCTTGTTTAATCATCTAAATAATTCATCTATTTACTAAGTAAATTAATGATTTTACTAATACAGAGTAACATCCCTATACTGCACTCCAGTGATTGTAACTTATTTATTCCACACAAGTAAGTGTCTGAATGTTTAAGTAGCAGGGGGAAGAATCTGTTGACAAGGGCCCTTGTGTTTGTTCTGCAGATATCAATGGGTGCTCATGCTGTGCTACACACTGAGAGCATGACTTTCTTTGCATATTGTACTGTCAGTCATACCGACAGACTTTGAAATCTGTTGGGTTTTTTTTTGTTTTTTTGACAGCATTATAATTATTTGAAAGTCAGCCAGCTATCTGTGAAGGCTCTCACTAGTGGGCAGCATCTTCTGAAAGAAATTTAAGTGCTGTTTTGACCAGAGCTTTTCAACAAGCCTTTGTTAGAGCTCGTTAGAAGCTATGAAATATAGTATAGTTCTGTAAAACTGTCAGCAGAACAATAAAGAACAGATGGTAAAGATGGATGAGCTTTTATTTCAGTCAGTCAGCCTGAAAAACAGTCCGTAAATATTGCTCCTTCTGAATTAAGATCAGCTTAAAATAAAAAATAAAATGTTATTTTGTTAGTGGTCACATTAAACACATCAGCATGTACCATGTAAAACAAAAAGATTACCCACTTTTAAACCTTCTTCTTTTGATTACATCATTGTCCAACATCAGACAGGGAAAATTAGTACTGACCAATTATGTTATATTTCACCTCCCCCTCTAATCATCAAGCAAAAATCTGCATGTTTAAAGACCCTCACTAATACTGTGGCATACACTACTCACAATAAATTAGGGATATTGTGAGAGACTTAGTGGATGTCATACACACAGTGTATATTGGGGCCAATACCAAAAGGCAAACTTTCTCAATGTGGCATCAATTTCAACATTCTGTGGGTATGAAAAGCTGGTATTGTCAGTAAGTCATTCCAAGTTCATCATTCA
>JBBPDA010000041.1:35024859-35045739 GCA_037974385.1 Arnoldichthys spilopterus | reverse complement strand
GCCTGTTGACGTAACACGCTTTCTGACGTGTGTTTGTGTTTATTCTGTGATAGCGAGTTGAAGCCATAATAAATAACTACCCCAAAGGACACAAGCAGGGTGCCACCATCCCAGTGCTAGACTTAGCACAGAGGCAGCATGGCTGGCTCCCAATCTCAGCAATGAACAAGGTAAAAAAGGCCTAAGAGTTATGTGTTGGCAGTGATTTATTTGGAAATTAGATTAGTTGAATTGTCATCATAGTGTTAAAATCTGCAAGAAAATTTTGTATTTGTGCCTGGAGCTTTAAGCCAAGTCACACAACCAGCGTAAGTGTTTTTTTAAATTTAAAAAGCACTTATGCAGGTTATGGATTGTTGTACACTTACAACATTAAATGTACTTCTGCGTATTTCCCGTTTTATTATACCTTACAAAATACCTTAAGACTCCTTTTCAGGGAAGTAGTGTGCATTTCTGTGTGCATTTTGGTTTTATGAATGCATTTTTTTCAGGTAGCAGAAGTCCTAGATATTCCTCCAATGAGAGTGTATGAGGTCGCCACGTTCTACACCATGTTCAACCGTCAGCCGATGGGGAAGTACCACATTCAGATCTGCACCACCACTCCTTGCATGCTGTGTGACTCAGATAGCATCATGCAAGCCATCAAGAACAAACTGGGTAAGTAAACACGGTGCCCTTGCGCTCCACCAGAGGGCTGCATTCTGAAAGCAAGCTCAGTTTCTCGAAGGTAGCTTACTACAAACCACTCAGTCCTAATCAGGCTTAACTGAGGTCACCAGCATGGAGAGCAGTAAGTAAAGTCGGTTCAGCCTGTCGCATTGAGGCTCGATGGCAGATAACTCATCGACTGACAAATCCATTCTTGTCACAAATTGTTAGAAGAATCACTGCAGAATAGATGCTTGTGGTGAAGCATGTATGAATTTGCCATACATCTGACATGTTTACAAAAACCCAGAGAAAAGGCAATGGGTAAATGGTGTGTTTACCACTTGAATTGGGGAAATACTAAATTGAAGCAGGTGCTTTGTAAATTTTGATTACGTTTGTCCATACTGTATTAAAATAAAGAATGTTTTTTGCTTCTTCTAAAAATTTTGGAGCAGTTTTCTGCTTTGTGTTGTAAACAGTAGGAGTGCTAGTTAGGGATTTTTTTCCTCAAGCAAACATTTGATCACACACAAACTGGTCTTAGAATAAGATCAGACATATACTTACATTAGCATTTAATACTTTTTAGTTTCATTATTTTGTCATGTTATATGAATACATGTAAACTGACTAATCCTGATAAAACACAGGATTAGTTACAGCGTTTCTGTTCTTTGAGAAAAATCTTTCCACTTTCACGTCTCTCTCTTAGGTATTAAAGTTGGCGAGACCACAGCAGACAAGTTGTTCACGCTGTCAGAGGTTGAATGCCTCGGTGCCTGCGTGAATGCCCCGATGGTCCAGATCAATGACAACTATTATGTAAGTATAGCTATTTAGTCCTTGAAGCAGGTGAATGCTTGAAGTACTTCTCAAAAATCATGGCTGGTTTTAGTATCACCTCTAGGAGATGCCTTTGTTTGTTTATGAAATATGGCACTTTATTGAAAATTAAGTTCACTTACACTCCAAAACAAACCTTTCCAAACACACATCTGTAGCACCAGAATAAAGGAAAAATTGCAAAAATATTATATCTCGAAACATTTTCACAATTAGTATCATGATAACAGGAAAGTAGGGCAGTGGTGGCCTAGTGGTTAGTACATTGTCCTTTGGACATAAAGGTCGCTGGTTCAAGCCCCGACCCATGCACAACTGAGGTACCCTTGAACAAGGTACCGTCCCACTATACTGCTCCACATCTTGAAAGTGGCTTCGGATAAAAAGCAACCTTTATATTTAACCCATCACACGTGCACACGTGGAGCAGCGGGCAGCTATCAACAGCGCCCGGGGAGCAGTGTAGTGGGACGGTACCTCAGTGGTGCCCGGGCCGGCTCTCAACCTGCGACCTTCAGGTCTCAAAGGCAGTGTCCTAAACACTAGGCCACCACTGCCGAAGTCATGGAGTTGAAAACAGTTTCGCAGTAAATTTAGTTCATTGTAGAGACAATGTTTTTACAATGGTGGTGATAGAAACCACAGGTTATGTCTAGAATGCAAATACATAGTGGTGACAAAAATGTAAACACACAACAAATATTCTTGTACTCACCAGGTCCTAAAACACATTACAGTGAATTATTATACATCAGATTTCATCAGTGCATCCCATAGAAGTTATGAGTTTGAGTCTCGCACATCGTTTTGGAGGAATCTTGCTGTAATTCACTGATGTTGGAGGGCTTCTGCTTATGTACAGTTCTTTTAATGTCATGACACAGTTTTTCAATAAGGTACAGGTCAAGGTTTTGCTTTTCCAAAACCTTGTCTTCTTCAACCATTCAGTTATACTTCTGCTGGTGTACTTGGGATCATTATCTTGTTGCATAACCCGGTTTCTGCCAAGCTTCAGCCATTGCACAGGTGGTCTCATATTTGCCTCCATAATACTTTGATTCAAAACAGTACACAGAAATCTTAATTACAGTAAGCTGCCCAGGTCCTGTGGCCAGAAAACATGCCCAAGCCATTTCCCACTCTACCACCAATTGTGATGGTAGTATTTGTGAAAATATGGAGAATTTGGTTTCTGGGAGATCTGGTGCTATACTTTATGACCAGACTTCATCGCTTTGGTGTCATCTGTCAGTGTCAAAGATCCTGTTCCAAAAGGTTATTTAGATATAACTTTATATATATAACTTTTAGATATAACAAACCTAAGCAGTGCTTTTTTTTTTTTTGGAAAGAATGGGCTTTCCTCTGGCTTACTTTTCATAAAGCCACCCTTGTTTATCTTTTGTTGATAGCAGAGTCTTGAATTTCAACATTTAGCATTTTAACTGAGACCCAAGGGGCCTTAGATGTCACTTATGAGTTTTTTGTAATTTATCTGCTCATCAAACAGTGTGACTTTTGGTTGGACGACCTCTTATGGGAAGACTGACAATCTCTCAATTTCTTCATAATCTTTCTCACCGCAGAATGGAGCTTAATTGTTTAGAAATGGGCTTATATCCCATCACAGATTGTTAAGCAGAGACAATTGCTTCTATCAGATCATTGATGACCACCAAACTGTGAGAACCTTTTATAGAAGTGGATGACTAAGTGCATTTAGAAGGTTACCTCAATTACTGCTATGGAAACTGAATTTCAGTATAATTACTTGGTAAATAAATAACAAAGGAAACTGGAATGTGGCGTTTTATACCCAATGTTAGATTTACCTGGTCAGGGCTGGGTGATGTTCTGTTACAAAGGTGCAGAATTGTAAGAGGGTGTTGTCACTTTTTCTCACCACTGTAGTCACTTTATTTACTATTTAGTACCCAACAATTTTATATTGCTTTCATTAATTACACCTAATGGCTTTTTTAAAATGATTTTTGGCCAAAAACTTATTGCAAAACCATCATAAACCAAGAGTCAAGCAACAAATCCACAACCCTTTCATGTAAATGCTTTCTGATCGGTAGCTCCTGAGAGGCATTTAACACTTCAGACATCTGTTTTCTATCATCACGACTGTGAACAGGTCTGACTCAGTATGTTTCTGTAAAACATTTAGCATCAAACCACTCTGAACCATTATGAAGACATTTTGAAAACTCAGAATTCCCCTTTAAATGAGTAAGAGAAAAATAGTATGTAATACCATTGCAAATGTATATCTAGTATACAATGTAAGATTAACAGAGTTGCCTCAAATTAAACTCTCCCATTTGATATGTAGCAACTCTAGCTGAAGATTACTCTGCTGTTTTAAGAGCTTGGACATGTAGAAGTTGTTAGGTCACTGGAATATTCATCCCCTAATGACATCCCTCAGTTCACCTTAGAGTGTTGGCATGAGTATAAAGTGCAAGAAGCCTTTTCTTCTTGCTGTAATTGGCCAGTTGATATAGTCTGATGTCACTAAGTACTTTTCTTATAAAGAAAGAAAGTTATTTCCCCCAGCTCTGAAAGTGCGCCACTCTGCCAAAAAAACAAACTGCATTCTGAGCGCCTTGTGGTCTCTTTCGATAGGTTTCCACATAAAACAGTCAGTGGCACTCATGAGGGAAAAAATGTGAACACACCCTCAAAGAATGATTTTAAGCAAGAGAGAAATTTTTGTGCACTTTGCTTTTAAAACTCTTTCCAATGCTGCAAATGTGTTTAATGTCGAGTTTAAAAAATATTGAAACATTCATGAGATTTTACTCATTAAACAACTGCAATTGTGTATTTGCATTTTCTCCTAACCTGGCTGAACGCACAGATGTTGTTTCGAGAAGTTTGAGTCGTTGTGATCAAATTTGGCTAAAGTATTACACGTTACACTATTTTTGTTCCTCTCGTGTTATATTTCAACTGCTTATGTCTGAAGTTTAAAAACAGCTATAAAAAAAAGTCTATTCATCACTTTGATTTTAAGACCATAGCCCACAAAAGTTTTGTATTTATAGTGGCAAATACAATTTTTCCCCTGGACATTCCCATAAAGTTCTAGAAACTTCTGGACAATTCTAGAAATGTCTGGACTCTTCTCACAGTTATAAAATATTCTGGAAATTCAAATATTTTTTTTAAAATTGCCATTGAAAGTGAAAGGAGAATGTTATTAAAAACATACATTTCAAAATGTCATTGTCCTGACCACAGAAGCAAAGTTTTTCTAGAACAACAGCCATTTTCTTTTTATTTTAGGCATGAGGAATTGGGAAAACACACTTTGTAATCAGGAACAAACATAAAATAGAACTTTTATATAGTGTAATTGAGGTAGCCATTTTGACTGCATGTGTCTTTTGGCTAAAAGGGCTGTGTACTTCTGCATTGAGAGATTTTCACTTCAGTGATGCAGAAAAACCACTAAAAATTTGAAAGTGACAAGTTTTTTAGAGAGATTTTTGTAAAGGAGCTATATGAATAAGAGGTAATCACAACAGCTTGGTAGGGGCTTAAAGCTCAGATCTAACCAACGTTTATAAAATAACCTTTATGAAGTAATGAGTCAGAGAAGCGACCGTCTTGTAGGGTAAACCCCACTTATGTGACACAGAGGTGATAATAAACTGCCTGGGCAATGATGCAATTAATCGTGACCTCACACTGAAACGGAAAGGGACTCGGCAGCTAAAAGTGGGTTAGCAGGTTTAACTCCCACGTTTAATCATCAACTTTGCTTCTAGGTTGTGGGTGGCAGCTGCTTATTGCTACCTCTCTGGCATCGGCCTTGCAGCTTCTATTTGTGTAGTCATAGGAAAATTTTGCACTTTCACCAAATTTCTAGGATTATATTTCTCGCTTAAAAGTCCCCCAATTCCTGCACCATCTGATTCTTCCATGACATGCAGCTGCCTCAACTAGGTGCTAAAAGTGTTCTATTTTGATTGGGTTTGCTTTTAAAGTTAAGATCTGTCTAAAGGGGCCAGGACAAAGCAGCAGCTGGTTTCAGGCTTGAGGTCTGGTCAGCGAGTCATATCACCTACTGACTTGCTTTTAGTGTCACACTTTCACAAATAGTGGGAATTTACCAATGTAAGTTACCATTCCAAGAAACCAGAGTGGTCCTGTTTCAAACCGGTCACCCTTAACTGTTAGATTTCTTTAAAAAGCTCAGTTATGTTGCATGACATGAGTAAATATGAGTTTTAAATCGCTCTCGCCTTTTCTTTCCCTTGCCTGATCATTGCAGGAAGACCTGAAGCCTTCGGACATTGAGCAGATCCTTGATGAACTGAAGGCAGGGAGAGTCCCCCCACCTGGGCCCAGGTATGAAAGCTGTGCCTGCAGTGAATTTCCTGTTTCTGAGTAATAACTACAAAGATCATTACTTCTGTTTTGTATAATGTGTTCCATTGTGAATGCTGGGGGAGACGGAGACCATGAACTGCTGTAAATTATCTTTTGGGTATCTTGGTGTGCTACAGGTAAAGTATAGGCAGTATCTAGGCATTCGTGATGGTGTAGTCTTTATTTTGATTAGGCCCTGAGACTTATCACTTTTTCCCAAATCTGTCTTTGCATTACTGTTGTTTCTGCTGCACTATCAAATTTGCTTACATTTTACTTGTGGCTAGATTAACAGGCAGGTTAGCACGTGGATGGTTATATCCAGTGATGGTGTTTTTCTTTGAATTCACAGGACACCAAGATTTAACAGTGGCAGAAAACGGTTGTAGAATATTCTTGGTAGAAGTGTTCTTTCTAATGTCTGCAGAGCATTTGTACAACTCTAGGGTTTGTTTTCAGTTCCATCAACCAGGCTGAGGAGATGTGAGGGGGTGGGGTTATTTTAGAAACGGCTTTGTTTCTTTTTTCTAGTGTCAGTTTCTATAAAACAGTAGTAATAGGTTAATATGATTTTTAGTGAACATGCATTAATGCTGGTGGTTTCCTAGTGGGTATATGGTGTATACTTGCGGACTACACCTCTGGTCCTGTCTGTATGTGAAACTGATACCAATGTGGTAATTGTACACAACCTTCTGCCCCAGGCTGATACTGAAAAGATATCTTTAAGTATCTCTAGATGTGGGGACATGTTAGAATTGATCCTGATTAATTCTCATAACTTATGTTCTTATAATGATCACAAAATGTTCAACTGCAGCTCTAAGTTTATTCCTTTATCTTTCAGCTCTTTTCAATAATTTGCACACAAATCACTACATACATTTTTTTCATTTATTGACATCGGTCTCACATTACATCATCATTACATAACACTTTCGTTGGAAGATTACCTACATAAATATGGAAGTTGTGACACTGTCTGGTCACTTGGTAGAGATTACTTTTTCCTCTCTTTGTGCAGGAATGGACGTTTCTCATGTGAACCGGCAGGAGGTCTAACCTCCCTGACTGAGCCTCCTCCTGGTCCTGGTTTTGGGGTCAGGCCTGACTTATAACTGCCTCAGAGAGACCAACTGCATCATGGACCCTCACCTAACTTGAGTTCTTTCAAACGTCACAGTCATCTGTGAGTGTAAATAAAATGTTAATTGTACCTAAAACAGTAGTGTTCTCCTTTATACGTCACAGTTGCACATTCAAGTTGGCAAATTTTGTTCAAATGAAGGAGGGAGAAAACTTCTTAAGACCTGAAATTCTTACGTTTTCATCATTTAGAAATGTAAAGCCAAGTGTGCATCTTTCGTGAACTGCTGTAACTAAAATGTGGACAGATGAAGTGACCGGTCTTGCAAATGGACTGAATTGTATAGAGGAATATTGTTGGCAGCAGTCCGGACAGAATCAACTAGAACGATCCCTCAAAGGCAACTGACGCACTGTTGAATTTGGTTCGGTGTAGCCACATAAAACACAACAGCTCAGCTGAAAAGACTACAAGCTTTATTTTTTCTTGTGTGTGTGGCTTCACTACAGCAAGGTTTGCTCATACACCATAAATCTGAATTATGCCTTAATTATGTCCTTGGGCAAATCGCTCTACACGTGGTGTGTTCGAGACCAATAAGGCAAACTAGCTACAGATATGCCACCCACTTTACATGCCACACGCCTTTACGTTATAACTGCTGCTTCTATTATAGCAGTGATCCCCAAACCCCAGTCCTGGGGAACCACTGTCCTACACGGTCCAATTTTAATCCTTTCCCACACCTGAAGATCTAAATCAGCTGATGAGCATGACCAGGTACGTGGGGACTGAATATAAATTAGACTGCGCGGGGCAGTGGATTCCCACGCCTGGGTTTGGAAACCACTGCAATGTAGTACTCCATACTGGCTGTGCTGGCTGCCACATTGCATTCCACCCCCCACCCCCCCTCTGGCTCGTCTAGCCACTGCCCATCCCCCCTGCTCTGCCTAACGCGAACGTTCTCGCTCGAAGCGATGTCAGACAAGTGAATGAGTCGTTCTTGTGAATCGGTTGTTCTAAACAAACCGAATCACAAGCTAAACTGCATTTTTGTAGCATGAACGCAACGGTTAAGTGTTATGGAATAGAGACTTCAAGTCATTTTTCATATTAAACCTAAAAAAGTCCGTGAAATAACATGTGCATGTATTTTTAAAAACATCTTTTTTTAAACTCGCTGCCTTCAATTATATAGTCTGCTTACATTAGTTTGAAGTAGCAATGCAGTTAAAATGGAAGTAGACTAGTAAATAAGGCGGCTTTATTTGTGATCTGCTTGAAAGAATCGTCTCGGCAGAACTGAACCGAACTTTCCATCGCGGCTCCCCTGTGGTTCGAGCTTGTTCTGCAACATAATGGCCACCACTGCGCACGCGCAAGGCTTTCTACATAATGCAAAATACCACTGCGCCACAACAGTGCCCGAGCCCGACACTGGGCTGTCGACTGGACACCACGAACGACCGGCCGAGGTTCCGTTAACGAGATGAAAAAAAACTCAGAGAGTATGAAAAGAAAGAGAAATCATATTTACTCCACTCCTCAGCGATATCTCTGCTCGACCCTCCGACATTTTCGAGAACCTTCCTCCCAGCAGCTGCAGCGTCCAACGGAAAGGATGACGTCAAGCGAATGAGCGCGTCACCTCACCCCTCTACCCCAAAAGCGTGTTTGGGCCTTTGTAAATGTCGGAAAACCGACGTAGATAAACACACCGGCCAAAATAAAGTGCAGTTGTTAATCTACGCGCGATAAACGAAAGATTACCCGCGGTAAAAACTAACGCGAAGAGCGTGGCGAGTTTTAAAATCGACCCAGGAAGAGAAGAGACGCGATCCTACCGCCAGCAGCAGCACACGCAAAGGCTTTTAAGCTCGGCACGGCTGGCGCGGTCACGTGACCGAGCGCAGACCAATCAGCGTGGCACTTTCATGTTTTTGCTGGGCTTTTCTTAGAGACGGCGGAGGGGACGGCGACTGGGGATGTTTTCAAAAGCGGCCGTAAGCTGGATACGAACGTCACGCAGTCGCGGGGCTGAACGCTCGTTTTTCAACGTTTATCCGCACAAAGCGCGCGCTTCTGAGAAACGGCACGAGTTTTCCGAGCTCGTACGCGAACAGCCGAACACAGCTTCCCTGCGGTGAGTAGAAAAGTAAACACATTCTCCCTATTTTTTCCAGCTTCTTGTGGCGTTCGGGAGAAAGAAGGCGCTGAGCTAACCGTAGCGAGCTAGCCAGGCAGCTAACTTCAGTGCTGAAGCCAACGCGGTAATTTAACGGCTAGTTTTCCCCCCCCACATAGCTGCAGTAAATACCGTGACATGTGGCGCCGTGGCTGCGCCCGGTTTGTTGTGTATACTTTTTCACGTTTCCGAGCACACGGAAATTTCTTTAGCCTCAGCGCTGCACGTAGACGGCTAAGCTAAGTCGCGTCGACGACGGAGCGGTGACAACCACCTCTGGTCTTTCAGGAGGGAATGCGAGTCGCTGTTAGCAACAACTAACGTTAGCGCACAACGTTAGGAGGCAGCAGGGGAAGCGCTGAAGGGGCGACCCCATCTCCAGCGCTACTGTGGGCTATTGTCTGTGCGTGGAGGGGTGGCGCAGTCTGCAACACCGACAAGACCCCCCTCGTATGTTGTATTTTTGGCTTATTTTTGTACATTTTCGCGAAGTGCAACTCCCACCACATACTAGTAGTAATGCATTTATTATTTAGTTTAATAGCAATTTAGAGACTGGCATTGCAATCTGAATGCGTTTGTTTGACAGTTGTCTGTCTAGGTAGACCGATACACTAATTCTGAACAACATTTTAAATTCTCTTTCTAGAAAGTACTATTTTATTATTATTTTTGTTGTACCGTGTCTGCGCCAAACGTGTGCATCTAGCCTTGCATGAGCAAAACAGACATCCTGGCTCATCAGCTCAGCGTTTTGGGGGTGTGTGTGTGTGTGTTGCCACAAAGCTTTCTCTGCTGGGTGACCGACCATCCGTCCTTCGCACACAAGCCTTTTGTCTAAAGGACGGTGTCAAGGCGTCTACAGCTGCTTTGCCTTGATGCCCACGTTTGCTGATATTTCTTCAGTGTTTTTGATGACCTAACTCGCTACTACATTGTTTACTAGGAGTACATTGATATCCATCAGATTTGCACTACGAGGCACCAATTACACATACAAGCTGTAATATCAGACATGATGCTGTTCTCTTGTAACATGTCAATATAGAAAATACCTGCATCAGTATATATCAGGTCATTTTTGTCCATTTGAGTCGTTAATCAAATAAAATTACAAAAAATAATTACATATTTATAACAGATTAATAAACATCTTAATTGTAACATGACTGGCCCGCCATGTGTGTTACATGTAGGACCTTCATATTTCTCACAATTTCGTATTTCCCCAAATTGAGTTTTTTTTTAATGTATGTGTAATTTTTTTAGGGTGTAGTTGTCTTCAGAAAGGATTTGTTAGTTTTCTTAATGTCATCATGACTATCTTAGTATTTTAGCATTGACACTTTGTACATTTTGGCCAAAGTATTCAACTTTCACTTGACATAATTTCTGTATGGAACCTAAGTCGGATCTCTGTACCCACTCCGGTCTTGCAAAATGACATATTAGGGATTATCAAGAGATCCCACTTTTCCACTGGGCCACTGGCCAACGAGAGCTTGTGGTTCCTGTTGTTTTTCCATTGACCCTTTTTCAGGCATTTAGCCACATGCACAAGGCCTCGTATGAGAACTCGTGCAGGTTTTAAAGAAATCATTTTCTTGTAGAAATCTCTTTAAGAAAAAAGAACCTCTTTGCTGTCAGGTTTCCTAATGTTGGATTGTAGTAAAATCTCCTATCTTCCTTGTGGTTTGTTTACATTAGATAAATGAGTAGGGGCTCACACCAGCACAGCTTTTAGCAAAGTAAAAGAAGGAACAGAGGAACAAACTCTACTCAAGGCAAACATTAAATAGATAGAAATGCTGATTTTTTTGATTTCCTTTTGTCGTTTTTGCTTTAATCTTTGTGTGAACATGTGTTATTATTTCTCGTTCTGACTCATGGTCATTAAAAACATCAAAAGTCATAATGAAAACACAATTAGATGACATTTGTTTACTTGGGCTATCTTGATGCTGTCTGGTACCAGCTTTGCCATTCATAATATTTGGAGACGGTTTACTTTCAATGTTGTTCATCATAGACTGACTTTGCTCAAATCAGGAATAGCTTAGAGTTAATTCTACACGGGATTTGCCATAAAACATATCATAATAAATTGTATTATTGCCTGCAAGATCATTCGGTTCATTCTGTTTTAAAGCTAAAAGCACTTCTCTTAAGTGCGTCAGTCCCTTAACATTTCGATCATATTCTGTAGGCATTTTTACAGTATTTGTTTAAGCTAATACCCTTTCTCCTTGATTTAACCTAATACTGATGGGCAACATCACTAGAAATATAGTAGTAGGAAACCGGTTTTCAAACTAGACCTGCTTGGTCATGGCAAAAGTCATAATCATGATTATTTAGGTCAGTATTGAGATCATGATTATTTAATTGTATTATTTAATTTAAGTAATTGTACAGCCCTATTTCCAGCATGTAATTTGTTATTTATTATATGTCCAGTGCATGTGTCCACTTAAGACATTGTGTGGCGATTTTGATTTGTAATTAGTATGAACCAAAAAGGTAATTATTCATCATAATACACCAATAAAAATAAGTAGTAAATTAAATCATATTTGTTTTAATAAACATCTGTTAGTACAACTGGTTGGATACAACACAAAGCAAAGTTTCTTTCAGACTAGTAATAAGGAAGGTAAGAGAGAAGCCAGCAATCAGTTGAAAATTTTCAGGATGACCTGAAAACAGCAGAAGCAACAGTTTTTCAGAGAGCAAGCAATGAACTGCACCACAATCAAAATAAGTGCATAGAT
This sequence comes from Arnoldichthys spilopterus, assembly GCA_037974385.1. Classification (NCBI taxonomy): domain Eukaryota; kingdom Metazoa; phylum Chordata; class Actinopteri; order Characiformes; family Lepidarchidae; genus Arnoldichthys; species Arnoldichthys spilopterus. Next base: position 35,033,810 of record JBBPDA010000041.1, on the reverse strand, counting down.
GAATGTCTGCACAAAATCTACACAAAAGCATTTAAACAAATCAGGTGGAATAATATTCTCTGGTAGAAATAGAAATAGAACTGTCAGTAATTCAGCTCATCACATTTGGAGAAAGCTCGTTTGCTGGTATGACCCCTGGAACATTGTACCCACAGTGCTTTGCTGCTCACTGTTGTCGAGGGAATTTATTATAAAAAGAATTTATCCCATTGGCTAACAAATGAGAGACGATGAACAGTCATTTCATAATTAATTTCAAATTCATTTTTAACCTTTAGCATTATCTTTGTTTATGCTTATTAATGCATATTACATCTTTTTTACATATTACATCAGTTTTTTTTAACCTTTTTATATTAAATATTTAAAATGCTTTGTGGAAAGATCATATAAAGCCCCTAAACATCTAGATCAATAAAACAAATCTCATTGGTATTACACATTAATATTGCTTTACGTTTTATGTGAAGCCCTCTTTAAATGTTAGACATCATATCTTGCTTTAAACTGTATTTTGTCAGATGCTTCTTTTACAGAGCGTGGAGATTAACTATTGTTACCATATGAATAATATATCTCTTATTACAATTATCTGTATGATTTATTTATAACTGTAATGTCAAATTACAAATGCACCAACCAGCATATCACAGATCACTGTATGCAGCACATCTGTTGTGTGTGTGTTTATAATTCCTGCACATGTCGTATTTACAGTTGTAAACATGTTTGCAGTGTTCATGTAAATTCATGCAGCTCAGGTCTGCATCGTTGGGCGGTGAGCATAAGCATTTCCATGGTGTTCCACGTCATGTGAGCAGGGGCTGGTAGCGTGGTGAAGAGAGACAGAAACAGGCATGCGTAAGAGCATACTGACTCACCCTCTTACCCATTAGACATTGCCCTTTGTGCTCAGAACCATTCCCGTGAGAGACCTCTTGCTCTGCTTCATATTCTTACTGGATGCCATTTTTATTTTGCCTCACTCGGATTTTATTTCCACTTTTCCATATAAAGGTGCAGGCAGGATTTAGTACATTTTGATGTGGGCCCAATATGATGTGTAGAAATGCAGTAAACATTTGTGTTCCTTTAGTAAGTCAGATCTTAATGTAGCAGCCATGTTTGAACCAGCAAGAATGTAAAATGAAGCAAAATATTAAGTATGTACTTTATTTTTAAAATAATCATTTAAAATTTCATATTTTATTTTATGAAGAGAATTAATGAAAAATAAAAGGTATTTGTCACAAGCTATCATTAATATTAATAATAAAAATAATTGTGAGTATCTTATATAAATTGTAATTTGAAATTTGAATGTGTTTTACTAAAATGCTATAAGCATAAAAGTATAAGCATAAAATGTAAAATGTACATATACATTTTTCAATATAAAAAATATTTTGAGCAATACAGTTGTTAATTTGATTTTTTTATCCCCTTAAAATCCAGAAAATATTTTAGTTAGACCCTTGTAGAAAAGGTTTTTGGATTGTTGTTATTGTTTTTTCTAAGTATTAAAATTATCTATTGTTTTTAGAGTAACTTAAGGTGGTTTAATGAGGAACCTCTGAAGACATGATATTTATATATCCTGACTCCTTGTATCTTCATTAACAAGAACAAAACCATTACCAGATCATGTTTTGCCCAGTGTCACAAGCAGCATCTTGTTTTTACAAGTCATCAGAAATCCCATAAAATAACAAGTGTTTATATGAAGTGGGCACCAGCCTGCATTCTTTCAGTACCTGCATCCATTCAGATCCTTTCTGTACAGCTTTACATCAACTTTAGAAAAAGATGATCGAAAAAAAGAACTACGTTCTCCTCTTTTATGTGACATTGCTGCAAGTCATCTGATTTTCTTTTTACGGCATCCTTATAAAAGAACATTTTGGGAAAACCCCACAAAATATGTCAAGTTTCTCTCAACACCCCTAAAAGGTCAGACTCTGGGCCTTTTTAAGATGACAGGATGACGTGTAGGCCTTTACTCTCACTGTAGCCAGCTGATGTGGTGAGCTGTCTATGGCTGTGGTGTTTACTGCTCTGGAAAATGAGTGACTTTTAAAGATGTAGCCTTACTTTAGTTCGTAAAGTTCATTCTCCTGGAACTCAAAACATAGCCCAAACGTGGCTTAGTAATTAAGAGAAATTCATAAACGACTAATAAAACTAAAATAAACGAATAAAACATGTAATAAGCTGCAACTCGTACAGAGTGTAGTCTTGTTCTGTTACAAAGTAGAATGACTGAAGTGTTAGATCTGAAGATCTTCCTTGGTTTCTTGTTATGAAAGAAAAAAATAATTTTAGTAATAAAAATAATAATAATAAATAGTACTAATACACTTTATTCCAAATTATCATTACTGTTGTTGTTTAATTTATTATGATTTTTAACATGACTTCTGTTTCTGTTGTCATAGATGGATAGATAGATTGATCCTGAGGGAAATTTTTTGTGAACTGCATGTGGCCTTGATAATCAGCCTGGTTGAGTTTGCTGCATGCTGTCTCACATTGCTTAGACGATGGCCTGTTCTTTATGCACATTGTGATAAAACTGCCCAGCCTCTATTTTTAGTCGAAAACCTAAGCGAGCAGGATGGCAGTTTTTCATAGTGAAACTGAGTTTGTTGCTGTAGTAGTAGTGAATCTGGTGGAAAGTGTTTTTGACATGAATGCAGCGTTCCCATTATAGGAATTTGTTTAGTTATTTTGTCGTGTGGATGTGGTTTAGACCAACAGTGTTGGGCTCCAGGCCTGGAACACTACAGCACTGCAGTGTTTATTGTTGTCCCTGCTCCAGTTCACTGGAGTCTGGCACCCTGCATTTAGCCCATTAATAATGGTACAACTCGTCCACCTTTTAATTGTTTACAAACGCAGGGTTTTCAGAATCTCGACCCACAGGCTTCTGTGTAGACTGAGATCAATAGACTGATGCAGATGTGAAACTGAATTCTGCTAGGTGATGAGGAAAGGGTTTGCACATTTCATTAGGATGGTCAGAGACGATCAACTTTCATCTGTTTTTTTCCTTACATTGTTGCAGATGACTCTATCAACGAGTCTTTGGAACCAAAGCTGTGTAAAATATGCTCAGTCATGATTTTTTGGCAAAAAAAAACGACACGGCAAGACACGGCTTTCTGCTCATGTCTAAAATATTTGCAGTATTTTAAGCAGCTCAGAACGAAGCCTGATGTGAGCTGTGCATCAATGTTGTAATGCATCACAGTCAACACAAGTTTGGGTTGTGAGTATATTTGCTAGATTTGTGTGAACTGCGAGTGGGAGCACAAACTGAAATTGCTTTTATTTCAATAGCGTGAAGACAAACAGATCATTTTTGTTTTTTTCTGGAGTGCACTGATATTGCTGCAGTGTTGATTTGTGCCCTCTAAACGGTCAACTCTCAAACTGGTTTCAAAGAGGATGTGAAAATGAAAGTCTTCATAATCGCTTAAAAGTGTGTGTGTGAGTGCGTGCATGCATGCGCATGTGTGAGAAAGAGAGAGAGAGCACAGTTAAACAGTGAAGTATGTGAACCAACCCTCCATGCACGCACGCACGCACAGTATGTGTGAGGTGGGTGGAGCCTGCTGATTGCACAATGTGCATGGCTGGCTGTTGTCCAGAGCTTTTTTCCCCCTTTTTTGTTTTTAACGAGGATCTCTGGTTGTAACGGCCGCTGCCTGTTCCGACAACCATGTGTCTTGCTCAGAGAGGCAGGTCTGCTTGTGAACTGCTCATGACCTGCACTTGTTTTTGTTTTCAGCAGCTGAGCGTTGTGAAACGTGAATTTGACTGCTAACTAGTTCATAGCATGACAGGATGTACATAAACGGTTGCCTGACATGAGAACATGAGGGGAATTCTTATTACAACTCAACACTGAAATCTGAGCTCCTCTAGAAAAGCTGTGATGGATATAATATTATGAATCATTTTAAAAGCTCTGGTTTTTCCTCATAAACAGGGTTATAACGTAATATAAAAATGGGATTCTACACAGTATGGAAAAGTATGGAATTTGATTTTAGTCATTTCTAGCTCTGGCCAGGTGTAAAAAAGAATTAGGAAGCATGAACAGATTTGTGTCTTCCATACTGTTTCTTTGATTCTGTTTATAATTTCTAATAGATTATCACAAAAGCAGAGTGTTTTTAATGGCCTTTGGAGCAGGCAGCCACAGCAGTTACACAGTGTTTCATACAGCGCTTCATGTTTTGAGAGAGTGAAGGATGTTTATTGATTAAAAATAAGTCAATGGTTCTTAAACTTTTTGTGACTGGTAATTTGCTGGGGATTTTTTTCCCCCCTCTTGATTTTCTGCCCACTAGCTAGGCCGCCCCAGTCCCACAATACCACCAACACTGAGAGAGTGAAGAAAAGCTTGTGCTCCCTCAGAGTCATGTGATGTTCTGCCACATCTTTTCAAACAAATCTTTCAATAGTGTAACACTTAAAGGAGAACAATAACTACCAATTTCGTTTCGTTAGCTAACAGACGCCAGTGCTGGCTAGCATAGCACTAAGTGAGGGGGAGAGGGAGGGCCATCCTACCATCCAGACAGAGCAAAGCCAATTGTGCTCTTTTGAGCTTCTAGCGTGGCTGTGGCACCACCTGGGATTGAACTTGCGATCTCCCAATGATTGAGCCAATGCTTTGACTGTTTCACCACTTGATAGCTCTGTGAATGTAATTATGCATTAAACGTATTTTGAGACCTTAACAAACAAAAGAACAAAATGTAATCACCAATGTTTTAAATTTGACATATTTAGTTTATTTATTAACCCTTTCCTATTTTTTGACACAGTGCTGACTGAAAGAGACAAAAGGTTTATGATTGATGTACAGCAAGTACAACATAAACTTCTGTGCAATATAGAAGAAAACATGGCGTGTATGAAATGAAATGTATACATTGTGTAAGCTATTTAGCAAAAACTGAAATCGATATATCATCTTCCATTCAAGTTACAGTAAATACACCAAGGAGTGTGACTTACTGTGCATTTTAGAATTTTCATGCAGTTCCTGTTTTATGTTGCTGATCCTCAACATCATAAAAATGACAGATCTTCTGAAATTGTTTACCTATGAAATCAGTTAAACAGTAAATGGAAAAAAAACTAATTTAACCTTTTTGTTAAATATTGAGTAATTACAGCATTTGGTATTTTGGTCCAACCTTCAAATCTGCTTGACAAAAACAGAATGTTTTCATGTTGCTGTTTGGTTAAAATTCTAGTATTGAACTTGTCTGGCTTTGGTGTTATTTGTTACAGTACCTCTCTACAATCTTGTGACCATTATTTGGCAATATAATAAAACATAGTAAGAATGTAACATACGTTAACAATTGAATTTTAAAACCATTTATTTACATTATATAATTTTTTTTGTTAGTTTTTTTTACTCCAATGTCGCATATGGTCTAAATTCTACCGATACAACCATCCATGGCCTGGAGTCTAAGAGAGCACAGTTTGCTTCTCTCTCTTTCTCTCTCTCTCTCTCTCCCCATCACACAGCATGATGCTAGTCAGCACTGGTGTCTGCTATCTGACGCAGCAGAATATTGCAAAGAAAAAATTATCTGGGGTCTGAAAAAGTAGGTAAACTTTAAATGTAAAATGTGTAGGAACCCTTATAAAACCAAAAACTGTCCGGGATAACTCACTAAAGCCCTAAAGCTATATACTGTTATGCCTTCTGAAACAGAAATGTGTTTGTGTGTATATTCATTTTTAAATATAGTTATAATAATCCATATATGCGCGCACACATTATTTGTTTAAAATGATATTGTGTATTTAATTTTAATGCAGATGGTAAAACACTTGGTTAATGCTCCAAAGTTTCTGTCTCATGTGTCATTCAGTTTTTGCAGGTAAAATGAAAAAGTGGTGAAACAAATATCTCTTTTCCGTTAGGGGAGTGCCAGTGCTGGTGCAGAGCCAGTTCTACCTTGGTGCGTTTTGAGAACTGGCCCACGTTTCAACAGGTTTGAGAACCAAACGTGACATAGCAGGAGTTTGTCAGTTCTTCAATAGAGAGATAACTTGCATACAGAAGGCCTCTGCTTTGTTTTTATCAGTTCACTTTTATAGGTGTTACATATTGCTTTTTAATGTAAAAACCGAATGTAAGAACTTTGTCAGTCAGTCTGTCTGTCCTGCCAGTTTCTCTTGGCTTTCTGTTGAAACCAAGAGCACCAACAAAACGTTGGTTTCTTCCACAAATCATTGCTGGAGCGACTTCTGTTTTCACTCATGATGTGTTCACACATATCCTGCAGTATCCCCGCGTATAGCCACTGATGTCAGCCGTTCCAACTTTGGGAACAGCAGTTTTGTGGAGCAGTGCCTGTGCTGGATTTTTGGCACCAGCACCAGTCTTTTTTTCGGTGGAAGTGCGCGAAACCATTCTAGGTTATCATCTTTGATTGGCTTTTCAAAAAGAGATGAAATTGTATGAAAATATTATGTTATGATCATAGAGACAAACGATCACAGTTCATTATTATTATTATTGCGTTGTTTGTAAAAAGCGCTAGAAAAAACTCCTGAAACAGAAATCAATTTACCAAGTGTAATTTTTTTGCAATGGGCAAACTTGGTTTCCAGACCAACGACGCACACAGCAACCGAAGTGTAGTGCTATGTTAAGAAGTTCCAGAGCAAATGAAACGGTTGAAGTTTCTGGGTTAGTCCATCATCGCATGGGTCTAGTTAATTGAACAAGCTTGTAAAGAAGTTGTGAATTTCTGATTGAGGATGTTTTTTATCACAAATCATGTGCAAAGGGAAGAGCAAAATTTCTTTTTTAAAGTCTTGGTGGAATAAAGGTTGTTGCTATTGTAAAGCATTTTGTTCTAAATAATGTGTATAAAAATGGTGCACAAATGTTAGAAATGCATTTAGTAATGTAGCATGTGAAGTGTAGAAGTGTGTAGCCTGGAATATGAAGATGGAGAAGAAGCTGATTACCGTGGTTTGTTTTCGTATGTGTGATACATGTCAGTGAGCAATTATTTGTCATTGTGAACACACCACAGCACATAGTGCACCACAATGAAAGGTCACCTCTGCATTTAACATATCTGTGTAGGAGCAGTAAGCAGCTGACATGGGCAGCACCAGGGGAGCAGTGCTTGGGGAAGGTACCTTGCTCACAGGTACCACAGTGGTACTTGTACTTGTATTTGTACCGGTCTGGGATTTGAACCAGGCAACCTTCAGGTCACAGGGGCAACTCCTTAACCACAGGACGTGAAGCATGGACGTAGACCGTGGAGATTGTTGGTTGGTTGTTAGTTTCTACTTGTCTCTGATGTTTTGAATCACTAGAGTTTACTGTAACATAGTTATAGTTTTCATTAATGATGCAGTGTAATGGGAAAGATTCTCCACAAAGTACATGTAGACAGAGACTTTTTTTAGGGACTGCAGCACTGTGGTAGGTGCTGTATATGGATTCCAAATACCCAAAATTTGCAGTTCTTTTGTTGATAGGCGACATAAATATTGATTGCTTGTAACAGTTTATACTTTATCAAACTCTGTGCTGCAGTTCTATGGAGGTTTCAGCGTTGACTGCCATGTTTGAAGGGTTTTTTTGTTGCTCTCCAGGGCATCGTGAAAGTCACATGACTGAAAACTATGAATAAGACTAAAGCATCCAGAGCGTTTTCCCCACCATAAACAAACCCACACTGCTTGCAATGCCTGCATCTGGGAGACAGTTACTAAATTTGGTTGATGCACAACAGAATTTAATACAACATTTTAAAACCGTGGGAATCTGCCATTGTTTTAAAATCCAGATCACCCATCAATGGGACTTTCTTGTCATCTGTCCCAGACTAGTCCAGCTACCATGGACTATTTCTGTGTATTTCAAGCTTCATATGCATATGCTGGATATGTTACTCCAAGCTATAGGCTTTTATCTGATGCCTATCCAATGTCGACCAGAGAAGGATGAGTTCCTCTTGTGAGTCCTGGTTCCTCACAAGGTTTTTACCTCTAGCTTAGGGAGTTTCTTGCTTGCCTTTGTTGCCATAGGCTTGCTTATTAAGGTCTTGGACACAGATTCTGCAAAGCTGCTTAGTGCCAACGTCAGTTGTAAAAGGCGTTATAAAAATAAAATTGACCTTTTATTTGATTTTAATTGACTTTAATAATAATTTTTAAAAACGTGAACCTGCACATTTTGTGGTAGATGATGGAAAAGCTAAGGCTGGCCAGAAATGCATCATACAGATTTTAAATATTTGTCGGTGTTTCTCATGTAGTAGCCATATCAATGTTTTGAACACTAATGCTAAAGAGTAAAGTGGGAAATCCTACATTCTGCCTTAATTGCAGCCAGCTTACAAGTTGCCCTCAGTACTGTTTACTTCAGATTGATGGATTACTTGTAGAGGTTTAAAGACAGATATACATTATTCATTATGAAGCAGGCTTGTCATGGTTAGCCAGGCTGTTCTGCAGGATATCACGTCAGAATTTGGACAGAATTTCATGGAACGCTTCTGCTCAGACTCCTTTCTTTGTGCAAATGCAGCATTCATGAAAAGTGAATAAAAGCCATTTTAACAAGCTTTCAATTTGCATGGAGGAGTTTCTCTAAGTTGCTTGTTGGTGACCTTTTTTCTACATGGCGATGCCCATAAATAAATAAATAACATGTTTTAAAGCTCCTGTCTTCTCATTTTCATGATTATCATCTATATTGTCTGTAGTTTTTGTGACCTGGCAGACAAATAATGATGTTGGGGTTTTCTGTTGAAAAATAATTTTTCTTAGGTCTAATTTATTAATTATTAACATGAACTCAGATGTGCCAAAGATTTATTTAGAATTAGCAAAGTACCATAACAAAATGTGACCTTTGCATTTAACCCATCCATATGTGGAGCAGCGCG
>JBBPDA010000041.1:34987387-35021545 GCA_037974385.1 Arnoldichthys spilopterus | reverse complement strand
CTCTCTCTCTCTCTCTCTCTCTCTCTCTCTCTCTCTCTCTCTCTCTCTCTCTCTCTCTCTCTCTCTCTTCCCCCCTCCCCCTTTATCACTTCATCACTCTGCCCTTCTCTCTCTTCTGTGCTTCTGTGTAATCTGCAGTAAATGGCGCATTGTTCTGTCCTAGCTTGGGTATCTATGGTCATTAACCTACATTCTGAGCTGCAGACCGTAGACTCCTTAAAGCACTCTCAGCTGCACGCCGACCAGGAAGTTCAGCTCACTATTTGTTAACCCTTCTCAGGCCAATTTTAGCCCATAGTGTTAGCAGTTTTTCTATTAAGAGGGAACCCCAGTGTCAGCAGAAACTAATGTTGTTGTTTTATTTTCTTTTGCCTGCTGTTTGTTTTTGATTGTTTTTTAATAAAATCATCTTTGATTAAATTTTTTTTTTTAATCTAACAACTGTGAGTATTTGTGTTTGAACTGTAAAGCTGTATCATGACAATGCACCTTATTTTAGTAAATGCTATGACTGTCATCCTGCAGAAAGCAGAACCGATTGTCATCAATATTCTCAGCAAAAATGTAATGGTTCGGGAAGACGATGCAGGTGTTGCACTTCTACCACAGGGTGCTGCGTATGTTGAAGAGGCTGCAGGGATTCAGCTGTTGATCAGAATTACTGACCACAAGTGCTATAGAGAATCTGCAGTTTTTTATCTTTTCTAGTGTTATAAGATTTATGCAGACACTTGGGGCAGAGAGAGGATTTATTTTACGTGTGCGCGCCTGTGTGTGTGTGTGCGCATGTACACGCATGTGTGTGCCTGTGTGTTCATTTAGGGAAGTTGGGTTGAGCCAGAGCCAATGGCAGCAAGACCTTGTTGTCATGGCAGTTGGGCTTGAAATATGGGCATAAAACCTAGAATCTTTGATATGTAAATGCATACACACAGTTCTTTCTCTGTTTAAGTAGCTGAATGTTATTTGGCTAGTTTTCACTATGGCTAAAATGTTAATGATTTTTATTTTGAAATCACAATTTTCCCATTATGATGACTAATTTTAATTGACTCCTATATTAAGTATTAATATATTTTATTAGGTACGTTTTATATCTATTATTATTATTATTATTATTATTATTATTATTATTATTATTATTATTATTATAACCCAGAGCTTGAGATTTGTTGCTCTGGCTCAATGAGTCACAATAGTGGTAAAATAGCAGTTTGATTTGTGAATACTCAGCCCAAGTATTAATTGATAGAAGGTAGCAAGGTTCTTGAATTTCCTTCATTTGAACACAATCTGACTGTGGGTTGATGAAGTTTAAAGTGAGGGTTTTTGAGCCTGATGAACACCAACAACTGTTTGAGGTCCTCAGAAATCTCCATTGCTTGCGCCATGATATACTTCTTTGTTCAGGAAGATCAGCCTTTTACTGATTCTATATATTTTTTAGTAGGGGTGCCCACTCTGGCTGTGACATGCCATATACCAACATCATTTCTCCCCAAGATTTGTGGTATGCAATATTGACAATATCACTGGTGACCTTCACATTCTCACTATCTTGCACATTTATACTATTTGATAATTATTTGCCCATTTACTGAGGTTTTACAACATTTAAGTTTGTTTTTCCAGGGGTAAGCTATGAATCCTGTGAGTATTAATGCTTTACATTTTCACTACAGTTTAATTTTTGAGTAAAATTCCTGTTCTGTTTGGTATTGTCCTTAGCTTGTTTAGTATCTGATGGTCAGAATTAAGTTTCACTGTTCTGGATCAAGGTTTGTGTTTGCATAACTCCTAGAACTGTGGCCAAAAAATGTTGTTTAATGGCTTATTTTCATGTCATTTATATTGTTACTGCCAAAATACCATGAGATATTGATGTATAACAAGTCTTTGTCACCCATCCTTAGTTCTTACTTATGCCTCATTGTCATCCTCCTGATTGAAAACACTTGACTCTAATTTCACCTTCAGATTATCTGCTAATCCAAGATATTCTATGGTGTTAACTAACTTTCAGGCACCACTGTATTTAATGAATGATAAACACACTCAAATTGGTAAAAGTAAAGAAAAACCTTTGCATAGCCTGAGCACAGTTTGGTGAAGTAGCACATGTTTATTATTGATGTCTATGTATTTACCAGTGGATACTGGTACTGATAATAAGGTAGTTGAAATAAAATTGTGTTGTTTTTCACATGGGTTTCTGACTGTGAGTGATGTAGAACTGCAGAGTGATGGTAGGATACATGCAGCTGATGTTAAGCTAAATATGATAGATGTTTAAATAAGAGATTCTGAGGTTGAGCAGGCAAATAATAACCAGTTGTTCAACTTGACCAACTTTAAAATAAATAAAACATTGAACAAAACTGAGTACAGTGATTTTATACAGCGCTGAACACACTGCACTGCAAATACAGTTTACCTGCACTAATTATGTTAAATAATGTTCAAATACTGTTTGTTTAAAAATATGTGTATTTCAAAGAAAAGAATGGCTAATATGATCATCCTGTTTGATGCATTTCCTAGTGTGGTAGCTAGCTTGATAAGCTAGTTTACACATTTTTTTACTTTTTGCTTTTTTTTTTAAGCTGCATTTGACTGCAAAGCAAAAGCTAGTTATAGCTAAGTGGCTAGCAGTTAGCCAAAATACTCACTTTTTATTGTCTACATTATGAAGCCTGATCCACATTGTTCTATCCTATAGCAAAATCACACGTGGGACTTACTTACAATTAATTTACAATGGAATATGAAAACTCTTAATATTTGCAGTGCCAGAGTTTCAGCTTTGTTTGAGGAGTTCTGACTAGTTGCTTTTCTTCTGAATACTGCAGTGTATGTTATGCTTGAAGTCTGCTTTCGTCCACTCACTGGAAGTATGTTCAAAACCATGGTTTTAAAAATGAAAACGAAATTTCTGGAAAACACACACACTGTTTCTCACACGTGACTAGTTACACTTGCATTCTGGGTTCATTTTTTAAATGCTATCCTCTCTCTTTTTTTATCTGCTTGTGTGTAAGAAAGCTGAGCAACTTGCTTACAGGTGAGACAGCTAACTAAGTCGTTTCCTCCCGATGTCTTAATAAAATAAAATCCATTTTAAAGTCAAGCTTTCAACACAAATGGATTCATGTTTCAGAAACTACAGAAAGTATACAATCAAAATGTAAAATCATTTTTAAACATAATATTATTATCTTAAATATACTTGTAATATACAAAACAGAGGTCTGTGACCTCCAGTGGTTTTCTGCAGGTCGTCAGGGTCTGAATCCATGTACTTTTCACAGTTGCAGTGCAGTCAAATCCTGATGAATAACATGAGGCATTGCTCATCTGATTATCTCAAAAATCCAGGTTGATTTAAAAAAAAAAAAAAAAAGTAAGAAGTCTGCAACTTCTGTATGCACAGATGTTTTACTGCAGATTTTATTGTAGGTATTTGTACTAACAATTGGGAGCTGTGTTTAGCTGCCAGTGCACATCATAGGAGCTCAAAACGCTGCATCTTTTTGTCCAAAGAGACGATTTTGCCTTTGAACATGCTTTTTGTTTATAAAATGTACTAAATATATACTCCCGTCGAAACTGTTAAAGAGTACAGATCATTTGTTTTAAAAGTGAAAGTGAATTTGTCATTGTGAACACACTCAAGCACCACAATGCAATGTGACCTTTACATTTAACCCATCACACGTTCACACGTGGAGCAGCGGTCAGCTACCAACAGGACTCGAACCTGTGACCTTCAGGTCCCAAAGGCAGTGTCCTAACCACTAGGCCACCACTGCCCACAATGTCAGCTGAACATGTCAGCGTTATTAATTGATTGATATTAATTTCACTAACTGTTAATAATTAAACATTTTAACATATTAATAACTGGTATCTCTGGAAAAGTATCTTTTTCTCTCATAAAATAGAAATTTCACTTTCAGGCTGCATGTGTTCAACTGGAAATTTCTGTCCTTTACTCATCAACTAAAGAAAGCATCTTGGGGGGGCTTCCCTCACACTACTCCCAATCAACGTCTTTCAGCCTAATGATGAATTTCACTGAGGAAGTGCCCTTTAGGTCATCTTTTCTGTGATTTACCATGTGACTGCATTTGTCAGGTCCTGCCCACCTAGTCTGTGTGCTTTGGGTTTTTGGTGTTAGTTCTGGGTGGTTTATAGGACTGGTGCACAAATTGTGTGTATGAGGCTAAAAGCAAAATGTCTGTATTAAAATGATCTGTGTGTTGCTTTCCAGATATGACCTTGAATCATAAAAATCTGTTATTAGGACTCAGTCATGAGAAACACGAGAAACCGTTTTGAGGAACCGTGGAAAGTTTTGCACAACAGCAGTAACAGTAGATCACTCTTAATTTTTGTGTGTGTGTGTGTGTGTGTGTGTGTGTGTGGTCTGAGTCTATTCTTGGCTCTGAGTTCTCTCTGGCCTCCACTGCAGTCACTGGATCAGGTTACCGTGTTCCACGCAGTTACCTTCACTGTCCACTGTACTGAGAGTATAGAGTGAGTGCAGGTGCGCATGTGCTGCGGAGCTGAATCTATCCGTTATTTTGGTAGATTATTCAGGCCAGTTTTCTAACAAGCAGTCAAGAAATGTAAGTGAAAGCCGCACTACTGAGAGACTAAAACTGTCAAAATAAATTTATTTTATTGAAATATTTCAAGAATAAAATTTTTCAGTCTGTTTCTCATTTGTATTGAGAGACAATGCCGCTGCATGTTTTGTGCGTAGTAAATGCTTAAAGCCTGTTGGTAATTATAGCAGATATTGTGTTTATTATTAAATATCTTTTGATGCCATCCAGTTAACAAAGGCCAGCTCTGCTGTACAGGGATGGTTTATGGGATGGCTTTCTATATTAGCTCATAATTACGATTGTGGTCACAGTTTTCAGGTTGTTTTAATTAGAAATGTTTTTGAGGTATTACTGTGGCAAGGGTGGTGACGCTGGTGCAGGGTTTAAGATCGAGACCCAATTGCAGGGGAGCTAAAGGGCACCTGGGGCTTGAATCTGCGACTTCTGCACACAAGATGTTAACACTGTTAGCTTTAGCAGCGAGCTACGAGGGCCTGTTCTGGTGGATGCCAACAGCAAGGCTCTTGGGTTAGCGGAAAAATAACAATACTAATGGATGTGATTGTGGGCCTCACTGCTGTGAGTACCCGGGAGCCCGCGAGGGAAATACCCAGGCCTCCTGTGGTTCAGCTGGTGCAGTTGAGCCTTGCTTACCTGCATACAGGAACAGAACCCCATGTCCTCCTGTGGATTGTGGTAGTTTAACAGGAGGACATGGGATTCTGTTCCTGTATGCAGGTAAGCAAGGCTCAAGACTACTAGAGGGGAAAAAAACGATGCAAGAAGAGGGGGGAGAGAAAGGGAGACCCTAAACAAAAAACCCAGGAGCCTTTACCAAATTACTGGCAAGAGTCTGGTGTGACCTATGCACCATGCCAGCCACACCACCAGAGACAAGAACTCCACCCTGCCCTGTGGGACAACTATGCTTATAAGCATGGATCTAAGCAGTGATTGGCCTAAACTATGGAGGAACGTCAAGAACGCCCCACGCCGGCCTGACGCAGTGTGGCTGCGAAGGCAGAGCTTTCAACCTCCCCCTGCTGGCCCACATGGGTGCTAACCTTTACTGCGCCTATCATATTGTAAGGTTTATTTATTATTGCAAGATTTATCTGTAGATTTCATGGGATTATAGGGATAATTTAATTGCATTTTCCTGCAGCTGCACCTTGGGCAGTGGTGGCCTAGTGGTTAGGACGCTGCCCTTGGGACCTGAAGCTCGCAGGTTCGAGTCCCGGCCCAGGTACTACTGAAGTACCCCTGAGCAAGGTACCATCCCACTACACTGCTCCTGGGCGCTGTTGGTAGTTGCCCCCTGCTCCACGTGTGCACTTGTGGTGGGTTAAATGCAGAGGTCGCATTTCATTGTGGTGCTTGAGTGTGTTCACAATGACAAATGGTCACTTTCACTTCACTTTTTAGTGCAGATTACAAATTTGAGCTTAAATCGAACTGAAAATGCCTTATTAGTCATTATGAACACACATGGATCAGCGTGCAGCTAGGAGAAGCACCCAGGGAGGAGTGTAGGTGGACGGTACCTTGCTCAAGGGTACCTCAGCTGTACTCAGGCCTGGACTTGAACCTGCAACCTTCTGTTCACAAGGGTAAGGTCCTAACCTTTAGCCCACCACTGCCCAATTCCTCTCCCAACTCAACTTAAATCAATGCCTCATTGAGCCTGTGCGAGTGAGTGTGTAGTGTGGAAATTGATGCTAACAAACTCCTTTTTTCTCATGTTCTAATTACCGTTTTGCAGGTTATGTTGGCTGATTCTTTGGTTAAGAATTTTGCTGAATCATTTTCTGTTTTGCTGTATCATGACTGTGAATCTGTCTGGTCAATCAGTCCCTCCTTTGTTCTGTACTTGATCGTTGTTGCGTAACATTGCAGTCATGGCTGGATCCTTGAGGTTTCATCAGCAGGCTAGTGACTCTGTTTACACTGTTCTTCAGCCAGCTAGCAGGGTCCCTTTATCTGTCTTACTCACTGATCAGCTTTGACTGCATGGGGGCATGTTCCTGTGCTTTCCTCAGGCTTTTTTGTGCATGCGTGTGTGTGTGTGCCTGAATTATTGACTCTGCAACCCAAAAGAACGCACTGATGACCTCACACATTCTTCCTTCCTCTCTCCTCGAATGCAGTCATGCTTGCCACAGCTGATATATTAGAGCTACACAGGACATGCTTCTTTAAACTATATCAGGAAATAGTATTATGCTAAAGCATCAGCATCAGCCATTTATAATATTACTATTTTTATTGAATGGAAGTGTATATTGTGTTTAACAAAATTCATTGCCTTGCGAACAGGATTTACTTTAAAAAGTAATTCCAGCACTTTTCCTACATTTTTTTCATAATTACATTGTTAAAATTCTTCATTCTAGAGAGACTTAGAGCTGTGTAGAGTGGTTGTGATGGGAACCAGGTGTCTGAAGATTGTAATGCTTCAATGCCACTTCCTCACAGAAAGTTGTGACATGAAATAGATAGGAATATGATGTTTGGTTTTTGTGGACATGATTTTATGGTTGTTTTAAAAAGCTTTTGGCCTAAAAATATCTATGGTAGGGGGGAACAAGAACAAGAAAACCAGTATTCCAGTATATTTGAATGGTAAAAATAATGTCTGCACAGGGGACGTGCGACCCCTGGTTACTAATACCATCATTGTTAGTTGGTGCGCAAACATTTTGCACCAAAACACTGAGTTTATTTACATCTCAGCTACTGAATTATGCTTTTTCTTTTTTTGAATGAGTAGTAGAATTTCTCTAAGAATATTTGATCATTTTACATATAGCCGTCTCCTTCATAGCATTTACTTGGCCTGGCTGCTCAGTTGCTTATCTGCTATTTGTTTATGATCTGTTTTAATTTTAATCAGTTTTAATCAGTTTGATACAAGCACTTAGTGTGATTTGAGTACTTTGTCTTGCTAATGTTGTGATATAAAACTTTAGGCTGTGACATTCGTTTTGTGCTCTCCAAAATAACTTCTTTGGTCACTTTAGTTTAGAAAATGTGTGTTCTGTGCATATACCAGTAACTCTTGTACTGTACTCTGAAAAAATGCCACAGTCTCAAATACTCTGATTACTTTATCTAATGACTAATACATTTTCGATACCTTAAAATTTGCAGTGAGTTGGTTGATTTGGTTCAACACTTAAGTCAGTATGAAATATAATCATATATGTTTCCATGAACTCACACATGTGATAATGTGAAGATTTTATTATTAAAGGTCAAATGCAGCAGTGTAGTCATAAACAGAAGCAGCTTCTCAGTACAAAACACTGCTCAAAGTAAAATTGGGGAGAATTCATTATGGAAAGAACACATGATTTTAATGTGTGAAGTTGGATCCATTGGATCGTGTGCTATTTTGATCGGCGTATCGATACAGATCGATTCATTGTTAGACCCCGAATAAAAATGTCTGCTGAAACACATCTAACCTTTCAGTGAGGCACAGTCAGTATAAACTGTTTATCTTGAGCATGTCACAGTTCTTAACAGTCCCGTGTTTACTACTTTATGACCCCTCCCTTTGACGGAGCTGAACCTTTTTCTGAGAGAACACATAAAGGATACATGAACTCAGGCCTGTGAGATTGAACTGTTTGGACAATCTTAAGTCACAAAAGCTATGTTTGCTGTTACATTTAATTATTGATTAATATTTATTAAATATTTTGCCTTTATAACGAATTTTCAGTGCAAGCGTTGGTTCCTCAGGACCTTACATATGTTTTTATACAGAATGACTGCTTTTGTATTTGCTAGAGGTGGTTAAGGTAAGGTTTCAACAACATTATCAAATATTTATCCCAGAGAAATGTTGCAGAAATTGGTAATAGAAGGAAATTTGGGTTTGTAACTGATAATAGAAGAAAATGTTATAAAAAGTTAGACTTAACATTGTAATGACTGTCAGCCACTAGTGATGGACAATGATGTTGGTCCAACCCTAATTTCTTCTCAGTACAGAAATAAACAAATTTTGCTGAAACTGATCAGAAGTTTTTGTCATAGACTTTCCATTCAATTGGGAATCACCAATCACATTAGGCCAGTTAGCACTGATATTATAAAAGATAATCCTAGTATAAAGTTAATCAGACATTGTAATAATTTTAATATAACATTTAATATAATGTCTTTGTCAAATTTGTCGGCCAAGTCTGTACTTTGAGAAAGTTAAGGTGACTCTGCAACGCCATTGGTTTCACAGAGTGCTAGGAGGAGACTTTTTAAAAATTTGTAGATTTCCTCCTCCAAAACCTTAAACCAGTCATATTAAACTCTTAGATTGTCAGCTTCAAGGCAGCGTTTCAGATATAATTGAATGGGCTGCCTGGAAAGAGTTTAACATTTGTTATATTTCTATCAGGGAAAAAATGTGATTTATTACTGTTTTGCTACTCGACCCTGCAACAGCACATTATTTGATATTTTGTCTGATTTTTGTTTTTTCAGCATAAACACATTTCAGTGTTTTTTCTTGCAGTATGTTTAAAAAAGGCAAAGGAGTTACCACTTTATAATATTGCCGTTTCTGATCACAAGTCTTAAAAAGACACCAAGTGATGGAAGTGATTCAGGTGTAACTTTGTCCCAGTCTTCTGCAACCAAGGTTTGCAGCAGCAGTTATGCTAGTAAACGTTAGGACAGTCCTTTTCTTCTTTCATCCAGAGCATGCGGTGCCCATTTCTTCCAAAAACACACAAGGAGGTAAAGACGTTGGTGTGAAATGGTCAGTGCTGTCTGTTACCACTTAAGACACATAAAACTGCATTTCCTGAAAAGGGCCTGACTGATTTCTGAATCTGGCCCTGAGATCAGTCCTTCCTCACTCTAGTGGTTGCGTTGCTGGAAACTGGAGAGGAGTAAAGAGATGTAGAGTTTGATGGCTGTTGCTGTTGGCTCTGGATGGTGGGAAAGTATATGAAGCAGCCAGTGATCCTGCTGCTCCTGTCCCAGCAGAGACGGCAGACCTGGGTCAGTGTTGAGGTTGGAGCTGTGTGTTTGTGTTTCCATGTCAGTGCCAGGCGTGTGCAAGTATATGTGTCTGTGTATTTCTGTGCCTATATCTGTTTTGGGCTCCGTCTTTGAGTCCCGTGTGAGTCATTTACCTCCTAGGACATGCACTGAAGTGGTGGGACCTGTTCACGTTGTGGTGTTAATTGCCACCTTCTTGCTTTAATCTTCTCTGTTTATTGTGCTACAGTCGTCCGATTTCCAGTGTCGCCTAAAGCAGATTCGATTTTTATTTCTGTTTGCACACGTTCCTGTCTTGTTTACATCTCAGCTCATTAAGTTTAGTCTGTTTATGAGTCTGTTTTATATTTACATGTCCTGGTTCTGACAGAGCAGTTGTCTGGGCAGTTTGTACAAGATTGATGCACATTAATTTTCTGTGTATGGCTCATTTTAGGGACCCATTTCACCATCAAACGTACAAACTAGTCTGTCTGTCCAGAACATGGTAAATAGCCTAATTCTAGATTATTGTATTGCGCAGTTATCGCACTGTGCCTTTAAAGGGGAGGTGGGGGTGTGGTTGTATATTTAGATATTTAAATATTTATATTAAGAGTTTTTGGAAAATATAAAAAAATGGAGAATGTATTTGGTTATTGCAGAAAATATAATCACATTGTTTTATGAAAACTTCATAATACAGGTCACAATTTTTGCCACTTTTTATACCACCTTTTTCTGACATCTGATACATTTTATATTAATTAATTAATTAATTAATTAATTAATTAATTAATTAATTAAAAGAAATAGAATAAACAGAAATAATTGTTTTTCTTTCTTTTGACACATGCAGTTGATCAGTATTTGTTAAAACATTATCAGAAAAACATTGTTTTGTGAAGCATGACTGTTTAAGGCATGTGAACAAAAGGCTAAAAGTGCAGAAATATACAAAAAGGGCCCTTTAATTGTTGACCAAGTAGTTCCGTGATTCGTGTGATACTGAAATTGATCGGGTGCCGATAACCTTTCGTAGATGAAGGTGCTTATTTCTAACGTGACGGGATGAAAATGCGAATGTGAGTTGACTGTTACACCTTGCTGTGTGACAGAAACAGAATGTACTGAATAGGCATAGAGATACCACGTGAAGGATAGCTCTCTTTAAACAGGAAATCCTGTGACTTAAGTTGTAACACTTCGTCCCACGCTGAAGTATTGGCTATTGAATGCTAGTCATTTAATTTCCCCCACCTCCTCCCAGTCTATAGGAAGAGAAAGTGACTCAGCATTACTCCTTTGCGTTGACTAATCTTGAATTTCATGGAAATAGTATTTCTTACCTTCTCATGAGTGTCAAAGCTCTGTCATCTTCTTGTGTATCTGCTGGGATGATGTGTGCTCAGTGGCTAGGTGTGCGTATGTGTCTGTGTCTCGCCTACCCATCTTCTCTGTTTCATATGCAGATTGCAGACTGTCTTGCTAACGCTGAGAGTTCGGAATTAATTGTACTGTCGTATCATGCAAATCCAGATGTAAAATCTTAATTTTTCAGCTAGCCCGTTGTAATGCGTCAGGGCAGGCAATCACGGTTCTTTTGTCTATCATTCCACTAAAGAGTACAACAGATTTACAGAAAAGTGCAAATCTTTTTTTTTTTTTTCCTAGTTTACAAAAAATTGTATACTGCAGTGCTGTGAATGTCTAAAGCTGTGACAGAATCTACACAGAGTAGAAGCGAATGAAGTGCAATGATGCTGGGAAACGCCTATAAGTGACCTTATGATGTATAGGCCTTCAGAACCCCATGCCAGTGTGTCCTCGGCATTGATCTGAGATCAGAATTCGTACTATTTTTACCTATAAATTGTGATCAGTGGAGTAATTCAGGACAAAGCGCTATGTTTGGACTTTGATATATCTGAGCAACTGTCTGATGCTGCTTCTGGTGTGGACCTGTTATGCTGAATCTGATTGAGCTGTTTTTCTTTATAGGCCCATGATGAGCCCTGTGAACCGTAGCTGCCACAGCTAGTCAGAAGCTGCACCATGGCCAAGCCGGGCACCGACCGAGATGGAGCCATGGTGGAAAAGACAGCTGGGAAGAAGGTAATGCACCCACAGCTGTTGTTTTTACAATAATTGGCTAAACGTAACTGGGCTGTGGAACTCGCATGAGGAGACAGATTAATGAGCTTTAGTGTTGAACAGTGTCATTTCTTACTTTAATTTTGTTTTTTTAATTTAACTGTAATTGCTGACTATATAAACACTCTGCACAATTCAGTGTCCATATTCAGTCTCTGTTTTCTTTTCTCCCCCCGGCAGAGCAAAGATAAAATCTCCCCGTTCACCAAAACTCCGAAGCTGGACCGGAGTGAGCTTGTGGGGAAAGAGGGGAAGCCGAAGTCTTCCATGAAACGCAAGCTCTCCTTCACAGTCAGCCCGCCCCGGAATGAAGAACGGGACTCAGACACAGGTCAGTTCAGTATTCCTGCAGAATATTGCAGCAGTTTCTCAACACCACCCCTTGTGGCCAGTTTTGGAACCTGCTTAACGAACAGACTGTGCCAATGTTATTTTTTTTCCACAGTTATATAACAGTTCAGCTTACGTCTTCAAATTCATGTGAAGGACAGGGAAATACAATTCGGATGTGAGAGCGAGAGGGGAGTAGCAACAGAATAGTCGTTTTGCCTGAGTGTTGTATTCAGTATCTTGATGAAGGGGAAACTGTAAAGCCATTGGTTCCTGGGTTTCTTCTGTATCAGCCGCTTTCTATCTTCATGCTTACAATTGCAGTGGAGCAAACATCTGGTGTAACCTCTCTAAAAGACACGGTTGAAAAGCTGAATGTTGTGGGAAAGGTCACTTTATTTAAAGTCCGTTTACTGAGTAAGTTTAGTTTACTTGAAAGTCTCTTATTTAAGCTGAACCTAAAAGCTAAACTAAAGCTATACTTACTACCCTAATAATAAGTTTGAGGTCTGTCTAGATCTCCTTCGCTGCATGTAGGGAAGAGCGAGCCGAAATAATCCTTGGAGAGGGAAAGGATCAGGCCGTACCTCGTTTTATTTCAGCGACGGCGCCCTCTGTGTCCTATGACGTGCCTGAGCCCAGTGTATTTTCTGCTTATTATCTGAGCAAGGGGGGGAGTGAGTGTAACGCAATGCTCTCCTCTCCCGTTCCCCCTCTACCCCTCTCCACCTCTCCTCCTCTCCCTCCTCCCCACCTCTCTGCTTCTGCACTGTAGATGACTCTGACCCCGGCCAGTCGAGCGATATGTGGGGGGAGAGATTACTTCCTCCCTGCAGGATATACGCAGGTAACAGCCTCTGCTAAACCCGCCGCACTTCAGCCCTGCTGTGTTGCAGAAAGGCGACTAAAACGATGGGGAGGGGAATCTAGTGCCATTTTACAGTACGCTTAGTCAGCAAGCATGGGCACAGTCGATGTACGTCAGCCTCAGATGAACCCAAACATACCCTCTGCGACAGACCGACTTTCTTCTACCTCTCGACGTCTGATTATTCTTTATTTATGTATTAAAATGCTGGCTGAGAACAGTCGTCTCGGAATGCACTAACTCCTATCGCATGACCTTTCTTTCCACTAGATCTTTGTCACTCAAAGGGGTGAAGGCAGATACTATCTTGTCATCTTGTTACTGATTATGGTGTACAGTATTTTGTCCCAGGAACTTTTATTTTTCCTTGCTATTCTACAGTGAAAGTAACTGACAGTTGCTGGACACACACACACATAAGGTTTTGCTGCATCCAATTTACATGCATGCATGTTAAATAGTGCACACAAACCCAAGGGGACAGGAATAGCTGGATAATGCATGTGTCTTCACAGGCTAACAGCGGTGCTCTTTTCTGTTTGTTTTTGCTAGTTTTGCTACATATTAGAAGGGAGAACCATTGACAAAATGAAACATTGATTTAAAAAGACAATTGTGTTGCACTAGCATCATGGTTTCCAAATCTGTTTTGGTGGTCTTCTCTTTCTGCAGATAAAGATGGTCCTGATAAAAAGAAGGTAAAGAAGGAGTCTGGGGGTAAGAAGTCCACCCCTATGAACATTCTGTTTGGCTACCCACTGTCTGAGCGAAAGCAGATGGCACTTCTGATGCAGATGACGGCAAGAGACAACAGTCCAGGTAACGGTAGTGGAAGCGACTTATTTGTCATTGTGAACACACACAATCACACACGAAGTGCACCACAACAAAACATGACCTCTGAATTTAACCCATCACACATGCACATGTGAAGCAGCGGGCAGCTAACAGCAGCACTCCGGGAGCAGGAGTACAGAATGGTACCTTGCTTAAGGGTACCTCAGTGGCACCCAGGCCTGTACTTGAACCAGTGACCTTCTCTTCAAGGTCCTTACCTTTAGGTTACCACCTCCCACGGTGCTAGGATAGACATAAATATATTGTTGATATGTGGTGTTCTGTTTCTTTTGAAACCTGATACCACCTTACCATTACTACCCTAACTTTATTTTTTTTCTAACCAGAACTGCACCCACGATGAGATTTTAAGCTTTTCTTTCAGACCATTTCTGTATATACACTAATGCCATCATTATGATGTGCGTCCTTGGAATAGTTATGCACAGTGTGTTCTGTATTATCTAAAAGCTGTAAACATGGAATAAATCATCAGTGCCTTTGTGGCCCAGTTATGGTTTGACCGCATGAGTTCTAGCATATGATATTGATGCCGTTTGTTGTTCTTAGACTCCACGCCAAGCCACCCGTCCCAGACTCCACCAGTGCAGAAAAAGATCCCTAGCAGTTCTACATCACGACAGAAAGACAAGGTGAACAAGAGGAATGAGCGAGGAGAGACACCTCTGCACATGGCTGCCATCAGAGGTGATGTCAAGCAGGTCAAGGAGCTTATCGGGCTTGGGGCAGATGTAAACGTCAAAGATTTTGCAGGTAAGAAGATAGGGAATGTGTAACAGCTGCGCAGAATACAACCACATCTGTAAACCTCAATAGTAACTTTAATCACACTTTCATCAAGCAGTAGTTCTTTAATATGGTTAACTTTTGTTCCTGTAGGGTGGACACCCCTACATGAAGCCTGCAATCTTGGTTATTATGAGGTAGCCAAGGTTCTGATTGGTGCAGGAGCAGAAGTGAATACACAGGGACTGGATGATGACACTCCTCTTCATGATGCCTCCAGCAGTGGACACAAAGATGTGAGGGTTGTTTGTGTTTTTTGGTTTTTTATGTTTTTTTTCCTAATCTGTTTTGCGATTTTTCTTGTTTAGGAGTACATAGGCACCATGGGTTGAATCAGGGGTGATTAATGCCAACTATATAAGAATTACGGTGAAGTCTTGTTATATTTAGCTTTCACCCAGTTCTTGTTTCAGCTGATTGTTGCTTTTTGGCAGATTGTGAAGCTGTTGTTGCGGCATGGAGGAAATGCCTTCCAGGCAAACAAGAGAGGTGAAAGGCCAGTGGATGTTGCAGATTCACAGGAGGTGGAGCAGCTACTGAAGGGAGAGATTCCATTATCAGACCCAGACGACAGCTCTTCAGGTACAAGAACTTTTAACTGCTTTATGTGTACCTGTCTCTGTTTATTGTCTTTGGGTCATGCTAACATATGATTTTCTTAAGGTTTACATAAAATCATTGTCCTCTTTAGACTTCTTTAGTATTATTATTTATTTCAAATTGTATTTATTTATTTATTCATTCTGTATTTTACAGAATCTGAGGATCCACCATCTGTGAATCCTTCAAGTGTAGATGAAAACATGGAGTACTCTGATGCTGAAAAGGACTCTGAGGGCAAATCGACCACAGTGAAGGCCTCATCTTCCGTTTCAGGTGTGGATGAGTACGAATTTAAGGACGAGGAGGAGGAGGAGGACTTGAGCAAAGCCCTAAACGACAGGCATATCTTGAGACGAGAGCTACGACAGAGGGAAAAAGAGGACAAAGAGCAAAATCATTACACATCTAAGCAGTCCAGCAAGAGTGACCAGACCGCATCATGCAAGTCAAAGAAGTCAAAATCTTCCAGAGTCCTCTACTGCAGCTCTGACAGTTCAAGTGATGAAACAGAGACACTGTCTGAGAGAAAATGTTCGCCAACTAGATCAGTTAGCAATGATGCTCACAAAACAGAGTGCAGGACTAAAAAAGAAAGCTTGAACCTTACATCAATAGAGCAGAAAGAAAAGGGCAAGGTGAACAAGAAGAAGAACAAGAGCCAGAGCAAAAACAAGGAGAACCAGGAGGTTCGAGAAGACGGAAAAGAGAACAGCAAGTCTCTTCTTTTTTCCACAGCAACCGTGTCCGACAACTCTGACAAGGGCGTTCGGGAGGAGGACTCCTTCAAAATGTCATTCAGCCCAAAGGATGATTCATCAGTACACCTCTTTCACTTGTCTGCAGTGAAGTCCCCAAAACTAAATCACAGCCAAACTGACAAGCAGACAACTCCTTTAAAGCAGGAAAATGCAAAGACTTGTGTCTCCATTGTGGATGCATCCTGTCCTATAGATGGAGTCAAGTACAACCACTACACAGATTCTGAGTATTGCACAGAAGGTCCCAGCAGTAAGGGCTGTAAGCACAAGGAAAAAAGCAAACATCACCATAAAGAACTCAACTTGGATGTAGATGATGGAAGCTCCAGTCCTTTCAAAGATGCCAGTCTGAGCCACAGTATGGATAGTTCTGAAGGTGCCTTCAGGAAGGTCGACAAAGATGGCAAGGCTGTGAAAAAACATAAACCGAAACATAAGGAGAAAGACAAATACAGAAAGGAGTATGAGGCTGAGAGGAATCGTCACCGGCAAAAAGAAATACGAAAAGATGGTCACAGGAACATGGAGTTCGATCGGGAATTTTGGAAAGAGAATTTCTTCAAAAGTGACGAGAACGAGGAGATGGGAGGGAAATGTGAGACATCAGGTAGCTGCTCTCCTCAAAAGTCCCTTGACTCATCGCCAGTTAAAGAAGAAAAGAGCACATTGAAAGACAAGCATTCCATCAGCAACAGCAGTAAGGAAAGGAAATCAAAAGATGAACGAGAAAAAGACAAGTTCGTAAAAAAAGAAAGGAAAGATACGACCTACAAAGAAGAAAGGGCAAAGGGGCTTGAAAATGAAGATCGGATAGAAGGTCTCAGCTTGGTGCGAAAGCCTGATGACTCTCTTCCTAGTGCTGGTATAAAAGAGGAGGCAGAAGACAAGCCCATTGGTGGACATGTGGCTGATCAAAATCAATTGGATACCACGGAGAAGAGTACTCGAGACAAAAGTGATAAAAAGCTGCCCGCAAAGGAAAGGGAGTCTGAAAAAGTTGACAAAAAACACCCTGACAAAGAAAAGAAAATTAAGTTGGATCATTTACCAGATAAATCTGACATTCACAACTCCACAGATCGATGGAAAGAGAGGGAAAAGTTAACGAGCACTTCCCATTTGCCTAGTGATAAGAGCCACAAGGAGAGTGAAAAACTTAAAGTTGTCCCTGTTATAAAAAAGCATGAGGAAAACAAGAAGAGCAAGGACAAACTTGAAAGAAGAAGTGAAAAAGATCGGCAAGACAAAGAACATTGCTCTAGTGAACACCGTGACAAAGACAAAGACAAAGATAAAACAACCTCTGAAAAGAAAGGAAAAGCTGCGGAGAAGAGCTGTGATCATGGAAGAACTGAGCGAATTAAAGAAAAAGATTTTGAGAAGAGAAAAAAGGAGAAATCAAAAGAAGCCACTCCTTCCATATCAAATTCTAATCTCAAACTTCTTCTGGAAGAGAAAAAGGGTTACATGTCCGAGAGCAATAAAACCGTAAGTTCCAAATTAAAAGATGATGTTACGAAAATTCCTGAGAAAGACCGGGACAAACGGGAAAGGGATCGAGATTCTGATAGGCATCGGGATCGGGAGCGTGACCGGCACAAGGAAAAAGACAGACCTCAGCAGAACAGGGATGGAAAACTTAGTAAATCACGGCCTACTGAGTCTGAATCGGATCGTTCCAAATCTAAAGCCTCACCTGCGCAAAAGGATACTCGTCCCAAAGAGAAGAGGTTGGTCAACGATGATCTTATGCAGACTAGCTTTGAACGTATGCTTAGTCTCAAGGACCAGGAGATTGAACAGTGGCACAAGAAACACTTGGAAAAGATCAAGCAGAAGGAGAGAGAAAGGCTAAAACAGCGACCAGGGACTGACTCTGGGAAGCAGAAAATCAAAGATAAAACAAAAGCATTGTCTTCATCCAATGATCTATGTACAAACAAGGAGCTTGTGCGCTCAAAGAGCTCAGAGACCCCAGAGGGCTGTGGTCGGGAAAAAACCCTAAAAGATGCCACCAGTGGAAGAACGCTTTCACTAGACGCTAAAAATATCTCCTGTTTCGGAAAGACTTGTCCAGTCGTTGAAAACAGCCTCAGTCGCTCTCCGAGGCCAGATAGTGAAAGATCTGGCATCATGTCAAGATCAGTGTCCATGATATCAGTAGCCAGTTCAGAGGATTCCTGCCAGGCTACCATGCTAACACCTAGGCCCACTGAATATGATTCGGACCCTAATCTAGATGCGTCTGATTCCCAGCCGCCTTTCCTGCAGTCTTCCCTCATACCTCAGTCCTCCGGATCACCAATTGTTCATGATAAAGATACTAACAGTCTTCCTGATGCGCCTCTTTGCAATCGAACTCCACTGTCGAGTAAACATGCATCTCCTTACCTAAGAGCTATACTGGATGAAGATGCTAAGTCTACAGCAGTTGAAGCAGACAGACCGACTGAGGAATCTCAGAGAGTTGGTGATGTACCATGCTCTAGTGATGACCATGCTAAAATCCATCCAGTAGAGCCCAGTGCAACACATGTGCAGGAGAGTCAGAGCAGCCAGAGCTTGTCATCAGCACATCTTCCTAGTGCTACACCTGATCCTGACCATTCTGTCAGTGTTGAGGATGAAGGTAGCACTTTAAACAGCCAGTTTGGAAGCGTAACTCAATCTCAAGATTCTTGCACAAAGGACCTCCCAGTTCAGGAAGCTAGCCTGCCACAATCCAGCAGTTTGTTACTGACTGCAGTAGAGTTCAGCAAACCTAACACTATTGATGCTCTGCCAGAGCAAGGTGGGCAGGGACAGCTTGATAGCTCGGATACAGACAGGCCAGAAGGCTTGAACAAAGATGTCTTGTTAGCCCCTGTGTCCCAGGTTCCATCACCTGTGTCATTGCAGCCACCACACTGCTCCAACACTAAAACACTTATCCATTCAGGTGGCTTGCAATTGGATGCTGTCTTGGAGCCTAATAATGACCAGTCAGTAAGGGTAGATATAGATTTGAGGCCAGAGCAAAGAGAGAAGGATCTACCAGTGGGTGCTGACAACAAAACGGAGGACAAAAACGTCGAGAATGTTTCTGGAGGTGTCCAAATGGATTGTACATGCAGCCCATCTCCGTCCATTCCCTCATATATGGTCAGCCCTGAGGAGTCTTCTAAAACCGCTATTGCGGTCAAAGATTCCCAAGAGGTTGTAGAAAAAACTGATTTGGGTTCACAAGAAGATTGTAAATTGAGACTTTCCGAAGAGCATTTGGGCACACGTGATACACAGTTGGAGGAAAATGAACATTGTTTGCCTGTGCCTTTATCTTCAAATATGTCTTGCAGTGCTAGTCCTGAACGGGTGGCTGAGGAGCCGATGGAATTATCCGAGGAACCTGATGGTAGAATTGCCGAAACAAAAGCAGAAAACCTAACTTCTGCTGAGGATAAACCTCAGGCCCAAGCTCTTGCAGACGTTAAGGAAGATGTAGATGTAGAAATGACAGACCTCTCTGCCACTGAGGACAAACCTTCAAAACCAGACACACCTTCAGATGGAGAGCAAACTCAGAGCTGTAGTGGAGTTCAGTCGGATCCTCAGTCAGACCTAGGAAGTGGAGCAGCCTCTGGAAGCTCTTCCCCATTGTCTGTAGTGGACAGAGATAGTGATCCGTCCGGGGCAAAGGCTAAAGTAAGACTGCTAGAAGATGAAGTCGACGCGCAGGTGACCCACCCAAGGAAACGAAAGATGCCTAGAGTTTCTCCTGCAGCCCAAGTGATTCTTTCAGCCCAACAAATCAAAGAGAAAACCCAGCAGTCTTTGGCAGCAATTGTAGACTCGCTAAAGCTAGAAGAAATTCAGCCCTACCAGACCGAAAGGGCGAACCCATATTACGAGTTTCTGCACATCCGCAAGAAAATTGAGGAGAAGAGAAAGGTGCTGTGTAGCGTCATCCCTCAAGCACCGCAGTACTATGATGAATACGTCACGTTCAATGGGTCCTATCTGCTTGATGGGAACCCCCTCAGCAAGCTCTGTATTCCAACGGTGAGTTAACCTTAGTCTTCTTTATTTCATAGACAAAAAGCAGGCTGAGGAACCTCCCAGTGTAAAGGTGTTGTTTCATTATTGATATAGAGCGAGAAACTGGCCAATCATTCATTTTTTTGTTCCTCTTAGATAACTCCACCACCCTCTTTGCCTGAGCCATTAAAAGAGATGTTCAAACAGCAAGAGGTAGTGCGCATGAAACTTCGTTTACAGCACAGCATTGAGAGGGTAAGTAGCTATCCTAAAGACTTTTATCAGTGCAAATAAGTACAGTATCTTCTGCGTTCTGTTACTGGGTTCTAGCACTCCAGTTTTTTTTTTTTTTTTTTATGTGTAACACTTAATTCAGCTCCTCAGTTATCAAACTGAGCCAGCTATGTTGGGCAGTGGTGGCCTAGTGGTTAAGACATTGCCCTTGGGACCTGAAGGTTGCAGGTTCAAATCCTGGCCCAGGCACTACTGCGGTACCCTTGAGCAAGGTACCGTCCCGCTACAGTGCTCAACGTCTTGGAAGTCGCTTTGGATAAAAGTGTCAGCCAAATAAATAAATGTAAATGTGATAAATGCTAGTGAAAGTTTAAAAAAAAAAGGCTGTGCAGGGCTATGGTCCTCCCTCAATGGATGGATTTTACTTTGCCATCCTTCCAAAAAAACTTGTTACAGCCCCCTTCTCTGAGAAAGGCAAAGATGTTCATAAAGGTAGCATTAAAACATGCTTTTTACCTTACAGGAGAAGCTGATTGTGTCCAATGAACAGGAAGTCTTACGTGTCCATTACCGTGCTGCAAGAACATTAGCCAATCAGGCGCTCCCTTTTAGTGCCTGCACTGTCTTGTTGGATGCGGAAGTATACAACATGCCCCAGGACGTACAGGTAATTTATAGTGTGTCTGCTTGCTTAAAGGGATTTTGAGTATATGTAGTATATGTTGACAGCTGAATTGCGTCTGGAGGCTACATCGGTTTTCAAAGCACTGCGCTGAAAGTGGCTATAATATAAATCAACCTTAATGATCATAATTTGCTTCAAATTGTGTTTTTACAGAAGCTCCCAGCATAGCTTTGCTTGATCTTAAGAGAAAATGACACATTTATTAAGTGATATTTGTTTCATGTGTTATTGCCTGACAGGGCGACGATGGGAAGACCTCAGTGAGGGATCGTTTTAACGCAAGGCAGTTCATGTCTTGGCTTCAAGATGTCGATGACAAGTTTGACAAATTAAAGGTAAAACGCATGAGCAAAAAAAGATGCACTTTTTATTTTGGCCACTTTATTGGTTTGCTTTAGTGACTGATGGCCAGTGTGATTTTATGTATCGTGAACAATTTTCACATTTTCCCACGATATGCTTTTCTTGGCAAATCATACATCTTGTCCGAACTAAACAAATGCTGACCAACTGCAGGGACAGCATGTTTGTAGCAAAATTAGTTATAGAGTTCTGCGTTAGACCTAAAATCCTGTTTGTCCTTCTCCCTTTCTCTAACCCTGCTCTTCCTTTTTCTGATTCAGACATGTCTCCTGATGAGGCAGCAACATGAGGCAGCAGCTCTTAATGCTGTGCAGCGTTTGGAGTGGCAGCTGAAGCTCCAGGAACTAGATCCAGCCACCTACAAATCAACCAGCATCTTTGAGATTCCTGAGTTCTACATCCCTCTTGTGGAAGTTAATGATGACTTCGATCTGACCCCAATCTAACAGTAGTGACCCAGCGCTTACATACAGATGGGACTAGGAACGCTCGCTTCTTTAGTCAGCCATTGCATGGTCAGGACCTGAGAGAAGCAGAAGAACACTGTGTGTGTGTGTGCGTGCGTGTGCGTGAGACTCAGCCTTGAACCATGAACCAGATACTCTGGGAGCTCTTACGATAAACAAAAGAAAAACGACAAAAAAAGAAAGAACAATCATCTGTGACTGTAGCGGAGTCTATCTGCAGTACAGTTTTTCTTTAAGTTGCTGTATCTGCCAAACTAGTAAACATTAGTGTACATGCTACAGTGCTCTATCAGGTTCAAGGCCCATTTTAGTGTCCCTGAAGGTCCACTTGCTTTTCCCTGTACCAGCGTTTGGTTGACCATAGTCACTGAGTCGAGATGCACTTCTGCTATAAGGATCCGGTCCAAAGCATCACTTGATGCTTACAGTTAATGGGTTCAGGTCCAAACGAAAATGCACTTAACCCCCATAGGGTCTCCATTTCAGAAAAAGAGACCTTAGGGCAGACCGACCTGCACCAAGCAGATCCAGCCAGCAGAGGGCAATGACCACCCTTAATGACCAGAAAGAGCAGGTGCGAGGCAGGAGTGGGCAAGAGATTGGGGGGGTGGGGGTAGTAAAGGAGGGGGAGGACTTCTCCAGTATGATACAGAGGTCTCAATTCAGCTTGTTTCTAAAGTGCGTGTTCATTATGTATAGATTGTGCTCTTCATTTTTTAACTTATTTTATACATACTGATTGTGCATTTGTAAATAGTCATGTAATTATTGTTTTTAACTTGTACAAAGAGAAAAGAACAGAAAGGAAGCATAATTAAAATAATAGATATTTTGATTGTAAACTTTGTTTTGTCAAATGTTTAATGGACCAAAGTTGGTTTTATATTGAGCGTCCTCTGTTGTTGATGTCGGCTTAACTTTTTAAGCATGTGTTTTTGAATCCTGTTCCCTTTTTTGTTACGTTTCTTC
This sequence comes from Arnoldichthys spilopterus, assembly GCA_037974385.1. NCBI lineage: Eukaryota > Metazoa > Chordata > Actinopteri > Characiformes > Lepidarchidae > Arnoldichthys > Arnoldichthys spilopterus. The sequence goes on along the minus strand of JBBPDA010000041.1, from coordinate 34,998,857 downwards.
TACTTCTATTTGTTTCCTTCTCGATTCATCACAGCAGGTGTTTTTTGACTTGTGATTTCAATGCTGTGCATGCGTTGCAGGTTTGTACTTCTTTTCTGAAAAGCTGTACTGTGGTGAGGTTTATGTAAGTGGTCCTGCTTTTTCCCGCCTTTGTCGTCTCTTAGTAACACTCACTTCCTACGTGTTGTCCGTTGTGTCTTGCGCACATTAAGAGAAAATCAGATTGTTGTGTCTTCTCAATAGAAAAAAAAAGACAACTTACTTTTACAGTTTTAATGTGAGATCACAACAAAAACAAAACCTATTTTTTACAACATAATGCCTTTTTGAACGATGGTTCTAAAAATGTCTATTTTAATATTTACTTGTTACATGATAATGTACATAATTGTAATATATAATTGAATAAATTTTATTGGGTGTGAAATCCAAAGTGCTTCTGCTGTGCCATGTCTTTCTTCTCGTGGGGGTCGGAGAGTTGCTGGTTCAGTCCCTGGGAGCAGCAGAGAAAATGTAGGAAGGGGTGAGTAAGCATCACTTTCCCCCTCCCACATCCATGGCTGAGGTGCCTTTGGCCAAGGTATCCATCACTAACTTCCCCCTCGGGCATCGTCGGTGTTCAGCCCACTGCTGCTACTTCTGGTGTATGGACACCGGTGTCCCAGATGGGTTAAACGCAGAGGACAAACTCACGGCTCACTGTTCATTGTGCAAGTGCCACAAAAAAATCTTGAGTATGACATCTTGCACTTTACATATGTTTACCTACTGCTGTTTTAACTGATTTAATTCATTTACTTTTTCATGGTTGTTTTTTTTTTTTTTTCAGGAAAATAACTTTATACAAGCCCTGTACTGTTCTTGTCTTGTTTTTCTTGTTGCTGTGTAGGTAATAAATCTCCTTGCTGTGCAAAAACAAATCTAAATAAATAAATAAAGATATAAAATGCATGAGGTAGTGGTACTACAAGTATAAGGTAGAGGTTTCTAATGTGGTGGTTGGTGAGTGTATATGGTCACTCCAATTGTAAGTTGTTGGGTAGCTAAAGAAAACCAGAACTGGGCAAGTGGATCTAGAATGGTTGGATAATAATAATTGTAACATGACACATTACTATTACTACTGTTGCACAGCAAATAGCACACATGCCCTACTTATTTATTAAGATGGATGAACTAGATGAAAGTGTTAATACTTACAAATATTAACTTAAAACTTGGTTAATATTGTGGGGTAGTGTGCCTTTCCAAATGTATTATTAAATAAGTTGATAAATTATTACTACTACTACTGTGTCAAATATTACTGTCATTACGTATTAATATTATATATTGGTTTTCTTATGTCAAATTTAACAATAACATTTTCTCTGCCCTGGAAGTCGCTTTGGATAAAAGCATCAGCCAAATGAATAAATGTAAATGGAAGGCACACAACCCCACAAAATTAACCAAAGCCCGTTTTAATTTTATATTTGTACGTATAGCTTTCGTCTATCGAGTTCGTTCCCACGTATTCCAGCATATGGGTTGTACTGGGCAGCTGTTGTACTCCCCTGCCGAGCTAAAGTGCGCGACTCTTTTATGTAGGCCGCGTCCTAATCTCGACATTTGTGCCCTACAAAGTGTTCTCGCATTCATTTGTGCTTATGCACTCAAACGCGTATACTTGCTAATACGCAAAATTCTGTTTTCTCTCTTTCGAATGCCCCGGAGCACAGTCTTTCGTACTCTGACGCAGCCGGCGCGCAGGGTTCTACGCGTTCTCCTAGAAAACGAGAGCCCGTGTATACGTATGGAACGCGGCCGTAGAGACTCGGCGTCTTTAAGAAGAACCCCTCACTGCTTGCTCAGTGCAGGGAGTGCCTCCTCTGGCCAAACTCCTGGAGTGATCCTACCCAACACTGGGGCAGGACAAAGAGAATAGAAGCGTAAAGAGGAGGAAAAGCCTGAGGAAAAAGAGCTGGTCCCGGGTAGAAAAGGTAAGAGCCGATTCCGGGTGGTTGTTTTGAGTTGAAGCGGCTGAACTGCAACTGGAGAAACTCTCCAAACTGTGAACTCGGGCTAACGCTGCTGTAGTGCGTCACTGTGCTAAAGTGTCTGAGAGGAAGGAGACCGGGGCAGCGGTTCTGGTGCAGATGAGCCCATCTCCCAGATACCGTGGGATTGTATGAACAGCTTCACAGAGTTATCTGCATTCCGTAGATTTAAGTCTGAAGATGTTTAGTAAAGTAGCAGCGTCTGCGGACGTGTGTACGGTTTAGGACAAGGCAGAGGTCATTCAGCTTTACAGCGAGTAAAGAAAATTAAATTGAAGTAAGCAATAAAAGTAGGAAAAAAAAGAAGACAGTAAATTTAGGAATGAAATAAAGGTAAGCAATAAAATTTGTAATAAAATCAAAGAAGGCAAAGAATAAAAGTAAGATTTAAAATCTATGAAGACAATACAGATAAAAGTGCATTATAAAAGTAGGTAAAAATAGATAAAAGTTTAACTCTGTTTAACTAAAGACTGGAAAATAAGGTTTTTTAGCTTCTTTTCAAAACTCACATTTAGGGGCACATCTGATCTTCATGGGGAGCTGGTTCCAACAAGGGGCAGCATTATGACTAAACCCCATTTCACCTTGTTTAGTTACAGCTCTGGGCTCCACTTGCCGATCATTTACATTAACAGCATTTGGCAGATGCTGTTATCCAGGTCGACGTACACAGGGACTTTGTAGTCCACAAAGAAAACCTGTCACTCACGCCAGTAAACCTAGACTTCAGTTAAGAGCTGCTTAAAAATTTTGATAGTTAATATGCACATTTCATCCTCATCATCTTAGCTGCACTATGATGCAAAACTAGAAATAAATGTAGTTTTGACTATTAGACTCCGTTATGGCCTAAAGGTTGGAGACTAGGGCTTGTGACTGGAGGATTACTGGTTCAGGCCCTGGCACTGGCAGGGAAAATGTGGGTGGGGTGAGTGAGTAAATGACACTTTCCCTCAACCACATCCACAGCTGAAGTGCCCTTGGGCAAGGCTCCCTAGCTGCCCCTCCAGTGCAAGTGTGCAGTCCACTGGTCCTGGTGTGTATGTTCGGGTGTAACGGATGGGTTAAATGCAGAGGACAAACTCACTGCTCGCAGTGTGCGAATGCCACAAAATCTAAATAAAATACAAAATTACGTTCTCCAGTCTGTTCTCCTTTACTAAAAAGCCCTATTTTTCTCAGGGAAAAAGTACCTTTTTTGTCATGAAGAGTGTCTCAGTATGTTATAGAGTGGTTCCCTGATCTTGTAGGTGCTGGAGTGATGAGGATGAGGGCTGTGTTCTTCCTCCTCTCAGCCTGCGCCTCCCTCTTGCTGTTTCTGTCCCTCATCAGTGTCTCCTCCGCCTGCAACAAAGCACTGTGCGCCAGTGACGTCAGCAAGTGCCTCTTACAGGTAAGTCACAGAGCGTCAGGATTTATAGGATTTTAAAAAAAAAAAAGATCTGGGAACTGATTTAGAACAAGCAAACATTACACCCTCTTTCACATTTTGTAACATAAGTCAACATCAACAAAACAGTTCAGTCACTTGGAACTTTTATTTTTTCATTTATCACACTTTCAGGTCCATAAAATTCAGAATCAGGTGTTCCGTATTAATTTCCATTGATAGGGCGGCACGGTGATGCAGTGGTTAGCACTGTTGCCTCACAGCGAGAAGGTCCTGGGTTCGATCCCTGGGTTGGCCAAGGGTGCCTTTCTGTGCAGAGTTTGCAAGCTCTCCTCGTGTTCCTCAGGGTGCTCCAGTTTTCTCCCACTGTTCAAAGGCTTCAGTAGGTTGATCGCAGACTCTACAAATTGCCCATAAGTGTGAGTGTGTGTATGAATGGTTGTCTGTCTATGTGTTGCCCTGTGAAGGCTTGGCCTTCTGTGAACCCCGCCTTTGCCCCGCTGTCAGCTTCCCCGTGGTCCGGAAAAGGAAGAAGTGGTTTAGAAGAGGAATGGATGATTAGAACCTTATTCAAACCTAACATCTAAGATCTGGTGTTCTCTTTGCTATTGAAGGGTATGGTGTCATCATGTCAAGACCTAATTTTAGAAAAAGGTTGTGGATGCCTGTGAGTCTGGGGAGGGATTTAAAAGATCTCTAAATTGTATGAAATTTCCGTTGTAAGCAAAATTGTCGGCTGGGGCAAACATTTTCACTACTAATTTGTCCAGGACTGGCCACTTCAGCAAATTCAGCCCAAGCTGATTGTTTGATGCAAAAAGAAGTCTCCTAGAACCTCAAAATTTAATCTAGGAAAAAGATTTGCATAGGAGACATGTCAGGAAAAAGCCTTTGCTCTCCGAAAATTACATTAGAGCAAGATTGCAGTTTGCCTAACAATTTTGAACGACTCTGGAGTAATGAGTCATCCCTTCAGTAATGAGTGATTCCTTCATGATGTTTATGGTTTTACGGCCTTGTCTTTGATGCCATATCTTTAACTTTCTGAACTGTCTCAGTTTTGTGTTTGAAGTCGGAGAAAAGCAGCTCTGATATTTTAATAAGTAGTTTTTCATACATTCACCATCTACAAACAGCTTTTCACACCTCACTGTCTCCTAGGCTGCCATGCAACTAGCAGCAGAAGTGGAGTTTGGAGATTTGATCCATTTCTTAAATTACCATTGCTCAGCTTTGCTTTCCTCTTGTTTTAGGAATACATCTTTCAACATTACATATTTTGTTGTTTGCAAATGTCTCAGCACAAATCATTTTTTTGGATTTTGAATCCATAGCTAGTTCAGGAAATTTTATATTGAATTCAGCGAAGAGGCCCCAGGCCATGATGTATGACATATATATTCGTTGACAAACTGTCATAATTTATTATTCTGTGTAAAGGAAGCATATGCTTCCATCTGAATAATGTAATGATGACTTTTATGTCTACAACAATAATAGCAGAATGTAACAAATATGAATAAATTTAAATTTTTACATAGGTAGGGAGAAAGGCTAAAGAGCTGCATACTGCTTTGAAGCCATGAGTTGCACCATACTGGAATTCCAGCAGGGAAACTGTTAAACAGAATATTACGCAGAAACCTCCTTAAGTACAATATCAAATCTCTCTATGTCCACTCTTATCTGTTGTGACTTTCAATTTATCTCTTCCATCCTTCCATTCTTAATCTCACCAGTCACTGCTGTGTCCTCCCAATGAAATTTGCTCCCAGGCGTCTCTGCGATATTATGTTCCACTTTAAAGATACATGCATTTACACAAGCAGGGACCCACCCACACCTCAGCTGCCACACATTTTTGCTCTCATGTGAATCTAAAGGAGAGATTCCTGAGGAGATCAGATAGAGGATAATCCACCCTCATAAGGTAGAGGAAAAGTCAAAGGAAAATAAGTCAAACTGTAAATTCAAAAAATGACTGAAATATATAGAGAAAAATTAATTCCAAAAAATAGACAAACACCTAAAGCTTTCATTTGAGGAAAAAATCGAACTACAATCTCGCTTCAGATCTAAAAAAAAAAACCCCAAAAGTGTTTCTGTCCACTCTTCCACTGTGAGAAGACCGCTCAACACTGGGGATCTGAAAGGATGTTAAGCTGTTGGAGAAGCCATTACTGAGAATAGAAAAAGATCAGAATTGGATATTTTAGATGTGGAGTGAGGTTTTTGGACTGATGAGTGTAAACTAGGGTTAACATGGGATTAATGGGGAGAAGCAGAACATTCAGCCAATGTCTAAAACTGAACTTTGGATGAGTTTATAAGAATCATGGAGAAATAAGGCATCCCTGCAGAAACTTTGAAAACAAAAAATCAAAGCAGTAATAAAGACAAAAGATGGACACGCTGAACATTGACATTGATTTTTTATTTTTGAGGTCTAAGAGGAATCTTCTCTTCTTTATACATTTTCTACTTGTTAGTGTAAACATAATACTTATACATTTAAAAATTTTTTTTACATTTTTGTATTATAATCTTGTAATATGCTCTGATTTGTGAAAAGGGTAACACATGAAACTGCAGAACAGAGAGGAATTTGACCCTGAAAGTGAATTAGAAACTGAATGTAAGTCATTATAATGGAACAAAGCAAACAGTAGATTCTCTCCATCATAAATATACTGGGCTGTAAGTAAAAGTGTGAGCAGTTTTTTCACTCTGACATTACAGCAAAGTATGAATGTAGACTAGCAGGCTTCTTTTGGTACCGACAGTGATCATTATGCTCTGTTGTGGGTGGATTTTGTGTGGAAAAGGGGGTCAGGCTTTGTGCAGTGAAGGAATCGTCTGGGTAAAAGAGCTGTACTGTTGTAGCTTTGGCTGAGCGAGTATCACTTCTGATTGTAATCTCTTTCTCGCTCTTTCTCTCAGAGGCTCACCGGCTCCTGTCTGATCAAACTCCTGATTAATCCAGTGCTTCTCTTTCTTTATCTTTACCTCTCTGGTTGTATCTCTCTGTCTCTCTGTCTCTCTGTCTCTCTCTTTCTAGGCGCGTTCTGACTGGAGGAACAATTTCATAGTTCTTAGAAATGTTGGAGGAAGTTTCCCATTTTTTTGTGTTTGCACTGCAGACAATGAGAATGATAGTAGTTATTAGAATGACATTTTGAGGAACTATTTTGGTACGTTCTCATGATAGAGGAACCATGGGTAATGTAAGTAGACAGTGATTGGTCCAGAGGAAAGTATAAGGGAACAGCAGCCACCATTTTTAAACTGTGAAACATCACTCAAAAAATGTTCACTGAGACAAAACACAGACAAATGGGCCAACAGTGAAGTTGAGGCTTTATTGACCTGCTATACCAGTCATCGGCCAATTTACATCACTTCAACATTCCTACTGAAGGCGCCAATGCAAACAGAAAAAAGCCCATGAAGGTGTTGAGTTCTCGGAGGAGCACCCCGGTGAGTAGTTCCTCTCAAAAAGTACCTAGAACTGGTTGGTAAGAAAGAGACTGCTTTCTGTCTTTCTTTCTGCCTTCGAATCATCAGTTTTTTCTTCATTTCAGGCTTTTTATGACAGTGCTACAACCGTTCTAAGTAAGAAGTAAAATAAATAAAACATTTTAAAGGATTTTAAAAAATAGAAAATGTAGAAAATGTAAACTTTAGCCTTCAGTAGTCACAGTTTGTGTCGGAAATAACAAAAGCGGTGTGTAATTTGATATGATTTATGCTTTTGAATGACATTTGACAATAATGTAGTTTCGAAACTTTCAGTCCATGCCAGTGAGCAATATGGTGTTATCTTACTCTTTTCCTGAAGGATGACAACAAAATGCACTTTTCAGACTGTATATGTATGTATCATCACTACTTTTAGAACACTGACTGTTTCACTACTAAGAAATGTACTCTCTAAATGTTGGTCCGGGCATCGGGAGATGAGGGAAGATGAGGGAAGAATGGCCTTAATTCTTTACCCTCACTCAGTGCAGTGCTAGCCAATGTGGGAGTCTGTTAGCTGACATAGCAGAATAGACGAATATCGTTCTCCATATGTGTGGTCAAATGACTATATCTTCCTACTCAGGCTACAGGCTGCATTTAGAGAAAATACATATACATTACATTTACAGCATTTAGCAGATGCTCTTACCCAGAGCGACAAACAACAATAGAGTTCAGCCAATCGGGTCATTTACATATCATGGCTGTCAAGAGAAAACCACTTATCTCCTTTTTTTAAATGTTTATTTTTCTACATTTACACACGGCAGACGGCCATTACATTGTGGGAAACGTCCTTGATGAACAGACCAATAGAAAATATTTGCTCCCAAATCACTCATTCTGAAATGTTCTGCCATTCACTTACATTAAATGTAAGCAACGTGTAAAGTTTCCTCTTTTTAAGATTTGGAGCCTTGTCTTTTCTTAGACAGAGATGATGTATCAGTCTTAAAGGCACAGTAACAGAAACAGCCTGTTTAATGGATAAAAAGAGGCTGGAAATGGTCCTGTAGAAACAAATTCTGACTCTTGTTTGTGAATAAAAGCACACAATATATCATAAATGGATGTATTTGAAAAAAATACAATGGAAAATGTACAAAATGGGTCGTTTCAAATGTGGCACCTGTTACTGTATGTTACATATTTGCCATTTCTTAAAATAAAAATGGAAAATCCTTCCAGCCTCAAAATCTGGGTAAATATGTAATAATTATGTGATTAAACAACTAAAAATAAAATAATATGGCAAAGCAATGAAAGCTCTATACCAAACATTGTAAAATTTCAACATAGCACCTGCCCCCATCACAGCCCAGCTTCTGTCCAGCTATTGTTACCTCTATTTGTTGTGGAGACTAAGGGAGAGGTACAGAGAGATTTAGGGTGGTAGAGTGAAGGAGAAAAGGGCTTATTGGCTCCTGGTGGTCTCCCAGGTCCACACAGACTTGGGGCTAATTGGCAGGGGATAGAGATAGACAGAGAGATAGAGTAGTTTAGAGAAGGATTTACATGGGTGGAAAAAAGCCAGAGAGAGAACAAGAGAGACAGAGAAAGAGCAACTCTACTGGGACGGTCTGTTTGTGTGAGTGTGTGTTTCCAGCTGGATTTGCTCAGCCCCTGTGTGGGTGGGGTGGCAGTAATTTAAAGAGTCACAGATGGTTTGTGGGGCAAGGCAACACACATCCTGTCAGGGGAGAGCTCTCTCTAAAGCCAGTGTGCACTCTCCACTAGTGTACACTTTCTTTTCCTGGTGGTTGTCACAGGGACAGTACTGCAATCTGAGCATTCACTATGGGGGAGGGGCAATCTGATGGCATTATTGTTTTGAATTCTGTCACAAAACACTTGTATGAATATTACAGGTCAGTATTTCTACAACAACTACATTATCATAAAAATGTGTGTTTGATACTGAGGGGGCCTGACCACTCACATCAGGTTTGGTCGTGATCATTTTTCAAATGTGCGTCAAGCCAGTCTCCCCATTGAACAGCTTTTGCCCTGCATTTCTCTCTTTTGTTACCTTTCTCCTTACTTTATTTCTGCTCCTGACCTTCTTGACCTTAGTGTTTACTCTGCCATGCTGGAGTCACACTATTGTGCACCAAGGTCAACAAAAAAAATGGTATTTCATTTTGGCCAAACTTTTTGTAGTGCTATATGTAACACATTCTGTGTAAAGAAATAGGATAAATGGGACGAAGGTGACCACCTTGGTAAATTAAAGGAGCAAACATGCTTTTGGTGCCTTTTAGAATTCTTCATTTCTTTTATCAACTAATCCCAAAAGAAACTGGTCAGTGATGGGGTTTTGGCTTCCAAAAACGTTGGAGTTCCAGTTCAGATTCCAAGTAACACAAATCTCCTCCACCACCAAATGAATAACAAAGTGGAAACATCATACACTGATCACTGACACTTCATAGACAGCCAGGCCAAGTTACTACTACTGCAGCAGTGGCCATTTCTGGTCTAAACATTTGCAAAAGTTACATATGCCAGCTCATGTTGTAGCCCAGGAAATGTTTAGGTGACTATGAAGAGCTGCAACACTGGGCGTTCTGCCAGTATTATAAAAAGAAGGAAACGTGGACATCTAGCAGCTAAAACAAAAATGGCAGATCATGAGTTCTAATGTGTTATTTCAGGCTGTGCAGTGGATGTCCACACTTTTCATACCCTTACTGAAGAACTCCCACCACCAATGAGTGCGGCTGATATTTATCTTTAAAAAGTTGCTGTTCCTCAGCTTCAGTTGTTTACTCAGATTCAGACGCAAACATGTAAGGTTCTGTGCCTGAATGCCCCATGACTCAACTCAGACAACTGTAGCCATCTCCATAGACATCTTGCTTCTTGTTCCATGCTGTAAACCAGTCAATCAAAGCAGAGTTCATTGGAATATTCATTACACTCCATGTAAGCTAAAGCATCCTGTTCCATTCTAGGGCTAGATCATATTGAGGTAAACGTGCCCATAAAACCACTTCTGGGCTTTTTCCTACCTGACCAAAGACACACAGCTCTTTTAATGGAATAAATGTCTTCTATGGCACCTTTAATCATGCGATTTCTTAGTGCTGCTGTTGCTTTCATTTGAGTATGTAAAGAAGAGCAGACATATTTGGAGATACTTTTGATCATTACTCTGAACAAAGAGAACAGAACATAAAGTGCACGTTCTCTCAGAAAACAAGTCATTGCACAGCTACAATAAAGGAAGTGTTGTGCTTCACTACAGCAATGGTAGAATGGCTCTGTTTCTACATGCTGATACTTATCACTGTGGCTACTGGGAGCATGCATGTCCTGTAGCTGGCAGATCCTAACAAATTTAAGAGGCAGATGCATAATCCTCAGTATGAATCACCTGCGAGACCAAACTCTCCAAATGGCTTAATCTTTTTCATCTTTTCTTTAGTTCGTCTCCAGTTCCACCCACTAACTAGGACTCCCTCAGTCACATAATACCACCAACACTGGGAGGCTGAAGGCTAACCGGGGCTTCTTCTGAGTGATGTGAACCAGTCACCATATCCTTCCAAACTGCAACATCATTGCAACATCAAACACAAATGAATAATAATAATAATAATACATTTTATTTGTAAGCACATTTTAAGGCACTCAAGGACACCTTACAGCAGATAATAATTAAGAAACACAACATAAAAACATACAGGAGTAATCGACAAGACGTTGTTCCATCAGAAAAGTCAGTAGTTGCAAAAAAAAAATAAAAATAAAATACTCAAAGTGGAAAATTAATATGAGTTTAAAAGCCAGAGGGGATTAGACATCACACAATGTAAACAAGTTTGAAAAAGTGCGTTTTGAGGTGGAAAGTTATTATTATTATTATTATTGTTATTATTAAACATTTTCCACTACTACTATATGTAAAATATGTAAAAATGGTAATTTCAACTGCAGAATGTTAATTACATATTCTACACACACACACACACACACACACACACACACACACATATATATATATATATATTTTTTTTTTTTTTTGCTATATCACCCATCCCTTTAAGAATTGCAGTTTTAGAATATATCGTTTCTGGATCTTGTGAAATGTGTAAAGATCAGTCTGATTAATTTTTTTCTCCATTTTTTTAAAACCAGGTGTCTGAAATACATTTTGTGGACCATCATTATGATACTAATCCACATGGGAGGATGCAAGACATTATCAGATGATTATCGGCTGTGTGCTTGCGTGTGTGTGTGCGTGTGTGCGTGCGTGTGTGCGTGCGTGCGTGCTGCGTGTGTGTGTGCTTTGGATCTGTAATGACAGTGTGAGTCAGATGTCTGTCGGGTTGTTTTGTTTATGGTGAACATGTGCTTCCCCAGAGAAGGACAGAGAGAGAGAGCTAGAGACAGGCCTAAAGACAAAGCAACACAAAAAGACAGAGAGGGAGAGAAGAGAAAGAGAGAAAGAGAAAGAGAAAGAGAGAGAGAGAGAGAGAGAGAGAGAGAGAGAGAGAGAGAGAGAGAGAGA
>JBBPDA010000041.1:34969686-34982521 GCA_037974385.1 Arnoldichthys spilopterus | reverse complement strand
GGTTAAATGCAGAGGTTGCATTTTGTTGTGGTGCTTGAGTGTGTTCACAATGACAAATAGTCACTTTCACTTTAAAAAGACAATGGTAATCATGCCTCTGTCCCAACGTTTGTTGAGTGTTGCAGCCATCAAATTCAAAATTTGAGTATATTTACAAAATGCAGTTAAGTTGGTCAGTAAAAATATTTTTTGTAATTTTGTCGCTTAAATAAAGGTTCATGTGAATTACAATATCACAGATTTTTTTTTATTGCATTTTGGAAAATATCCCAACTTCTCTGGAATTGGAGTTTGTATACATATGAAATTAAACATTTTTGTCAAAATTGATTTATTCACATATTTTTATTCTGGAACAGATTATTATTTGAGGTGTTTTAAAGCCATGTGCAACATCGGACTTTTTATACGAAAAAGGAAAAGGTTTGTATCAGTTTTGCTCCCTGTGAGCTTTCACTAACTAACTGTGCTCTTCCTCTTCTCTGTGCGCTGACTGTCCTATATCTCTCCTCTCGCTCTGCTCTTGCTGCGCTCCGACTCTGCCCTTACTGTGTTCTAACCCTGCCTCCGCTGTGATCTATGTTTTAACTGTGCTCTCACACTGCTCTCACACTGCTCTCGCGCTCCTCTCGCTCCCCCCTCTCTCTCCGCGTTCGCTCTTTATGTCCCAGCGCGAGCACCGTTCAGCCGCCGCGTCTCGCTTTGAGTCCCGCAGTGAAATCAGAAGATGGCGGAAGCTCCCCTACGGACCTGCCGGTTTTTCTGTCACCGATGTTCAGAAGAGATCAGCCCTCGCCTCCCGGTACGTTTCAGCTCCGAGCGGGGCTGTGTTTAAATCAGCGGAGCCGTGTGTTTGTCTTGTGGAAGCGCTGCTCTCTTTGCCAATGGCCAAGAGTCCGGGCTCGAGCAGCCGCTGGGTAGCTTAGCCGCTAGGTGGCTAACTAGCGTTGTCGTTAGCGGTAGCTTCAACGTCCACTAGCGGTTGGTTTCGTAGCAAGCTAACGGGGCTAGCTAGCCAGCTCACTCGCTAGCTGCTAATGGGGTGTGTTTTTTTGTTTTTTAAGCTTGTTACCAAGCTAAGCATGAACGCATGGACTCTGGTTATCGTTAAAACGTGTTTATTGGCGGACTAGCTCTCCAGTCGGCTCGGCCGCGGTGTGTTTTGTTAGCAGGGAGCTCATGCGCTAACGTGTCACCGCTACGCTAAGGTTTAAAAAGCTAATTGTCAGGCTAAGCTTGCTGTTGGCTTGGCAGAACACTGCCAGCTTTTGGCATGTGGTTTAAAACCGATATGGTGTGGCTCTTGTGCCAGTGTGTGTGTTTGTGGTGCTTTACTAGGCGGATTTATGGACGGATTCATGGCTTTGAATGCATCTTTGGTTGTTCAGTCCTTCCAGTTTATCAACGTAGATCTCTATTTTTAGGTTGACTGTCCAGCTGACGTGATTTAAACGTGTTGTTAGTAGCCACCAGGTAGCTGACCGTGCTAATACCACGGCTTCCCTGTGAGATCTGTCACCTACTGTTGACACCCTGACAGCTGGTTCGATGTACTCTGGCTTTTAGGTGAAGTGACGATTCTCATCAGCCAGATCGTTCTCAGGTTGACACTGTTGCCAGTAGTTCTTCAGCCATCCTCACTAGCATGATCAGCAAGGTCCAAGTGTTCAGTGACGCTGTCTTGTCCGTTTCATAACCATCGTGTTTGTCCTTCATTAGATCTAAGTCCATCACATGGTTGGCTGTTCGTATGATGGCTAATGAATGGTCAAACAAAGGTTCTTTGCTGCTCCCGTTGGCATCCTTTTCACACGTGTTTCGCATTGTACACTGACTCTAGAATGAGCTCACACAGTGTGGAGCTACTGGCACAGCTCTATAGAACAGCTGCAGGGACGAGTGTTATGATGGTCAGGCTGATTCGTGTGCCAAGTTATAGTTTATACTGATCGTGCCACTGCTGATTGTAGATTTAAACTTTAATGATGCTTGTGTGTGATCTATGGAGGAGCTCGCTGTCAGAAGTACCTTTGTGGTGTGGTAAACTGTTTTTTTTTTTTTTTTAAATCCTGAATAAAATTTTGAACATATTAAAAAGCAATAGTTAAAAAAAAAAAAAGATGCCTTTCATACATGTTAATTGGCAGTGGTTTAAGTATGGCAGCCTCATGGGTTTTGCTCATAGTTTTTATTTTCTGATATAACCTGTAAGAAAGTGGACTTGGATTCATAAACTCATTCAAAAACAGCATAATTTTATTCAGATTAAGATTTATTAGGACTAGAGCATTTGATGCCATACTGCTATTATAACATACTAGCTATGGCAGTGGGCAGCACCACCCTTAACTGGGAATTTTTGTAGAAGCGCACAGATAGGAAAAGCACATTTTAGACCAGATGTTTTAACCAAGACGCATATGCACCAACATCTACATTTGTACACCTTCAGGTTTTACATGCTTACCATCACCCTTACACCCAAATATGTAAAATACATGGCTTTTATTGATACAAAATGTATTTCCACATTTGTTTGCATCTCTACATCTGCATATATTGGTCTCTGAGTTTAATAAAGCATTTAATATATAAATATTGTTCTTAACAAATTAGGTTTTTTAAGAACTAGTAATTGGGAATTGTAATCTCATTTCTAAGGGATTTAATGCAACTAAGAGGTACTGTGGCATGTAAGTAGTAAACATGGCTTTGGCCATTCGTCCACTACCCACTGTGATAAAGCGTCAAATGTTAGCATTTGATGCCTGATTTAGACTGACCAACAAACTGTGCCGAATGAAGTCACAAATTCACTTCCATTCAGGCCTAGCGGAAGCCTGAAGTGGCCTGAAGGAGACGAGCTACTGGTGTGTGTGTGAGCTTAAGAGAGGCAAAGGACTGGTTTAAAGCAGAAGCAGCGAGCGTTGCCTGAGCCTCTTTCAGAAATGTAACTGCAAATAGTCACTGCCACTGGCGGCATGAGAGAATAAAAGTATTTTATCAGGATGGCTGTGATTTTGTCATGACACCAAAAAGGAAATGGTTTCATGAATGGGGGAAAAAAGGAAACACAAATTCACAAGGCCCCATGCAATTGCCTACCTATTTATTATGATTAATTTCCATATGTGTGGCAACATTTTAGTGTAGTGACCCACTGTGGAGAAATTCTAGTAGTGACAATTATTACTTTAAAGATTGCTGGACTTAGCTGAGACCAACTAGGATGGGGAGACCAATGATGGAGTCCAAGACAAATCTGAGTCCAAATAATGAGTTCAAGACAAGACTGAGACCATAAAAAATTTTTGAGTTCAGTGTTGAACAGATACAAATACATACAAGTATGGATATATAAACAGCAGTACCTCTGAACACCCACATGACACAGTCTCCAACATCCAGCACTGCTGGTTACTATGTTAAGACTGAGATATGTGACATGTACATTTTTATAACTCATTGTTTTCTTTTGTACGTCTGAATTTTTACAGTATTAAAGAGGTCTTCAAATCTGGACCTTGAAGCCAAGTCCTGTATTTTTGTGATCACTGTAAGGCATTAGATGACCACTCGGTTACAATAACAGTTTAATCAACCAGTTTACATTTAGTTAATCTGCCAGTGTTTACAAAATCCAGGTCCAGATGAATGGGTTTGTGAAGAACGCTGTGGGAAGACCTGTCATGATAACTGCTGATGTCGGATGATCTATTTGTTTCAGAAAACAATTGTGATAAACAATATTCTTGTCATTTTAAGACAATTTTATGCCATTAATATGTTTTTTTTATTTGTTTTTTTGTCTAATTCAAAGACCCAAAAATGCATAGACCCAGAAGCAGCATGACTGCTTAAAATGTTGGTGGCTGTAAGGTCCCAGCACTGCTCTAGTCAGGACTACCCCTTAGTCTAGCTCTCGTGACAGGCCTATGCTCAGGTGCAGTCATTCATATATAAACAAACATGTATAAACACAATTTGCCAATATTGTCATATACATGTATTGTGATATAGGAAGGTAACGTGATTAACGTAGTTGTGTGTGATTTTTGTGTTGACGATGGGGTAGTTTAGTCAACTGTTGCTGGAGTTTTCATTCTGTTAACAGAGCTTGGGTTTGGTTTGTTGACAAGTGCATGCTAATTTCTTTTGTTAATGGGTCTTGGGTTTGTTTGGTCGACCAGGGAAGGGGGCTTGTTTTTGTCAGTTGTTTTAATTGCTGTGGCAGGAAGCCATGGAAGATGTTTGCCTGCAGAAAAAGAAAAATGTACTTCATTTCCATTTCAGCTCGACATGCCCATTTCGTCTTCCTCTGGGTTTTCTTCCCATGTTTTTATGTTGAGGTTTCAGAGTGTTAAATCTTCAAAATGGACTTCGTGTGAAAAGACCTCAAGACGACTAAACATGAAACTATAATTAAGCACAAAAAGCCCTGTCTCGGATGGCGTTATCCGTGTGGCATCACTCCACTGTGAGTCATTCGCCCTTCAACTCAGTGTTGTGTGTGTTAGTGATGCAAAAATAGGGCTGGAGTTTTGGATGGTGAATCGGATAACTGAATGCTCACACACACAAAATGTAAAACAAAAATCAAAACTATACATTTTCCTTATCAGTTCCATGACCGTTTGTAGCCCGATCCCTAATACTGCTAATCTATGTGTAATCTTGCTCACCTGATTGTCCTGTTTTGTTGTGTTGCGCTTCTTTTAAAGTTACATCAGTCGCAGTGTTGTAAATGTTAACCTTCCTTTTTTTTAAATCTGAAAATCGCACTCTGAAACAGTACAGTGGCAAAAGCTGCTAATAATTATATACAAAATTTTCAGTGTTGCCTTAGGCTTTCATATTTGTATAATACATATAATAATAGTGGAACCTAATAATGCAGAGTTTGTCAATAGGCAGAGTATTCGAAAAAATGCCAGTATATATATTCCCCAGCCTTGCGAGACAGCTCAAATTTTATGCATTTAAGCGATCAGAAACAGAAATATTGCACACACAAAGGATTTTTTTGTATGATTGTGTCTCCCTAGTACTAAAGAATAAGCTAGTGTGCATATAAGATACAGACAGTACAATATAATAAAATACCCATATGGTACAATATGATATATAATAGACTATACATTACAATACATGATACACAAAGCAGTGTGAAGTACAGAATATACAGTACACACAATATACTGTATGCTCGTGTGCAGTATGATGCAAAGAATAGAATATACTTTACGATATACAAAGTATGTACAGTTATGTAGCATAAAGGCTTTTATTCATTTGTGCTTATATGTACAGTGTAGAATATACAGTGCAGTATTCAAAATATGTACATTATACGTACCATTCTATATCTGTTTAGCACTATATCCCAAACGTACTGATAAAGAGGTCTGCCCTGTGTTGGCCCATCAAATAAGTTTTATGAACTGTGTCTTCTTCCATAGGATTACACCTGTCCACGATGTGAGTCTGGCTTCATTGAAGAGTTACCAGAGGAGAGAAGGTATGCCTCCGCAGCCTTTGAAACATTTTTGGTTGAGTTGCTAAGAGAGGAACATGAAGTGCTTGTTTGTGTTTGCCAAGTGATCATACAGACTGCTGGAAGAACAGAAGCCTATCATTTCCACTTCTCACGATGAACATTGTTCAGCTGATTCTGGGGCTTGAAATCCAGCCTTTTTTTCTCTGAAAAAAACAGCATTAGATTAAAAATTTCATGTTTATCTATCCATCCATTTTCTAAACCGGTTCTTCCATTTCTGGGTCGCGGGGAAGCTGGAGCCAATCCCAGCTGACTATGGGCCTATGGCAGGGGCTACCTAGGACAGGAGGCCAACCCATTGCAGGGCAACACACAGACAGACAACCATTCACACACACATTCACACCTACGGGCAATTTGGAACATCCAATCAACCTACTGCAAGCCTTTGGACAATGGGAGGAAACCAGAGCACCCGGAGGAAACCCACGCGAACACGGGGAGAGCTTGCAAACTCCGCACAGAGAGGCACCCGTGGCCGACCCGGGGATTGAACCCAGGCCCTTCTCGCTGTGAGGCGACAGCGCTAACCACTGCACCACCGTGCCGCCCCCTCATATAGTTTATATCTTATGCAATTTGTTATGCATCCAGCCATGATGATGCATTTGGCCAACCCTGCCAGAGGAAAGGAAAACAAAAAAAAATAAACAGTTTCTTTAAGCAGGAAGCTTAGTTCAGCTTAGTTCAGCTAAAGTGCTTCAGTGTCACTTATGAGCTAAGGATGTTTCACTGATCCTATAGAACATGGTTCACTAGATTTAGTTCTTAAGACTTTAATTGTTAAATAGATTTTTTAAATCGTTCCTTCATTCACACTTATCTATTATATCATACTTTAAGAGTTAACAACACAACATGGTTTGATTACTTTTTTTCCTCCTTGAACAGATCAACTGTATTTAATGGATATGTGATCAAAAAAAGAACTGAGAATTGAGCAGCATTTTACATTATATATTTAAATCATTATTTAAACCAAGATGTGCTGTTTTTCTTAGGTTGATCAGCCTAAACGTTTGCTTTCTACATTTTATTAGCATTGACATTTATTGTTTTTCCCTTTAGCACAGAGAATGGGTCCACATCCACACCCTCCACCAGTGATCAGAACCGTCCCCCATTTGAGGTGAGCTAACACACCCCCTTTCCAATGAATTAGTCCGGCTCTTTTTCACTTGTTTCTGTTGTGATGTTGAAATTGAGTGGGTACTGATTTTTTTTGTAATTTGGTTTTATCATATGGAGAAGTGTTGGGACAGGGGACAGTTCCTCCAATACAATGTTCGGTATCTTAATCTTTTAGATTTAATAGGCAGCATATACAAAGCAGGCTGTTATCTTTCACACAGTTGTGTATGCTTGTCTCTGTGCCAGTTCCCCCCCCTAGAAAATTGTATGTCCTACAGAGTCCGAAAACAAATAATCAAGTATTTTTGATTAGCCATTATTTGTTAGCTATGTTAGCTTTGTAGCTGTGGTGCAAAACTAAAGAATCAAACTTCAGACACCAAGCATGTCTTGCCAACAAGTCCAGCTTCACTTAAATGCTTCTGTGAAAAATGCTTAAGGAAATACAAAACAAGTTATTTATATAGTCCTTTGTCATACACCGAGGTCATTCAGAGTGATTAACAGGGATACAAGGACAAAAAAGAAAATTAAGCAATACATGAGTAAGATTTAAAATAAATAAAAAACAATGAAAACGGCACGATAACAGTACATAATGTTGGAGCATCTGTTTAAAGGCTTTGGGGAAAATGATGCACATTGTAACTATTAACATTTAAAGCCGTTAGAAGTTGGGGAAGATCTGATCTTCATGGCGAGGTGGTTCCAGCAGAGGGCAGCGTAATGACTAAACACAATCTCACCCGGTTTAGTTACAGCCCTAAGCACCACTAAGTTACCAGCTTCTGCTGATCTAAGATCTTCCAGGCCTAAACCATTAAGTAACTTAGTCAGTAAGTAAGATTTTGAACTCTGTATCTGATCAGAAGCCAGTGTAAGAGGATAAGGACTGGAGCAATGTGCTTTATTCTTCTTGGATTTTGTTAGAAATCTAGCACCAGCACTTTGGATAATCTGTAACTGCCTGATGGTCTTTTTGTGGAGGCCGAAGAGAAGAACATTCCAATAGTTTTCTGCAGAATATAAAGGCATTGATGAGACAGTATGAGGTTAGAATATGACCGTTCATCTAATGGGTCTTATTGTTTTTTTTGTTTTATTTCAAAGAACGTGGACCAGACCCTGTTTACCTTCCCTCATGGCTATGGCCAGTTTGCTCTGGGAATTTTCGGTGAGGGCTTTGACCTGCGGGCAGGGCTACCCACCGAGGACAACCGCGAGGTGGAGAACCGCAGAGAGCGGGAGATGGCCTCCCGCCAACGCTATGGAGCCAGACAACCACGGGGACGCCATGTCCCTCGGAGACAAGGGACGCGGCATGAAGGAGTGCCAACTTTAGAGGGGTGAGGGTGAATCACATTGACTTTCTAGGCCATGTATCAAAGCTTTGTGACTCCATTAGTTTTTTAAAAAAAAAGGCTCCATGCCCATTGAATATCATTTCATGATGAATAGATCGATAGAAGTGATCCAGAATTGACATGGTGAAACTGAGTGAGTGGTTATTTGTCATTGTGAACACAGCACAACACAGTGCACCACAGCAAAATGCAACCTCTGCATTTGACCCATTCTTGTAGGAGCAGTGGGCAGCTCACATAGGCAGTGCCTGGTGATCAGTGCTCACCAGTACCTCCGTGGAACTTGGATTTGAACCGACAAATCTTTTAGGTCACAGGGGCAACTTCCTAACTGTTACGCCGCCACTGTTCCAGTAGTCCAACTGATAAAAATAGAAAATAATGAAACTAAGCATTATTTGGAGTCACAGTGGATATAACATTATTGTTGGTAATGTGATTTCAGATATGCTGCATATATGGGGTTGTTCGCTTAAGTAATTATGTTGCTGTAAACATGGATTAAAAGACCCATCAATGAAAAGTTGACTAGCTGTATGAGATCTCAAGGTTTCTTGTTCGACAGCAATGTCTTTACTTTCATTTGAAATTTTAACATGATTATAACCATTATATAATTTCAGTCCTAGCGATTAGTACAGTATTCAAGTATTCATACACATGTTTTTTTGTTATTTAATATACACCAATCTGCCCGAAACTTAAAAATACTGACAAGTGAAGTGAGTGACATTGATTATCTCATTACCGTGGCACCTGTCATTAGGTGGGATGTACTACATAACCACATGCTGGTCCGCTAACAAGACCGTGTGTTACAGATCATGGAAAATTAGAGCAGACCATGAGGATAGAAAGCTTCATTCAACTATTGGGACAAACCCTGAGTTGTGGGGGTGCTGAATGAGGCAGTGCCTTCTGTTGTGCATTTGAGTGCCTCTCTTTATGAGTATAGTGAGAGAGAGAGGTGTATGTTTGTGTAACCATGTAAAACATTCTGTTAGCAGTCTTCGCAGAACCACTACATTTGGCATTGGACAAAACTGCCTCATGTAAATACAGAAGAACAATGGCACACATGGTAATGATAAACAAAGAATATAATGGCACACGTTCTGATGGTACAAGCCAAAAACTTAGCTTTTACTGTCTACACTTATAAACACTGAAAACCGAATTTTCCAAAAGATCCATTTTCAGTGACCTGAAGCTTTGTGTGAAAAAATACCTGTGCATCTGTGGACAAGGCCTGAAAATAGTCCAGCATGGCACACCAGCTGCAATAGCATGGGTATTCAAGGTTATTTAAATGTTGTCTAATAATGTTGTCTCTGAGAAGGAAGCTTCTGCATTGTGATTTTTTTTGTGGCATCTGAGCAAGTGGCAGCATCTTTTATGACAACATCAATTGCAGTTCATAGTAAAACATTTTTTTTGCAGTACTGATTTATAGAACAGGATTTATTTATTTTAAAACACACATGTATTTCTGTCATTTCTTCTTAATACTTTCTAAGTGTTTTAATCATTTTTGTTTATACTTATGAATATATATTTATTTGTTTGCATTTATAAGTACACAGTCGAAAGACACTGAATACTTGTTTTCCCCTCATTGTTCTGAATTACTGTAAGTACAAAGTACATGTTTTTGGAAATCTTGTCAAAATTACCTCGTCTTTTGTTTGCTGTTGTCTTCAGATAAAATGTAATGTTTTATGTTTTAACAGAATAATTCAGCAGTTAGTAAATGGAATCATCGCACCAACAGCTATGCCTAACATGGGCATGGGACCATGGTATGATAAAGATTTAAAACTTTTCATTGAAATTATCTTTATTTCTACATATACAGTTTCTGCTACACATATATATATATGTGTGTGTGTGTGTGTGTGTGTGTGTGTGTGTGTGTGTGTGTGTGTGTGTGTGTGTGTGTATCTTGCATTGAATTGGGTATGTTAAATTTTTATGTTTTGTGGTTAACTGTTCTCTTTATAGGGGAATGCTACATTCAAATCCAATGGACTATGCATGGGGTGCCAATGGGTTAGATGCTATTATAACACAGGTATGGCTCTTGAATAATGATGTCTTTTTTTGCGTGTTCTGCCCAAACACATTATACACAACATTCATTAAAAAACATTCTTTTTTCCTTTATTTTTTTGTCCCACTTCTCATAGTTATTGAATCAGTTTGAAAATACGGGTCCACCTCCTGCAGACAGAGAGAAAATCAAAAGCCTCCCAACAGTTCAGATCACAGAGGAGCATGTGGGTGAGTTACACACCAATTCACAACATGCTGTGGGAAAACATGGGGAAACTCCTGGCTAAATATAAAGCTCAACGGTCAAATTATCTATACCTTTTACTTATGTGACTCACTACAGGCCTCTTGTTCCTAAAAAATGGAAAGTCACTCCAAGCACAGTGTGTAACACTGTATTAACACTGAACACAACACAAGCTGGTTTGGTTGGTTTCCACAGCAAACTCCCGGGCCACATTTACATGACATTTTCCTGTATTTACCCGACTTAAAGCTTTTAGTAGGCAGAAACCGATGGACTCAGATTATTACAGTGTTACAAGGACATAGAGGTTGTGCACAAACACAAGACAAAAATACAGAAAGCTTTGATGCTGTATGTTCTAGTGTAAGCAAAACTCAAATGCTCGCTTGATCGTGAACATGTTTGTGTACTAGACAACACCCACTGTAGTACCACTTCAGAGAGGACCTGAAGTCAGGTGTGTGATGTGATTCCAAAGGATATTCATGTTGTGAATTTTTGTTGACCGTCTTAATAGGTATCATATCTCTGGTTTTCCCATCAGTGCTTTTTTAAGACGAGTCTTACACCTTTAGACCAGTATGAAAGCTTTGCCACCATCAATATGATTTGTGAACAAGCTCAGATCAACAACAAGCTAAAACTGTGGAGTGAAACCAGAGCAGGTCCATATATCAGAAAAAAATCTCAAGTGAAACTGCAGCTTTTTTCGGCAAAAATGCAGTGACCATGTTTGGGGTAACAGTGTTGCATAAATTAAATATTCAATTGTACCTTATTACTGAATATTAGCACCTCAAGCTAACCACCAGTGGCATTGTCTAAAGATGTTCAATAGGGCTTTCATGATCCTTAAAGAAATTCCACACATATGGACCATTTGTCTGGGGAAGGTGGCATTTAAAATAAACATTGGTGGGTGATATGGCAATCATCAGTGTTTTTCTGCAATATGTCATTTTGTGTTGTGTTCATATGATACTGGAGAGTGTGTTTTTAAGAGTGAATCTCAAATGGCTCATTTTTCTCTGTGTAAAGCGCCAGATGGGTCATGCAATAACCCACATTGTGCATAAGGTGTTTAACAATGAGTCATCTGCAGTTCATACATGGACTGTTTGTCTCCCTTACTGCATGAGGGGGACCTGTCAGACCGGAGCTTTTAGTGTTCTAGCGAATTGGTGTATAGTGCATTGTTTGTGTATAGAAGTCAGACTTTTATGACCTATGTAGTGCACTGTATATGGAGTTTGGAGTCATTTGAGATTCAGTTTAATTTTTTCCTTGCTATGGGGCTTTCAATTAGCTTGGTCATGCCACATGACTGGGCTAATTAGCTTGTGTTTTGATCTACAGATGCTGATTACTGGATTCAATAGACACTTATCATCTCTGTCTGCAACAAACACCAAGAGCTAGATTTGTAGACACAGATTTGGCCTGTCGAATAATGCACTTTGTTTTTCTCCCTGCTCTTTCCCTGTGTGGTGCCAGGTGCTGGTTTAGAATGCCCTGTGTGTAAAGAAGACTACAGTGAGGGGGAGAGTGTTAGGCAACTTCCATGCAATCACCTCTTTCATAATGATTGTATAGTGCCCTGGCTGGAACAGGTAACGCTGTGATCTTCTGCTTGCTTTGCTTTGCTTTGCTTTGCTTTTCTTTTATTCTGCTTTTTTTAAACCCTGCAGTTTCAGCAGTTCAGGAAAAAAGCATTTGTGCTTTTGAAACCCCATGGTGTTGGGAGTGTGTGTGTGATATATTGCCAGCTAATACAATATTTGCCAGTAATTGGGACACTTTATTTATGATCAGTCTGGCCAGAAAACACTGGCACAGTGATGAACACCATTGCTCCACACACAGGATGCCTTTGCTGTACCACACAGCGCTGTACCATTAAAGGAGCCATAGAATGCATGTATTCTATTTTTAAAATTGCTGCGTGATGCCTGCCTACAAGGCCTGTGACTTTGGGGAAAAAATGCCCAGAATCTGTTCTACAGATGCATTTAGAAACCTGTTACCTGGGCTTAGAATGAAACAGGCTGTTTTACCTTACTTTGCTCATGAATATTTGAGCAGTCCTATAATTGGCTGGTTTATTGTGCATCATTACAGTAGAAGATGGCTACAGAGATGGTGTTTAGGTATAGAACCTCATGTTTTCTTCTTTAAGAACTGTTTGGGGTATTTCTGATGGGGCAGTTGCCTGTCTGTCTTCTTTTCTTTTGCTAACGGTGAGCTAGCTGAGTCCAGCCAAATGTATAAACAACTACCTAACACAGACAGCTAGTCAGACTTCTGTTACAAGGTTAATGTCTTAATGCAGAAGTAGTTATCTTTAAAATAATCAAAGCACTTCACTTGAAGTGAAGTGAAAGTGACTATTTGTCATTGTGAACACACGCAAGCACCACAACGAAATGCGACCTCTGCATTTAACCCATCACACGTGCACACGTGGAGCAGCGGGCAGCTATCAAC
>JBBPDA010000041.1:34931904-34968678 GCA_037974385.1 Arnoldichthys spilopterus | reverse complement strand
GTTTTTTGTCGCTCCTGTGTGTGTGTGTGTGTGTGTGTGTGTATATATATATATATATATATATATATATATATATATACAAATTTTGTTTACCAAATTTATGTTTTTGCAAGACGTAAAGGTGTCCTGTTTGTTTTCTGAATCTCAGCCACTGAACACATGGTGATTGCATATGATGTTAAGTGAATACGTTTGTGTTTTGTTGTTTTCCCTCAGCATGACACGTGTCCAGTATGCAGGAAGAGCCTGAGCGGGCAGAACACAGCCACAGATCCTCCGGGCTTATCAGGGATGAACTTCTCTCCTTCCTCGTCCTCCTCTTCCTCCTCTAGTTCCCCCAGCAACGAGAATGCTGCCAACAATTCCTAAAAAATAAAAACAGAAACACCCCCCCCCCAGTCCTTCCCCTCACACATACATGCACACACGCAACCACTCAAACACATTATCATCTCAGTCTGACAGTTCTAGCATGGCCAAACAGCGTAATTCAAAACCTTTTAAACCTTGAACCCCTCCACAGACCTCCCTCTTTGAAATCTCTTAGTAATGCAGCAACTGCTCTGGAAAACTGGGGAATGCTCTAGACTGATCTAGAAAGCCAGTTTGGACTCAGTTCTGCAGTTACTGGAAAAGAATCATGGTGGGGGCCGAGCCGAAACCCGTCCGTGCTTCTCCAGAGCGCACCCTTTAAGGCCAGCACCACACCAGCTCCCTGTGGTGGCAAGCCAGAGATGTCTCGTCATTATAGCCATCTGACTCACTGGGACAAGCGCCAAAGGACACCTCGATAACCAATCGGAGGAGGGGAAAAAGCCACAAAAATACCACTTTAAATTGTATACCTTCACCAACACTTTGTTTTTTATCATTGAACTGGAGAATGATCATTCCTCATGATTTGTGTTGCTTTTTTTCCTTTTTAAAACCCAAGTGGGCAGTACCTGTCCAAACATGGTGATTTTAATCGGAAAGGCTTGGGCGTATAAGTAAGAGGGGACAAAGATGGAGGAAATTAGAAGTGCAGAATGTTCACAGAACTCTTCCAGAGCTTGAGTCTCTCACGCATACACACGAACACACACAGTCGCACAGAAAGCCAATAACCGACTGGATTTGAATGGCATTTTAACGGAGACTCTCTTACATCCCAAAAAGGGGACACATTCAACTAGAACTTTTTTTTTTTTTCTTACATTGTGTTTTTTTATGATCTGATTTTCATTTTTTATTCATATATCAGTGGCTGTAAGATGCTGTATGTGAATACACATATAGTGATATTTATTAAAAAAAAAGAACTAGATCAAAAAAGCCAGCTGATATGAAAACATCTCACAAAGGAAAAAAATAGCTTTTTTGTTGCTCTGTATAAAGTATTTATTTGCACAATATTTTGTTTTCCTCACAGTTAGAATGATGACCATAAAATGGTGATGCCACGCGGATAGAATGAAACTGTGAGACCCATCAAGCAGTTGATTTTTTTTTTTTTTTTTTTTTTTTAATTTTGAATTTTGGGTGTTTTTTTTATAAACAGTATATCCAGCAATTTTAAAGACATTCGGATCCAGATAGTCCGGTAATGTATGTGAAATACAGTCACAATTTTTTTTTAAAACAAATATATTATTTAGATTTTTTTCCCCATCTTCCCACACACATATTCAGTGATTCTTGGTTCCATAACACTTTTTTTTAACTTATTCTAAGTTAAATGATTTGTTTTTGTAAATCATAATAAAGTGAAAGAACAATGTACTTTATCTGATTATGAAATGTTTTGGGAACAAAAAACTTTTGGTAAAAGCTTTGACGAAACCTGATGTTTTCTATCATGGGTAACTGGGTGTGGGAGATCGTTTTCTGGAACTTCAGATAAATGTACCAACCACAAAGCTGTTGATTTGTCTTGTTGGGGGGGGGGGTCTGAACCTTTTTAGGGTTGAAGGAAATGTTATGGTGTTCTTGTGTTCTTAGAACATTTGAAGTATGTGGAGGTTCCTAACACTAATTTTTCTTCATTTTCTAGCAAACTATTGATAGTCTTTTGGAGGGTTGGGGGAAAACAGTTCTATGGCATTGCACAAAGACCCCTGTGTGCCACCTATATTTTTGGGTGTGCAAATAAAAAAAGTGCATGGCTAAATCTTTTTGGCAATCTAAGATAGGCTTACTGCCACTGTATGCCTTACTGTTATCTGTTCAAATGGCCAAATATAACACACAGATAAAATCAGCAGTAGACACAGGACCCTGGAAACATGAATTTTGTCTGTATTTTTATACAAAACAGGATGTCCGATTATTACGAACCATCTGCTTGTATAAACAACCATTACTTGTTAGCTATACTTGAATATTTAGTGCAAAACTAAAGCAGCAAACCTGAGGCATGAGGGGATGAGTAAGAACGAGTTATCTGCCAGTTCTCCACTAGTCATACTAATCACGACCCATTTTTAGCTCTCTTATCTTTAACATCGTGACCCCTTCAACCACCCACTGCTACACCATGTTCCTAGTTGAGCTAGGCCACTGTATGTTCCCTAGAAAACCCACAGTGGTCTTCACTTTAGTGGGAAGTCTAGGATTCACTGATTGTTGCTGCTTTCAAAAAATGAAACCCCTCAGGGTCCCAGGAGAGCCCCCTGGGGAACCTGTAGTGAACAGCTACAAGAGATTATCCCCGACCTTATTTGATTACACATTTGTAGTATGTGGTGATCGATCGCCTCAGTGCTGAAACTTCAAGGCGAATTGTGCTTCTTCCTCAACTGATCATGACACAGCTGTGTCACTGACCTACTGTTACATCTGAAGTGATCTTGCAGGTGTTTTGCTAAGCAGGATTTCACAGTTAGCCAGATAAAATCAAGCCTTAGGATATTGAGCTGAGGGACTCAACATTTCTAAATGTTCTGGGCTTGAACATATGGTTGAATTCTTTTATTTGTGTTAAATATTTAAATTTAGTAGAAAGTTCCTCAAGGGTCTTACTTACAGAAATGGTTGTTAAAGACTATCTATTGACGTTCTTTAGGGAAATGTTTCCCATCTCTGGTCCTCTGAAACCCTGCCCTTCACCTTTTAGTATTTTCCCTACTCTGATACACCTACTTTAACCCAGGAGACATTCTATAGCTAATAAGTTGCAGTTTGGTGTGTTGGGACCTGAGGACCAGGATTGGGAACTGCCATTTTAGGAAACCAAAAGGGGTTCTTTCATTGCTTCAGATGATTCTTTTTGGCCTTGACCATTGACTTACATTAATTCCTTTCCAATTCCTGCCATTTCACTTGTTACCCAGTCCTCCAACTATGTGAAATACCTTCTAGGAGTTTCTTCCAGCACATGACCGCAGTGTTTCCAATCGGACACTCTATATGGTTGTCAAAACAGGATTTTTGTGGAGCCATCGTTGTAGACGAGCTGTGCAAGGCTGAAGACATTTTTTATTGTTCAGAGGACTTCCCACGTAATGTAAAATTTCTATACCAGTGTATTCTCTCCCAGTGTTCAAGCGAAAAACTGTTTAGGAACCTATGTTTTCAAGAGTGGACATTCTTGCAGTGTGGACATTTTTACACGTTTCTTTGCTGAAACAGGAAGAGCTTGACACTGTGAGTGTAAGTTGATCTGGGTCTGTTGAGGGAACCAGTATGAGCATGGCATCCTCAGACACAAACTTGGAAACTATCACTTTACAGTCTTCTAATGGTCTGTTCCTAAATGGATCTGCTCTTAAAGGCAAACACAGCTGTGTGTCTAGTGCAGCTAGTGTCACCCTTTATCAGATTACCTCTGAAGAGCTGCTCCTCTGCCTTCTTCTCACTCGGCTTTCTTTATCCTCCTCAAGATCTCGTGCGCCTGGCTCCTCTCCAAGATCAAATAGCATCTCGCTCTTTTCTTGGAACTCTGCCTTTTATGCAAATGAAGCCCAAAGCATCATACTTCTGTGTGTCATACCAGGAAGTCCGTGCTGGCGGTCTGACACTGCAGAGAGAGAGAGAGAGAGTGATCGTGTTATGCAGCTTACCCATGTTTCCAGTCAGCAGCAGAAGCAGGAGCTGCAGGTAAGAAGCCCATAGTAAAGTGGATGCCGTGACAGCATGCTGACCCTCTTTGGCAGCAAAAGGCAACCAGTCTCCTTGGCTTATGGACACGGCGCTCTGGACCACTGGACTCGGACAACCCTTCAATGTCATTGACAAACGGCAGCTCTCTCAAGGTATGCATGACCCCCTGGTGTTGATATAGAATCTTGTGGTGGGGTTGAGGTTGGGGAAAGATGAGATGTGTCTATCTAGAAGTGGGTAGACCTCGGAAAGACAGTTGTGAGGTATCCAAATAATCGGGAGCTGTTTGTTACTACAGTTTGCGGTGTTCTGTGATGGATCTTACTCCATACTTCCGTATGACGTATGTTCCACAAGTATGTTCTTTAGACCCCATACGAGTAGTCAAGAGAAAATAGAGGACACACTGCCTCTTTAGCATTAAAGGTAGGGAGTGGATCCCATTCCAGGTCCAGACACTCTGACCCATATCAGATACCATGGAGGGATCATGTGAAAGTTACTACTTGTCATTGTGAACACAGCCCATCACACAAAGTGCACCACAATGAAATGTGACCTCTGCATTTAACCCATCCACCCATCCACGTGGAGCAGAGGGCAGGCATCAACAGCGCTTGGGAACAGTGTAGTGGTACAGCGCCTTGCTTAAGGGTACCTCAGTGGTACCTGGCCCGGGACTTTCGGTCACATGGGCAAGTTCTTAACCACTAGGCCACCACTGCCCATACATGTGAGGGACCATGCAAACCTGACAGGTTTGCCCTTAGCTGGTGTATTTCAGTTGGGTCGGTCCAGCTGACAACCCAGAACCTGTGCATTAGGATTCATCCACAGTGAAGTGGAAAGAAGTGGAAGAAAGTCAGAGCAGTTCCATCAGATGGTGACGTGCATGAGAGGACCTGGTTCAGCATGATCCCATGCTTGCTTTGGGTGTGGCTTTTTTAACTTTAGGGTCTTAAACGTCATGGGCTATTTCATGTGCTTAGAGGAACTCAACAGGTCTGAGGCGATGATTGACCACACAGGTCCCTCTGCCTCTCCTGGATTTGTGGGTGTAGATCCGTTCCCCTGCCGCTAGGGGGCGGTAGGCTGTCGCCTGCCGTCACTGCGAGGAAATTGTCATTGAGCTCACCCTCTACCACAATGACGACATGATGGCACTGCGATTTCCTCAGTTCTGCTGATGAGTTGAAAGTGTGCAGTCACCTGCGGCGCCGGTCCTTCACTCCCGCCCAGCGTGAGGCCGAGAGTGTTGTAGGAAAGATGATCTGCGGCCCTTCCGGACTGAGCGCGTTAGTGTCGAGGAGTTTTAGTGCCCAACACATGGCGAGTGAAAACAATTTGAACGAAGTGAGAGAGGCGCTGTAGTTTGGAGAACAATCACGTAGAACCGTTTTGTCTCCCTCCACTCGTTTGCTTTTATCTCAATCTCTCTTTCCTCTTCTCTCTCTCTCCCTCTTTCTCCCTCCATTTCTTTCACTGTTCCTCTCCATCTCTCCGTGCTTTCTCTCCTCCCTTTATGTCTCTCCATCTCCACCCCTTCTCCCCTCCTCCGCTAACAATTTCACTAATTTTCTCTCTTTTCTCTGTTCTTTCTCTCTTCCCTTTCGTCTATTTCGTCTATCTCTATCTCTTCTCTACCATTCCTCTCGCTCTTCTTTCCTCCATCTCTGTCTTTTTATCCGTCTCTCTTTCTTCCCTTTCCTCCACCTCTGCCCCTTTTCTTGGTATACCCTCTTTCCTCATCACTCTGTCTTCTTTTCCCCTCCGTCTGTCTCTGTTCTCTTCTTCTCTTCTTCTTCTTCTTCTTCTTCTCTCTCGCTCTTTTTTCCCTCCACCTCTATCCCAGCTACCTTGTCACATCTCTCCTCGTTCTACACCTACATGTCCACTCATATCTCACCTGTTTCTGTCGCTCTCTCTCTCTCTCTCTCTCTCTCTCTCTCTCTCTCTCTCTCTCTCTCTCTCTCTCTCTCTCTCTCTCTCTCTCTCTGATTGGTTCTTTCTCTCTGTGTCTGTAGGTAATACCCCCCCTCCTCTCCTCTATGGAGCGCACTGAGCTCTCCTCCTCCTTCTCCTCCTCCACCGCCGAAGTCGTCATGCAGAAGAAAGGCGCAGCTTCCAGCCGCGCGCAGAGCCGCGTGGACGACTCCTGCGCGCGCGCCTCCAGCCACGCCGCCACAGACGAGGCGGAGGACGCGGAGGGAGAGGCTAAGTTCCAGCCCGCGAGGCTCAGACGCGGAGGAGGAGGAGGAGGAGGAAGCATCCGGATGAAAAACTTTAGCGCTGGGGACAGGAAGGAGCAGCCGGCGCGTGCCGGGGATGGCACGGGACGAAACGAGACGGACGACGGCGGGGGAGGAGGAGGAGGAGGAGGAGGAGGAGGAAAAACAACAACCACATCCGTGACGCCGGAACCACCGGCCGAAGCGACGGCACCGTCCGGCACCAAGTGCAGCAAGAACGGCGAGTGCCGGCGGGACTCTGGCGCGAGCAGCCTGCGCTCCATCATGTCCAGGCAGGACGGCGGACACAGGCGCGCCACATGCAACTCCACGGCCAGCGCAGACGGCTCTACCACGCCCGCCGGCGACCGGGACCTCCTGGACAGGAGGGACCCACGCGTTTCGTTCTCCAACGCGCCCAGTCGCAAGGCGTCCTCGGTGGCGCACGGGGCGCAGCAGCCCCGCAGCTCCGTCACGTTCCTCAAGTCTGAGGACGGGGCTCAGGCAGCGTCGGCAGTGGCGGGGGGCGAGGATGTGGAGACGCGCGGCAGCCAGGCCAGCTTCATGCAGAGGCAGTTCGGGAGCATGCTGCAGCCGGGGGTCAACAAGTTCTCCCTGCGCATGTACGGAAGCCAGAAGGCCGTGGAGAGGGAGCAGGAGCGAGTCAAGAGCGCGGGGAACTGGATTATTCACCCCTACAGCGACTTCAGGTAAGGGGCACTGAGGTTATGGTGGTCTGTCAGGCTCTGGAGGAAGGGACGTTAGGCTCCATCTACATCCGGGATATTGTGCCGCGTTAGCTAAACTGCTCTAACTGCATTAGGGGATCAGGAGTTTTGCCAATTTATCAGCTGTCTACGTGCACCTGCTGGTTGTCCACTGGTGTCCAGTGTTCTTGAGGTCCATCTTCATCACTCACACGGCCACTGGGTCTTGATAGCAAACCGTTTGTAGTCTTTGGAACCACCTGGTGAACTTCCGTGGCAGGGTTAATCAAGGAAAACCGGTCATGGTTTACAGTTTCAGGACCACGGACAGCGCCAAGGGCCGCGTCCCATTAAAGGAGAACTCCACATTTCTACAGTTTTGGATATATCTGTCATGAAAATGTCTACAAAGTCATGAATAATTTGTTGAGCGGTGGGGGGGGGGGATTTTTTAGATGGGACAAAACCAAACTGAGTATTTTAGATAAGGGACATTCAACTTACCAACAAAGGGCACCATTGGCAAAGGGGAGGTGCTTAAGCAGCTAAAGGCCCACATGCATGTGCTTGTATAGTGGAAACCAGGCGCGCTTTAAGGAAGGTGGGGTTGGGATGATCCCATGGGGTCAACACTGACAGGGGGTTCTTATAGAAAACTGAAATAACATTATATAATACCAATAATATTATATAACACTGGGGCCAGTATTATATTCTTTACGACATTTCGGGCAATGCTCCTGGTGGAGAGATACATCCAGGCATTGTAGGTACAAGAAAAATGAACTTTTTTCAGATTTGTCTCTATTTTACAAGACTTTCCACAGTTGGAGGGAGGTCCGTTAGCACCATAGCCCCTAAACTCTGTGATCACTCTTCCCATTCTATCTTCAAATCTGAACTAACGACTCCTCCTTCCAATGATTACTTTCCACTTTTCATTCTTTTCAGTGATTCATTTTTATTTTTGTTGGACTATGGCCTAGTGGTTAGGACACTGCCTTTGGGACCTGAAGGTCACAGGTTCTAGTCCTGGACCAGGCACTACTGAGGTACCCTTGAGCATGTCCTGCTACACTGCTCCCCGGGTGCTTTTGGTAGCTGCCCGCTGCTCTACGTGTGCACGTGTGATGGGTTAAATGCAGAGGTCACATTTGGTTGTGGTGCTTGAGTGTGTTCACAATGACAAATAGTCACCTTCACTTTTTTTGTTTTTTCGTATGTTACGTGACCTTGAGATTGTGAAAGGCTCTAAATACCGTGTTTTATTTGATTTTTTTATTAGTTTTATCAGTGTCACACAAACTCCCAGAAGGCACATGTAGGCTCACTGGTGCTTTTGCATTGTAAATACAACGGCCATATTTGCACTGTAGCAATCTTGACCTCTGGTTCCCATCACCACCACTGTAAATGATTCTCAGCCTCTAGGTTTCGATGCAATTACCTATTTCTAGTGGGCAGTTATGGACAAATGGTTATGGACTTGGTAGGTTCAAGGTTCAAGTCCCAGCCCAGCTACCACTGATGTACCCTTGAACAAGGTTCTGTCCTGCTACACTGCTCCCTGGGTGCTGCTGATGCCTGTCTGCTTCTCCACATGTGTGGATGGGTTAAATGCAGAGGTCACATTTCGTTATGGTGCACTTTGGGTGATGGGCTGTGTTCACAATGACAAGTCACTTTCATTTATTTCACACCATCCCATCAGCAGGGTCATGCACTCATAATAGGAAGCTGGGATCCCCTATTAAGACCCCAGGCTGAAACACAGTCCTGGTGTCAGTGTTCTAATCCTATAGGAACTTGTTGTCAGTGGATTTAGGTTCTGGTTTGGTTCTAAATAAGGAATTAGGCCAGAACCTATAGGGCGAGAAGGACAGGCTTTAGGTAGAAAGTGCTGCTGCGGTAATGGATATTTACATGATGGGTGGGCATGTGGGAGGGGCTTAGCTCCTCTGTTGCCGAGCCACGTTGCTGTCATGTGCGTCACAGCAGCTCACGTTAAACGCAGCGGATGGAAATGTACTAGCCGTTCCCGTAGCGCGCTCATCTCTCCGCTTCCGTGACGTTCCCTCCGTTAACCGGCAGCCTGTACGGTTTGTCACTGCGGCTACCGGGGGGGGAGTGATGCGCGCGCTCATTTTCTTTATATCTAATAAACAATCGGTCGTCGTACTGCACTTCAGGCGTCATTGAGGTGTGTTAGGTAATGTAAGGACGTAAGACGCGCAGTAAAAAAACAATGCGGTCACGAGTCTCGTCTGCCTCGAGTTATGAGTCAGCAGTGCGCGCTGCTGTGTGACCTTGAGTTTTCCTCACACGCGGTAACGGAGACTTCCTCCTCTCCCGGTCTCGCCCCAATGTGGCAGTTAAGGTGCTGTGACCTGCTCAAGTGCGGTAGAGGAAGCACTGGGTCAGCCACTTCACTCCTCGCTGTAACGCTGCCTTGAAACCACTGTAATGAGTCACGAAGTGAAGTGTTTAATTTTATTCAGTTATACAACCCCTGTCCACTTTATCAGAAACACCTGCCTAACTTCCACTTTCTGGCCATTTTATCAGAAACACCTCATCTGTATCTTCAGACACTGGCCATTTTACACACACCTACCTTATACTTTCACTTACTGGCCACTTTATAAGAAACACCTTTCTTATACGTTCACTCACTGGCCACTTTATTAGAAACACCTTCCTAACGTTAACTTACTGGCCATTTTATTAGAAACACCTTGTACTTCCGCTCACTGGTCATTTTATTAGAAACACCTAACTTCCACTCACTGGCCACTTTATTAGAAACACCTACTTAACATCCACTTACTGGCCACTTTATTAGAAACACCTACCTTGTACTTTCATTCACTGTCACTTTCATAAGAAACAACTACCTTTCACCATCTTAGTAGAAACACCTAATTGTACTTCCAATCTTTGGCCACTTTATTAGAAGGACATGCCTTGTATAGCTGCACACTGACCATTTTATTAGAAACCCCTTTCTTGTACTTACCCTCACTGACCTCTTTACCTAAAGGTCCACAACAGCAGAGTATAGCCCATCTGTCTTGCACAGTTATTATTCTCTTTAGTTAGGAGGCATTCTTTGTTCCATGGTAAATGTTTATCTTAATTTTGCCTCCTGTCCTCTAGGTTCTACTGGGATTTTACAATGCTGCTCTTCATGGTGGGAAACCTGATCATCATCCCTGTGGGCATTACCTTCTTCAAAGATGAGACCACCACGCCTTGGATCATCTTCAATGTGGTCTCAGACACCTTCTTCCTAATGGACCTGGTGCTCAACTTCCGCACAGGCATCATCATCGAAGAGAGCTCAGATATCATTCTGGACCCCAAGACCATCAAAAAGAAGTATCTGAAGACTTGGTTCGTGGTGGACTTTGTCTCGTCCATCCCCGTGGATTACATCTTCCTGATTGTGGAGAAGGGAATAGACTCAGAAGTGTACAAGACGGCACGGGCCCTGCGGATCGTGCGCTTCACGAAGATCCTCAGCTTGCTGAGGCTACTGAGACTCTCCAGACTCATCCGCTACATTCACCAGTGGGAGGAGGTAGGATGCTCTTTGCTTTGACTATACATATTGCTTCCACAAACCCACATTCAGTCTAGTCTTGAACAGACAGCAGGTTAAAAGAACACTACCCCTAAAAACAACACTGAAACGGCTGTTGTAGAATATTGGTTTCAGTATATTAGTATATTAGGTAAATCCATAGGCAATCAATAACCTACACTCTTAAATGGCCATTTCTGTCAAAGTAAAAAAAAATTGCTGCCATTACTTTTTTAGACATGCTTACTCATATCCTTCTGCAGCAGTCTCTAGAGTGAACTCTTCTCATTTAACGACTAGAACAAATCCTTCTTAGGATGTATCATGAAGGAAGGTTGTCTCACGTTACCATATATGATCTCATAACGAGAAACTAGGGCTGTCAGGATGTCAGATTTTCACTTCATAATAATTATGGCCAAAAGAATCCACTGTTAACAATACTATCATGATATTTATAGAAGCAAGTGACCGCTACATGGGGATATGGCGACAGTGGCACAGTGACTTGGTGACAAATAGTTACAATGTCGCTTTAGGTGTGAGCGCTGGGCAACGTACCATCAGCAGTTCAACAAGACTGAAAAAAAAGAACTAACGGCCAATTCTGTTATATTACAACTTCTTTGGGAGGGCTTTTGATGGTTTAACTGCAATGCTTTTGCGTGCAGGCTTTTTCAAAGTGCTTTTGCTGGTGTATGCAGGAGGAAAGCAGTTAGCTAATGTTTCTGTGGGGAAGCTGAATTTTCTATTGTGACTGTATTACAAGTAACTGTCTAAGTGTCTAATCATCATTACAATGGAGAGAAAGGTGATTCAGAAGGCAGAAATTAGTCATTGATGATGATGACAAGAGGCATAAAGCTAATGTAAACAAAATAACTGCTTGGGTATGTACACTACCTTATGTCAGTTTTACCTTACCTTCTTTTCTCTGGCTGAAAATAATGGTCTCTAACGTCTGTTTATGCATTTTTGATGAAGTATTTGCAATTTAGTTTGACAGTTCCACTAACCCTAGCTTAGCCTGAAGCTAGCCGCTACCATTGGTTGACACCACAGAGATTCTCAATGGTTATATGATGTATTTGCATACTGGGTATTGTAGTAAGAGAACATTTATGCATTAAAAAAAATATACAGTTCTAAAATCTGTCAAATTAATGAAGTTGATGGATTTAGAGCTGCGCAACAGAATTATAATAAAAACAAATGATAGACTAATAGACAAATAAGGATTTCTCAGTGGTTCTTGGCTTATACCTATGTTATGATCAGTGTTGAACCTTTACAGTATGTAATCGTGCTTTAAACTTTATTCAAAAGTTTGCTATCTCATTTAAAGAAACGTTTATTGAAACCAATAGTTCATTAAAAAATGACGATGAAATTTACAGTTTTGCACAGATGTTGACGATGAGCCAATAAGTTGCCCAGATTGTTTTAATGAATGCATACGTAAAACTCCCCTTAACCTACTCAAACCACATCCAGCTCTTTTTTAAGGTGGAACAAATCTGGAAAGTATATAGGTCTTGGCTGATTTGGGGTAAGTGGAAAATTATGTTAATTGGGTTTTTCATGCAAATATTTCTTTAAAGAATGTTTCACTGAAAGATAAGGATGGTGAATCCAAAGACAGTCCTTCAAAATTCCTAAAATACAAGCCTCTTTTAGTACCAAGAAAGTTGCCAAAATTGCAAAAGGCATTTTGGCACAGCCTGCTGTTCGCACTCACTGACCTGAGCGTAATTAGTATAATTTGACCAAAAGGCTGATTTAAGCGCACAGTGTTGAGCAGCTTTTAAGAATTCTAACCCTTATCTGCAGTGTTCAGTTATGTTAAGATGAGGTTTCGAAAGCACCTTCCACTGGGAGCTAACAGTGAACAAGCTTCAATCAGAGTCTGTTATTCTGCATGAGTAATTGAGGTTCGGCCACAAGAGACTATGTGCAGTAGCAATTCAACCAACCACACAATCACTTAAAATGCACACTGCAGAACAAGCAGGATATGACCGCACTGTATATTCCTGTAAGAATCATCAAGACGTCAATAGCACATTGTCATTGTATTAAAATTTGTTGTTGATATGTTCAAAACATTAATTATACACTGATCAGCCATAACATTGAAACCACATACCTAATATTGTGTAGAGTCCCCTTTGTGCCGGAAAAACAGCTCTGCCCTGTTAATTCATGGACTACACGAGACCTCTGGTGGTATGCAGTTCTATCTGGCATCTAAGCTTTATAAGCAGATGCCTTAAGACCTGTAAATTGCAAGATGGAGCTTCCATGGATTGGACCAGTTTGTCCAGCAGCGTCCAAATAATGAAAGAAAATGTGATTCTTTATTCAAGACTTGAATTCATCTTCTTCCATTGCTTCATGGTCTCCTTGTAGTGGACCAGGGCCATCATGGCTACAAAGCCAAATACTCCACAAACAGAGATGCACAGGGGTTCTGAGACCTTTCTGTCATAGCCAGCAGTCACAGTTTTGCTTCAGTAACTCTTTTATGAGATCAGACCAGCTGCGCTAGCCTTTGCTCCCCACAAGGATTAATGCCTTGGGGGCCCAAGAACCTGCCACTGGTTCACTGGTTGTCCTTTTTTTCATCACTTTTGCTATAACTAATATAACTAATGCATACCGGGAACACGTTACAAATCCTGCTCTTTTGGAGATGCTCAGGTCTAGTCATCTAGCCATCTCAATTTGGCACCATTCCATACTTACTAGTCCACTTTTACTTGCTTTCAGCACATGAACTTTAGGAACTGACTGTTTATTTGCTAATATATCCCACTCCTTGACAGGTACCATTGTAATGAGAAAATGTTATTCGCTTCACTTCACAATTTTAATGTTGTGACTGATCGCTGTATCTGTACATACACATAAAAAAAAGTAATGGCCCTGCCCTGCTGCGGACCAGTGTGGAGGTCCAAACAGTATTGTGCTGTGGCCGTCCTCACAAACAGCTGTGAGCAGATGGACAGTTAAGTGAGGCCTAATTGATCACAGAGATGCTAATGGCCCTCATGTTATGGCCTGGCAAGATGACTAGGCACAGACGAGCTTTCGCAGACACAGAGGTCACTTCAGAGAGAGAGAGACCGAGAGAAAGAGAGAGAGAGAGTGAGGGAGAGAGGGAGAAATTAAGACAGAATGGAGAGGTGCGTTATGACTTCAGTGTTCAGGGTTTTTCTTATCCTATAAGGGACATAGGGCTTTTCTAATTAACTTAGCCTGTTAATCGCTCAGTCATTTCCTTAATTAACGTTTAATAAAAGATTTCACTACGCTTTACCCGATGCTTATCAGCAAGTGATTAAAGGGCTCTTGCTCTGGGAAATGTTGTTCTTACTACTGCTTGGAGATTTGAACCCACCTCCCAGTGGCCATTGTTCTGAATGTAAATCTAGGCTCTTTGCCCAGCATGGTGTTGCGTTTGTGTAGCGGCACAGTTAGTAGCTTGTTTCGGCTGGCATCCGAGACTTTTCCCTTCTTTGCTGTTATCGTTGCTGTTAATGTCTCCTCAGCGTTATTCTAATCCCCAGATACACTTAAGCACTGAAGTCAACATGTTCAGATCAATTATGGAGCCAGGGCCGGATCAGGTGGGCTCCATTAATGCAATAATAACTAACTGCCTGCGATAATTATGGAATAAATGGTCATTTGCCTACAGTGAGCCCTTAGAGTTATGAGCTTAGAAAGACTGTATGTTTTACAGTGTTAGCTTAATGACTGAATTTGACCTTTTCTGATCCAGTATCGGCTCAAATGGAACAATATTTAAATTGCTGAAGCATACTTGTGCAGATGTGTTGTGCAGTCATAGTAAGTGAAGGTAAACATTGTTTAGGGCAGTGGTGGCCTAGTGGTTAGGACGCTGCCTTTGAGACCTGAAGGTCGCAGTCCCGGCCCGGGCACTACTGAGGTACTCTTGAGCAAGGTACTGTCCCACTGCTCCCCGGGCGCTGTTGGTAGCGACCCGCTGCTCCACGTGTGCTCGTGTAAATGGGTTAAATGCAGAGGTTGCATGTCATTGTGGTGCTTGATTGTGGTGCTGACAAATAGTGACTTCACTTCACTTTAGTTACAGAAAGGCTGCAATTTGAAGTAAACAGGAATCTAGTAAACTGAAAAAAATCTGTTTATTATCCCTTATTTATTGATCCCACCACTGATATAAATTCACTGTTAAAGGAATACTGCAGTGTTTTTCAGCCTTACATGCACCTGCCTCCTCTATAGCATGTGGTCATTTACAACAGAAAGTAACTTTGAAGAGT
Organism: Arnoldichthys spilopterus; assembly: GCA_037974385.1. Taxonomy (NCBI): domain Eukaryota; kingdom Metazoa; phylum Chordata; class Actinopteri; order Characiformes; family Lepidarchidae; genus Arnoldichthys; species Arnoldichthys spilopterus. The sequence continues at coordinate 34,953,773 of JBBPDA010000041.1, read as the reverse complement.
TTTCTGTTAGCTTAGCAGCTGCCCATTGGTTTCTATAGCCAACATTAGGACAATGTGTAAAACATTATTTGATGGTGGGAACACATTTCAAAAAACCTGGACAGGGGCATGTTTACCACTTGCATCACGTCTTCTTTTGTTGTTTGCCATTGACTTGCTGAAATAATCAAGGCCTTCCCCAAAAAAAGACGTTATCTGAAAGGCAGCATATAAATGTTGCTTCAAAACCTGTATATTTCATTCAGCATTAATGGTGCCTTCCCAGATGTGCAAGCATTTTTACACTTCGCCTTAGTCCAATTTGAAATAGCATCATGTTTATATTTGTTTTTTTTTTTTTTTTTTCTTTCTTTCTGCCTCTCTGGGATGCTCTTTTTATACCCAGTCATGTTACTGACCTGTTGCCAAATAACCTACCTGTGAGATGTTCCAACATCCTGTCCTCTTGCATATTTTAACTTTTTTGATGTTCCATAAATCAATCACATTTCACAGTTTCACCATTTGATATGGTGTCTTTCTTCAATTTTAAATTATAAATGGGTTTACAAGTTTGAAATCAATCCTGGAAAAAAAACTTTTTTGACAGCTTTTACTTTTGTATTTTGAAATTGATTTTATTGTAAATGGACTAATTGAAATGGTCCAAAGTTACTTTTAGATGACCTTCCATCATAAGCTATGGAAGTTTTTTCCTTCTTCTGTAAAGTTATTATATTGGCCTATAATAACATACAATAATATATCTGCCTAATATTGTTGAGGTCCCCCCTCATGCTAACAGCACAGCTCTGACTGTGAAGGACTCCGTGTTCTGACCCCTTTCTATCAGAGTCGGCATTAACTTTTTAAACTACAGTAGCTCTTATGTGGGATCAGACCAGAGGGGCTAGCCTTCACTTCCCACATGCATCAGTGAGCCTTGGGTGTCAATGACCCTGTTGCTAATTCACCAGTTGTTCTTCCTTGGATCACTTTTGGTAGGTACTGACTAATGCACACTTGGAACACTCCAAAAGTGCTGCCTTTTAAAGATGCTCTAACTCCTTTGTCTAGCCATCACAATAAGGCTCTTGTCAAAGTGGCTCAGATCCTTATGCTTGCCAATTTTTCCTGCTTTCAGCACATTAACTTTAGGAACGGATTGTTTACTTGCTGCCTAATATATCTCACTTATGGCCAGGTACCATTGTGAAATAACTAGAAAATGTCAATGTCAGTGTTCTTCTCATTACCTGTCAGTGGTCATAATGTTATGGCTGATCAGTGTATTTAGCTGATAGACATTAGGTTAAGAATGCTATGTAACAAACTGATGATTTGAGCAAAGATTTAAAGATCTTAATCTGTTGACAGATGCCAGTTAAAACATTTTTATGAATGTTAATTTGGTCATGACATCATTTTCTTTGATTAATTAAGAAGTTATGAACAGAGAGAAGCTGTCCAGTGCTGAAAATCTTTGGCTGATGTGCTGGCTAAATAGATTTGTTCATTCATACCCTGCAAAAATGATCTAAAGCAGAGGTTCCCAATCTCAGTCCTGTAGTCCCCATGCTTTGCAAATTCTTTTATTTTCCTCTCGCTACACATATAACCCAGCCCATGGGGAGCTTGTTAACTACTTAATGAGTTAAATCAGGTGTACTAGATGAGACAAAGCACAAAACTGTGCATAGGGATGGGTAGCCAGGACTGCGACTGGGAACCCTGGTCTAATTTTTAAAAGGAACAAATCTGTCAACCGGCAGTAGCTACCTGAGGGATCATCGGAAGTTACTTGAGGGTGATGCTCTGAAAGTATGTAAAGCATTGACCATTTGTAAAATAATGACTGACCTGGCTCTCATCCAATCACAGTTGTCCTTAAGTGCTAGTTCCTTTGTCAAGAGAAGGAAAACTCTCTCAAGTGTTCGCTTGTTGGCCTGTTAGCTTATTATTGTGTCCGCTAACCTGCTCAGCCTATACTCCATTGAAAGCAGAATATCTAACATCTAAGATGGTTTTGGGCACTATTATTACTAATTATAATAACTAGACTTTTGTGGGAATAATGTGATTTGTGATAATGTGGTTTCTGAGTCTTGTTCATGTCCTCCGTAGCTGTTTTTTATGCTAATGGAATTCATGTTCTTGCCATATTTTTATCTTCGCTTGGTTGTAGTGACTCCTGCAAACAGCACACTGTTCTAAAACATCTCCGAGACATTTAATGGTACATGTTAACAATGTTATAGTAAGCATGCTTTCTTTGATGTTGCTAAAAACAGTAATGAACAGATACAGCCGCCTTGCTGTCTATGTCCCTTTACTGCAACAATTAGTACTGTGCTCACTTATCATCTGTATCATGTATTCTGACAGTTTTAGCTATGCCTGTAATTTAGGAGTTTTGAGCTGTCCAAGGTACTGAAAACACTCTTCTCTGTACGGCCTCTGGTAAATTGGTAAATTACGAGCTGAAGTCATTTGGGGTGTTAATGATTACACATTCAGAGCACAGCGGCAGAGCTCTACTCTGCTGTAATTGCTTTAACCTTATAATCCTGCATCCTGCCATCCAGGGCCATCTTCTCCGCCTTTTCCCCGCAGTCGCCCGGGGTCTGACTCACACACACTCATAAGAGAGAAACTCAGATTATGCATCCAGGCCCCGGGCGGGCACTCCGAGACAGGGCAAGATCCGGCCAGGAGGCGACAGTTACACCAGAGAATGGAAGGAAAGAGAGGCAATAATGACAGGCAGAAGGTTGTAAAATGATTTACTGCTGCACAATATATTGTTTGTTATTACTGTCTGCAATATTGCAGAAGGCCATTACTGTGTGGTGTGAGGATCCTGACCAATCACAGTTCTTGATGAGTGTTTCTGTGGGGGTATGGGTGAATTAAGGTGATCACATGTGGATGATTTTGTTCAAAATCCAGCCACTTGTTCAGGCAAAACAGATTTGTTTCTTAAATAAGACCTTTAAGACTGATGTTCAGATTTCAGGTTACATGTGGCCAAATCCAACTTATATAGTCTGTAGTCATATATGGTTCCATATCCATATTGGCTGTGAGTGTAAAAATACATGTGAGAGTTTTCTGATTAGGGAAGGGCAAAACTTGCATATGTCTCATTTATGAGCTTATATCTTGATGTGTGCTATTTCGTAATGGCCATATCTAGCATATTTCACATCAGTATTGCATTGTTAGTTACTAGAAGATTAACAAAATGTGACCCTAGTTTAGGATGATCTGGTCAACAGATAATGTTAACTAAAAGCATAATTGGCTCTATCATTAGAGGCAGTTAAAATCTTTATTTACTGTCACTGTAAAACTGCAGCATACAAAATATGACTATGTTCCCAGTCCCCAAAAGTGTCTGTTAAAGGTTTCAGCTCTCAGTGATGTTTAAGCTCTATATCTCATCAGCTTTCTTGTTGCACATTCTGATGGCAAGAATTGCTACCAATGAAAAAAATCACATGAAGCATGAACTGAGGTAAGTCACACATCCAGAAATCCAATTTAAGTCAGATTTGAAACTACCACCTGGTGTAAAAAGTCAGATTTTATGTGGCTTTTGCCTTTCAGGAAATCTGTCCTGTTCAAATCACATATGCATTTACATTACATTTAAAGGGCAACATTGATGTGAGAGCTACAAGGAAGTCCAACGCATTTCTCTTTATTGTAAAATACAGACAGTAGGTGTCACAATAAATATGAAAGATATAACTATAGCCAGCAACTACTACAATAAATACATATGCCAAGTGATTACAAAAACTATCGACAGCAACTACTACAATAAATACATATGCCAAGTGATTACAATAACTACTGACAGCAACTACTACAATAAATATAGGTGACAAGTGTTACAGTAAAACTTAGTGGAACATTACTGTCTGGGGGACATTCAGTCAGTTATCAGGTACCAATAGTTCTTATGTGACCGCTAGGCTTATGTATTGAGGTGGTTTTGAGACGCTTCTTGAATGTGAAGAGAGACTCTGCAGATCTTGTGTCCCTGGGCAGCTCATTCCACCATTGAAAAACAATGAAGGAGAAGAGTCTGGAGTGGTGTTTGATTCCATGTGGGCATGGATTCTCCAACTGCTGTTCCCTCGCTGATCTGAGTGATCTGGTGGGTATGTAGTTCTGGATCAGTGTTTCCATGTTGCCGGGAGCTGATACATTGATGATCTTGTAGGCAAACATCAAAGACTTGAATTTGAGCCAAGATGGGGAGCTAATATGCTGAAAAATATGCTGATATATGTTCATAATAGTTTACATTATTACATTATCTAGCAATAATTTGCAATATGGAATTCCATCCACATTGCACAAGCCAATAAAGGATAATGATAGGGAAGTAATCACAATGTTTATCATGCTATTGATATAGGTGAATGTAGAGTTGGGAGTCTTGCCCAAGGAGTCATGTTTGTGTAACATGGTTGCACTCACCCAGACTTTTCTGCTGCATTGAGGGCAGTATTATCCATTACACCAATGACTATATATGCAATAATTTTGCAGTCAATGAAGGAAAGCATTATGCAGATTAATTAACTTGTATGCATGTTAAAGATATATGGCAAAGAGATAAAAATAGAATTTTTTGACCAGTGGCCATTCAGACATTCTTGTGCATCCTTTCATTCTAATTAATAAAAATAAAAACAAAGAAATTCAGTTTTACCTTGAAAAGAGCTTTTTAGGTGCCAGTCTATGACATTTTAATCCACAACAGTTGTTGCAAAGCTTTTTTAAAAGTTAAATGTACTCATTTAAAGTCCATTCGTCAGATCTGGTGAAATGACCCTGACACAATTAGTAGCCCTCATGGAAGAACAAAATAAACGTTCCAATACACATTGAATAGACTAGTCAAAAAGTGGTAGAACGACTATGCAGAGGTCAGTTCTATATTATTTTAAATAATTTTGAATATATAGAGAATAGAGTGGCTGTTGTGATATAATGCGTACCTTGCTAATAAAGGCATTATCATCATATTGCATTGATATTTCTTTGTCAATGGTTTTTAATGCATCTCTCGCTCCCACATATTAGCAGATCAAGCACTTCCTAATGAAATTACAGCCTGCTACAGTGTTACTAGTCTATTTAAAGCATACAAAAATGCAGCATCATCTGTAATGTTCCCATATTGTCATATAGAGGTTTTTCAGTATGAAAAGAGCTCTGCTGATGATGAAGCATGGCTCTGATTAATTCAGGAAATTTTTGATGTTAAGGGCCTGCATGAGTTGAAGGTCAGGCTCCATCAGCATGCCCTCAGGGAAAGTTTGATTTAAGTAGTCAGACTGTGTAGACCAAAGGGCACTTTCAGTTCCTGCTACAGTGCTAATCAAGCTGAGCAATCAGAAGTGGGTAGTTTAGGTCCAGAAAGTAAAAATACTATCCAGGATTTTGTTTTAACTAAGTGGATACCTCAATTGTCAGTTTAGGCAAACTAGAGGAGCCAGACAGCTGGAAAAGAAATCCTGGGAGGATTTTTATTCTCTGGATCCAAATTACCCACCCCAGTGAGTTGTGTTGTTAAACCTGGTGTAATATATGCATTGAATGGTTCCATAAAGTAGCTAATATATGCAGTATGTGCCACATATAAATAGAGACCGCAATTAGCCAAAAAAGAGTATTTTATCATAATTATGTAAAAACTGCTGGAACACATATTGGTGCAAGATGAACGAATGCGATATAATTCTGTAAGAAATCTTCAGTTTTTGTGATTTCACAAATGCCAGTGCATCTACATATAATACTCCTATTCAGCCAACAGCACTTTAGCCCTGTCCATTGATGACCAGGTTATAAGTGTTGCTTTTTGAATTAGGCAAAATATAGGACAGTCATTTGCAGCAATGATCATAAAGACACAGCAACAAAAGCAGCTGCAGAAAACACCTTAACATCTTATTGGATAAAAGCCTAATAATGTATGTATGTATGTAAAACCAGCTTTGACAAGCTGAGATTGAGCAAAAACATTTGGACCATCTGAGGTGCCTGAGAACTGACTTGAAAACTACTGAACTGATTTGTAGATCTCATGTTGTTGGCTATGCACGTCTTTCTGTACACTCATCAGAAAAATGAGTTTTTTGGGTGAAAAGATTCCCTAAAGAACCATTTTTAAAGAACCTTTTAAAAGTTTTAAGACCTGTCATATACTTAAAGTTCTTACCAAGTTTAGTTTTTTACAAAGAAACCTTTCTGTGTAAGTTCTTTAAACTTTTAAATGATTTCTCACAAGCTGCTGAGTGGCTTTGTCTGTGCATAAGTTCTTTAATCAGAAGATTGTGAGTTCTATATTGTTTTATACATAAGTGATGTCCCCAACCATCTTTGGCGGGAAATTCAAGAGGGTGCATTTGGCTTTGCTGTCCATGGGTGGGCAGAATGTCACTCCCCCATCACTATACATCCTAGCCATCCTGTTAATTGACTACATTTGACAATTCATAAGAGAATTGGTAATAAATGTTTTCCTTTACATGTGATGAGCAGTACAACAATGTTATGTTGGTGGCAGCTGAACAAGATACAATGTCACTTCTTGAGGCTTGGAAGAAAAACATGCCAGCCTTCACTCTCCCCACTTTTGGTGATGTAGTGTCACTGGGAAATCCTAGCTAGGATTGATTTAGGATATAAAATATTTGTCATATTCACACTATTCACACTGCAAAAAAGAACTAAATAGGACTGCATGATATGGACAAAATATCAGTATTGCAATTATATTGCTACATATTGCAATAAGGACTCATATCAGGTTTGTCTAATTACAAAGGCTCAAAATATGTTGTTATTCACACTGTTATTCACATCCCCATCCATACAGTCCATATTAAGCTTTAAAAACAGGACCTATTGTAATCATAGATTTGCGAGGTCAAAAAACCAACACCTTTTACATACCTCTCTTTATTTAGCCTACAACAGTTTAGCCCCACCCTTTCACTTGGAACTTCTAAAAAGTTCTGTGATTGGTTAGAGGTTTATTTGCATATCTTAACCTTCTGCGATATCCACACTGCAGCAACTGCTATTGCGATAACAATGTACAGACGATATATTGTGCAGCCCTAGAGCCAAAGGACCATTGACTGAAAAAAATCACTTGACAAAAGTATCATTGAGAAAAGCTTAACAGTGTCCAGAACTTGTCTCATGAGATGCTGAAACGTAGCAGGAGCATTTCATAAACCAAAAGCCATAACCGTATTAGGATGAGTGTTGTTAGGCTTCAGAACAAGTAGGCAGGGTGAACACCATGGACTACAGCTAGGCACATCAAGTTCTCCATCAAATTATCACTACTCCACCAGTTTCTTCATAATACCACATTTAGTCTGATTAACTCAAAGTATTTTGTTTGACAGCTGCAGTTTGACCAACACCAAGATCACGTGCAAAGGCTGTAGTACGCAAAGGGATGCCAGGAAAGCTATGTCTAAAGTAGTCTTACTAAATCATCTTGGGCTGTCTCTCCTTAGTCCAGGCAAAAATGGTTCTTCAGTGGCACCACTCAAGGAACTTTTTTTAGCAGCTTTATTTTTACAACTGTAAATTAGCAGAGTTTTACAACCATCTTATTAGAAGTATTTCAATTAAAAGAAGTTTAAAGAAAAAATCTGATTTTTTTGTTTGTTTGTTTAAGTGTAAGCAAGGCCATTTGTTTTGTATGTGGGTGGCACACTCTTGAGTCAGAGGTGAAACCGAAGCCTGATTACCTTCGCAGTGGGTTCATCAGCTCCCTCCTGAACTGCTTACATTAATTTCAGTAATTGAGCCACCCTCAGAGAAACAGTTTGCAAACACTACAGTTGAATGTGTGTTTGTGGAGAGAATGCTGACATATGCAGCGGCAAACAGTCTGGTGTATTTCTCATGCCGACGTGGTTAGGGGTAAATAAATGTGTCCATCGCTGATGGATGGGCCTTATCAGGCCGTAACAGATGTCCTGTGTCTGATGGGTGTTTTATGCGGGGATGTCCTATGAATCAAAGCTAATCAGCCTGCGTTTTCCCAAACTTCATTCAGGCACCCAGCACTGGAAGACATTTGGATATATTACATGGAATAACCCAATTCAATTTGATTTACATAGCTCTTTATATAGCGCAACATCCCTATTCTTTCATGCTAATCATTTTTAAGTTAACGGTACAGTTTGTGTAAGATGATTTGCTGTAAAAGGTGATTTGCTGTAATAAGAATAATTGCTGTAACTAAAAAGTAGGTAATTTTAATTGTGGCATTCCTCCAGATAATTTATTTACTTTAAGACGGTTCCTTGATTAGAATCAAACACTAAGTACGTTATTGTATTGAGTTGTTATTCAATAAATTGTGAAGCTGTTCAGGATGAGTGGCCAGTGTGGATCTGGAGTGGTTTGAACTTATTTAAATGGCTGATGTTAATGTGTGCGCTGGTCTGGTTAACATTTATGGTAACTAGTTAATACTTTAGCAAGCCAAGCCTTTACTAACCTCTCGGTTTTTAAGGTGCTTTGTTCATGTGCTCAGCAGCTGCTAGGGATGGCAGGGGCTGTGAGCGTGCCTATGCAGCAGTGCTGTATAAAGTTGTGTCTGTCAACTGGAGGCGAAGACGTCACTTTTAGTATTGATACTGTTGCCATTTTTAGTATCAATTCGTATCATAAAATCATTTTTTGACAACACTAATAGCTTCATTTTAGACATTTCATGATCTATGAAATTGAACACTTCATGTGTGTCATCTATCATTCCCCATGTTGAAGAACAAATGAAGAAACTTGGCCTCTGTGTCACCTCATATTTATACCCCTGTGAAACAGGATGTAATGGATGACTCTCCAAGAGTCCTTGAACACTGAGAGGATCCAGTCTGGAGTTTTCACCAGCCAACCACGTACCATATGGACTGGATCCAAAGTCCACCCCAGCTCTTAAAGAAGCCAAGAGACTAGATCATGATCAAATAGATATTGTCTTCTCTTGCCTAGCATCCTGAACATGTTTCTTTTTGATGTTACACTGGTTATTTGAACTTTCTGCTTTGGTTTTTAACTTGGATTTTGGATTATCAGATTAAAATGCTGAACGCTGCATCTGAGCTCTGTGTTATCCCTTACAAACACTTTCAAATTTCAAATTTCAAAAAGTGAAATGAAAATGGCGACATGCTGCATTTACATTTTGTTCATAACAGTCTCTATGGCTGTAAATGAATTTGACTGAGCCAATTAACCACAAAGACATACAGTGTTTAATAAGGGTGTCATTAATTACGAAGCTGACTGAATAAATATATAACTGCATGTTTTTTCCAGAGCAACTAGACACCCTGGATGTTTCATTTTATTTATGAGTTACACAGTGATATATTTTGTTTGCCTTTCCATCCCTTATGGCTTATTCTTTTGGCTCTTTATGTGCATTGTAATGCACAGGAGAGGAAAAAGCTTTGTCATGGAAAGCAGAGGCAATACAGGAAGCAATGCAGAGCCTCCAGGGGAAACTTCACTAGACTTGCCTGAGGCTTGATTAGCCATTCGTCTGGAGCAGAACAGTTGTGTTTCCACTGCTGAAACTCATGGGAGCTCAGTAATGCATTCTGTATAGAAAAGGCAAAGAGAAGAAGTTTCCTGACCAGGGAATGGCAATGGTCAGACCTTTTTGTTCCTGTTTCTGTGGGGAATGCAGAACAAAAGAACAGTTTATCTTTACTTCAGTTAGACAAACACCTGCCTGGAGCTTGGAGAATTTGCTGTGCTTTTTATTTACATTTCAAAATTGCTTAAACATATTTACTTATTTACATACAGTACTGTGCAAATACCAGAAACTAACCTTTCATTTTTAAAATTTAAAGTCAATACAGACATAGTTTTCAGCTTTTAGTAGAAAGTGGAATATGTACATTCTTTCTTTTTTAAACTTACTTTCTATCTAAGTCAGCATTCACTTTTTAAATCACAGTAGCTCTTCTGTAGGAGCAGTCCAGACAGGCAGTCCATTGCAGAACACGTGCATGAGCGAGCCTTGGGTGCCCATGACCCTTTCCCCCAATTCACCAGTTGTCCTTCCATGGATCACTTTTGGTGGGAACTACTGCATACCTGGAACACTCCACAAAACTGTTCTGGGGATGTTCGCAAACACCACTGACTCTAATGTGGTTTGGACTAAAAATGACAAATCTCATAACAGATGTTCTCATCTTCTTTTACTGAGATAAGTGAAAAATAAAAGGAAGAAGAGGCATTTCAAGGCTTTAACACTCCGCTGCTGCTTTCATCTCTCTTTCTGAACTCCCTGTCTGGGTGCGTTCACTGAGCTATGTGGTGTTCTGTTCCCTCATAGATCTTCCATATGACCTACGACTTGGCGAGTGCTGTGATGCGGATCTTTAACCTGATCGCCATGATGCTGCTGCTGTGCCACTGGGATGGGTGCCTACAGTTCCTAGTGCCCATGCTGCAGGATTTCCCTTCTGACTGCTGGGTCTCCCTCAACAAGATGGTGGTAAGCAGCTGACAGGAACTGACCCATATTTACATACTTTTTAATTTTATCTGTTTTCTTCCTTTCCTCTTTTTCTCTCCTCCCTGTCTTGCACCTCTCCTTCCTTCTGGTGACAATTTGGCCAAAAAAATGTACATGTTTGACTTTCGCCCAAATGTACTTAATCAGCTGAGAAGTGTCTGCTGTCTTTAAAAATGGATATCAGTTAAAATTCAGGGTTTTACAATCACTGCTGCTGCAAGCTATGCAACATGCTCTCTGTTTTCTTAAGTTACCTATATGTCCAACAGTGCCAGAAACCATGTAAACAAGTCTATTTGAGATTACTTAATTGGTCATTCTGGCCTAAAGCTAACCATTTATATATTATATGTCATGTGCAGGGGCACCTTATGGGGGGCAGTTAGAACTGACCAGGGGCTCTCAGAGAACATGTGTAAAAGAATATTATATATAGTATAAGGGCCCTGTATTAAATTTTTTCTTTTTAAATTTAAAATCATTTCTGGCAGTGACCATGATTACGTCCTATTCTGTAGCTCATTGCTTCCTAAAGCCTCATGATTTTAGATTTCATGATTTCAGATTTCCTGATTTTATATTCATTCTATGTTTTTGTTCCTCAATGCTCTCTAAATACCCAGCATGCACTATGCAAACACATCATAAAACACTGAGAATCCTACTTATGGCCACTAAATACAAACATGACATTCTGCTTCCTAGTAGTACTATTAGTTATCTGACTTCCTTGTGCATTAGTAAGTAGAACACAAAAGTTCAAACAGACTGCTCTAAAGTGCTTGTAGTGTTTTTAAAGGATCCTCCCACCTTCAGGGTACACCATCAGAAGGGAGTTTTGCTAGTCTTTAAACAAATCAACAAACATTACTTTTCAGGCTATTGCAGCACTGCTGTAGAAGGTAAGTAGGGATGTTTAGAACTGATGTAGCAGCACTTATGTTTTTCCATTAGCCTGGAGTATCCAGTTTGAGGCCTGCAGTTTGCACAGTGCTAAATGTTGGGCTATAGACTTCCATTACTTGTTAGCATTTTAGCCAAGCTAAATAAACAACTTAGATGTGGTGTTCAGGGAAAGCTGTGTAAATTTTATTTTGGGCTGAATTGTTGCTTAAGGAGTAGACAAATTATAAAGCTCAAATCCATATCTTTCTATATTTCATGTCTGAGGAGAACTAAGGCTTGGTAAAACTGTTGCTTTGAATAAATTCTCTTTAATTCTGTCACACAGCATGAGTATGGCTCAGTAACAATACATTGAAATATGCTGGGACAAGAGTAGCATTGCCAGTCTGTCCCAGCATGTGTTAATACAGCACAATAAAGCCCCCTGCTACACTAATGCTAAATAGACAGATCGGTTCACCAGCAGAGCCGCAACGCAAGAGCAATATAATTAAGTTGAATTAAATTAGATTTATCCAGCTGCCATGGCATGGGCACCTAACTTAATGCTTCCAGAAGCATGGAAGATGGCTCATTGGGGGTAATTGCTGGAATTGCATGTGGCCTGCCATGCCTTGTGTTGTTTACATAATGCAATTAACTCATGTGACATGCTTTTCAATTAGCAAAGCTGATAACCACTGTATGTCTACTCTACTAGAATTGGCTTGGATTAGTTCAGAATCTAGAAAAGAACATCGTAATAGTTATGTAATGAATCTGCATTACTTAAATGTGTATATAACTTGCATACATTAATCACAAGTTGTGCATTTTTATGTTTGTGACAGGAAATTCTTTAGGATAGATCAGTAGGTTTCTTTTTGTGTGGTCAAGCTAGCATGGGAAAAGTGGGACCTAAAGTAATTTCATGTTTTAAGCTAATAAAACACAGTCCAGATCAGTAGCGGAGCGGTCATTTATCTTATAAATATTATCTTATTTTTCTTATTTATCTTATAAATGACCATGCTCTGAGGAAAACAGGAACAACAATGAATGCTTTCCCAGAATTTATTCTCTGTGTGTGAACAAGGAGATCTTTTGTTCACAGGTGTTATTGACCGTGGTTGCTATACTGTACATGCTATACATAAAGACACCACAGAACAGGTTCGATTTCTGCCTTCTCCAAAAGTCACACTTTTCACATGTGAAATATAGTCTTGAAATACATATATATGTTTTTCACATCTGATCACAACATCAGCATCAATATGCATGTGAAAAAAAGTGTGAAGTGTGCTGAAAAACCTGATGTGTTTATTGCCATTTGAATTCCAAGAAGGTGTTTTTTTAGTAAGTGTAAATTTTTACACTTCAGTTAATCTGAATCGTGGTGTGTGGAATCATGTTGTTCTGTTCCACCACTGAACAGGTTATTTCAGCTTTCTGTTGCTCCATCAGTTGCTCTCTCAGACATCATTTTTTATCTACACTTGTTTCAGCAGAGCACAAGTTACTCAGAAGTGAACCTGTACTGTGGTGTATGTCCCTCTTTGTTTCTGGTCCTTACACTGATTGCTTGACTTTTTTATGATAAGACAGAAATTGGGAAATTTCAATCTCTGACTAAGAAAAAAATGATTTGAACACATGGTCAGGTCGGATGTTTTTTGCTTAGAAACTCATGTGGAAATTCAGTGCCTTGATTTACCCAACTTGACTTTATAATAACTACAATCATCGTGCCCTCCACTGTAATAAATGTTTACAAATGCTGTTTCATTTACACGTTATTTACTATTGTATGTGATATGCTTGCATTCTCTAAATATATTAGTGAAGATGCCATCAGTTTTTGCTGTAGTGGTAGCCTGGTGGTTATGAACTTGTTCATTTGGTCAGAAGTCTCAGCCCAGGGACCACTGAAGTACCCTTGACCAAGGTACTGTCTTACTACACTGCTTCTCATGCACTATTTATAGCTGCCTGCTGCTCCACATGCATAGGTCACATTTTGTTGTGGTGCATTTTGTGTGATGGAGTGTGTTCACAATGACAAATATTCACTTTCACTATAATAATTGATATTAACCCAATAGTTTATTTAAGCTTTGCTGATATGAACAACCTTCTTGCTCACCCAGGGCAAGCATAGGCCTAGTAAAGATGAAAATGTTAGCCTGCTGTGGGCATCCATATTGTTTTCTGAGTTGATTGTGTAAATGCACATTTTTCAGAAGCTGGAAGTTCCTGAATTGGCTTTTCTGAGTGTATTGTCATCTTGAAAGCAGCACTATAGTAGTTCCTCAAATTCGAAAGTAATTATTATCTAAGGAAGTGTTGGAGCTTTAGTTAGCCTGAACATATTGTGTGATGTGCAGAGCCAGCTAAGCTAATGCTAACTAGTGCCACTCTGTTAGTAAACATCACAGTTTAACATTTAGGAGTTGTTGGGGGATGGTTTGACTTTTACTGAATGATGGATTAAAAAAATTATGCAATGCTTTTACTTATTTGGTGACCATACATGCAAGCCGAATGTTTTGAGATAGTTCTGCACAGTATTACTGTGGCATTATTTGCTGATGGTTTGTGGGAATAAAAAGAAGAGCATATTGCTTGTGGAAATGGTTTGACTGATTCCTTTTGATTCTCCTTTGTTTTTTCCACCCATGTTTAAAGCTATAATGAGCAAAGTGATGACAATGGGCATATGGTTGTATATGTGGTGCAGCACACCACAGTGTTTGGCACTGGGGTGAAACGAGGCAGGGTGATGACAGCAGAGATAAAAGAGAGTGTGTGTGTGTGTGTGTGTGTGTATGTGTGTGTGTGTGTGTGTGTGTGTGTGTGTGTGTGTGTGTGTGGGAGATCGTGAAATGTGCCAAAGCAGCTGCTCTTTTTGTTCACCTTTCTAACGCACATGAAAGAACCTCTTTAGTGGGCCAGGGCAGCACTACCCTTCTGATTTAGACTGATTTATCTATTTTCAGTGAAGGCCAATGTCTGTTTGTCATCTCTGTCTTTAAACTGTATTATTTGAAATATTTTATTCTGGTTAAACAAATTGCACGCATTCAGTCTTTAGTATCTCACTTTAGTATCTCAGGTTTGTAGATGTTGCTCTTCTTTGAATAATTCATGTGTGTATCATGTCTAGTTGAATATGGAGCACTTGACTGTTTGAGGCATATGCTGTGATTGCAGTTATATGTAAAAATCTGGGGATCCCTGCTCATATGACATTTGACACATGACGTTGGATTTTGATTCACTAAGAGACAACATGTCCTCTATGAGGAATCTTATAGTAGACCATGGATGGGGTTTGTGCAGGTTGAGAGAAGGCACGTTCATGTACTTATTCTGGATTTAGGCTATATTGGTGACTATTGAATTGTAGTATTTGTTAGCAATGCTAGTCTTTTGTAGTTCCAGTGCTAATCGTGTAAAGTTTATTTTTTTGTCAAACTATTCCTTTAAGTTTAGGAGCAGGAGCAAGATGAGCCATGATACATTACTCTTTACCCATGAAATTCGACTAAATCGCTCTTGCTTATTGTAATTCCGGCAGGATCTTCATGAGATCAGGTTGGGTAATGCGGCAGTTTCTCATAAGGTCATGTACCCTCCAAAGATCAGAAAGAGAGAGAGAGAGAGAGAGAGAGAGAGAGAGAGAAAAAAAGGGGAAAAGAGGATGAGAGAAAAACATCAGAGGGAGTGTTCAGAGAGAAAGAGAGAGAGGGAGACATTCTGCACACAGAACACGCTTGAACCAACTGTTGATGTTCTAAGAAATGGCCATTGAGTTATTATAGGAGAACATTTAGATGAATGTCTCGCAATACGTTTTCTTGTATTTTGTAGCCCATGTCCTATATATCTGGAAATCAGCTGTAGACGTCTGTGGGGAACCATGAAAGATAATTTATTGATACTTTTATAATATCACCCAAACCATATTTTTTATTTTGAATGTTGCAGCTTTACATTTCATGAAAATGTCAGAGATGGTCTCATAACAACAATACGCATCTGAGGACAAAACTCTTGGTGCTGAAACTTACCACAGACAACCTCTGGTTTGGCTGGGTTCCTGAGATGTGCACCTTAGCGTTGGTCCTATCATCACAAGTTCCCACTCCAGTGATACCACAGATACCCATGGAGTTCAAGAGAACCATTAACTGTTAGGCACTTAGTGTTCTCCTCCAAGTATGTTGAGGGATGCTGCATAAGCTGTTTAAAATGATGCAGTGCTACCTCACATGGCTTACTCTCCTAGTGCTGGTGGTATCATGTAAATTATGGAGTCCTAGCTAGCAAGTATAATAAACATAAGTAAAGAACACTATAAATAAATAAAAGCAAGAGCACAAATACGCTAATATCTGGCACAAGGGGAAATTCTGAGCCTGTATATAAGTTACACTATGATCGATTTTTGAACCAATGATTTTTCCTACCCTTACAAACAGCAGTGCAACTGCTGGGGGTGCAGTTGGATATTGGATGATACATTTCATACAATCTCACTAGTCGGGCATAGAGAGAGAGAGAGAGAGAGAGAAAGAGAGAGCTACAGAATTCATTACACAGATAAAGGTCAAATAGCTGCAGTATAGAAAGCTGGAATAGACACTAGTGCGTGTCTCTAGAGAGTTCCATATGTTGATCAGTTTGTACATACAACATCAACCCATCCATCTTTAACTGTATTCAAGTGCAAGGGCCGTCTAGACAATCTCTCTCTCCCTGTCTCTTACCCCCTGGTAGACCCATACAGGATTAACTTGTGCGTTTTAGTATTAGATTAGTCTTTAATGCTTTAATGACCTACAGACACTGAACATAATGTGTGTGTTTGAGTAACTGCTACAGTGCCTTTCTGTTTATTGATTTACACACATCGCTGCAACTGCAGCAGTAAGTATATTGAATATATTGTTCATATAGGATTTATCCATAATCCAGTGTAATAGTGTATGTCATGGCTGTTATTAAGGCATAGGTGACTGTAATATGTTATTTTAGGTCCTTTAGATATTTAGATATTTGTAACTATAATGAAATAAAATTTTATTAACTAAAGTTTCATCAATTTTTGTGTGTTTTGTGTTTCCTTTTTCATCTGTTGGATAGTTCAGTTTGTCGTTGGTGAAATAACTCTAAGTAAATCTATCTGGGATCCAAGGACTGAAAGTGGAACACACTCACATATGTATATTCATATGCACATATTCAGAAGCACAGCTATAGCAGCATTTGAGTGTATGGTTGTGTTTTCTGTTATAATAATATTATTTGACCTGTGGCATCGTTTCCTGGTCATTCTGTTTTTTTTGGGCTGAGAATTAGTGAATCATCATTACCTACACTAATCAGCCAAAACATAAACACCACTAAGAAGAAATGTGAATAACGTTGACTATCTAGCTATTTCATTACAATGGCACCTGTAAAGGGGAGGATATATTAGGCAGCAGGTGAACAGTCAATTCTTGAAGTTTATGTGCTGGAAGCAGGAAAAATGGACAAGTGTAAGAATCTAAGCCACTTGGACAAGGGCATTATTGTGATGGCTAGACGACTGAGTCAGAGCATCTCCAAAACAGCAGGTCTTGTGGAGTGTTCCAGGTACACAGTAGCTAGTACCTACCAAAAGTGATTCAAGTTACTTGGGCACCCAAGGCTGAAGCAAGAGGGGAGTGAAGGCTAGCCTGTCTGGTCCGATCCTACAGAAGAGCTACTATGGTTTAAGAAGTGAATCCTGACTCTGATAGAAAGTGGTCAGAACACACAGTGCACCACAGTCAGAGCTGTTTCAGCAGCATGAAGGACCTACTCAATATTAGGCAGGTGGTGTTAATGTTATGGGTTATGGTAATAAATGGTATGAACATTTATATGCCAACACCTTTTGTACTTCAACTCACTGGCCACTTTATTAATAACACCTTTCCTCGTACTTTTATGAAGTGAAAGTGACTTTTTGTCATTGTAAACACACTCAAGGCAGCGGGCAAGGGATAGCGGGCAGCTATCAACAGCACTCGGGTAGCAGTGTAGTGGGATGGTACCTTGCTTAAGGGTACCTCAGTGGTGCCCGTGTCCGGACTTGAACCTGTGACCTTCAGTTCACAAGGGCAAGGTCTTAACCACTAGGCCTTCACTGCTCACATATTTATTGGGCAGTTGATAAGAAACATCTACATATTTCTTGCACTCACTGGCCACTTTATTAGAAATACCAATCTTTTGCTTCTGCTCACTGGCCACTTCCTCTCTTTCTCTGACTCTCTATATGTCTCCCTCCATCTTCCTTCTTCCATCCACTCTTTCTCCTCTTCCTGCAAGCACAGCTATTAGCAGAATCTCAGAGGAAATAAGAAGAGCTAATGAATTCCAGGCATTGTTGACATAAGGGAGAGAAGTGTTTCTGTTGGGGGTGGGGTGGGGGGTGTATATGAAGGCCATTATTATGCACACAAAAACTTCCCCCTCTTCCTGAGGAACAAGCCCTGGAGAGAAACTATACGTGCTCTTCTGTTTGCTGCCATATGCACACACTACATCCCCTGGGATGTTAACTAAATGCTGCTAACATTGGCCTGGCAGACTGCTCATAGCCTGAGATAGTGATGAAAACACGAATTTTCATTGAAGCATTTTAGGATCATGTCATTTCTGCACTGTTGGTGCCTCCAAAGCACTCCTGTGTTATAAATGTGGCTTTTAATACCTGCCAAGAAGTTCACTTATCAGTGGGACACATCATTTGTTGCCTGCCATGAGCTACATGCAGCTATAAACTTACAAAATGCTTCAGTTTGTAGCTATTTTCACACAGGAACTGACTGGAGAATCAAGTCCAGACATTGTCCAGAGTTGCCCTACCACACGTAGCAGACAGCAGGAGTTTTTTCATGTTCACACCTCCTGCAAATACTCTGTGTTGGTTAGGCCTGGGTGGAGGGTGCAGGAGCAGGATATGACGTGGACAAGAAGCCAGTTTGTAATTTGGTGCTAAAGGTCTCTTGCTGTTATTTGAACTTGTCTGATGAATTTTGTGTTAGCCCTAATCAGAGTTCTCAAATCTTGTTGTATCTCCAGTTAGACATTCTTGCTGGTAAATTTACCTTATTTTTCACCCACAGAAGTTTGTTTTCTTCTGATTTCATACAAATCACATAAAAACCTCATGAATCTGCCCACTCACTAGGAATTCTACAGAGATGACGTCCTCTGTTCGCACATACATACAATTGGACATTACATGGACTTGACCTAAGGGGCTAGAAGGGTAAAGTACTTTTAATGTTCAGTCCAAACAATCTGTGTTCACATTGTAGTGCCTAGAAAAGTTTTGGATTTTAGTGCATGTGTGAAAGGGGGTTCTCATTCACAGCTGGTTACTTCCATGTAATGCATCAATGGTCAGACTACAGAGATAAACTACAAAGCTAGCAGACAACACAGATCAGAACAAAGACATGCGATGTTAATGAAATGGTTTAATGTGTTCATACTAAAAGGGAAGAGCTAAATGGATTAAATCTAAAAATAGAACAAATAAGTGATGTCATTATTTTCTTAGAATTTCATTGTAATGGTTCACTGATTATATAGCATTATACTACAGACCCAAAGTAATCAGTGAAAAGGCCTTCTATGAGTGCCAGTTTTTCACTAAAAAGGCATTCTGACCAAATCTCCTCAAGCATCGGTCTGCCTTATTCGCCTGTAATGCAGAAATGACAACAAGCTGCTAAAACACTTAGCAGTTATAGCAAAGTTCATTCCAAGTATTGAGCTGGCCAGAAAGAACCTTGAATAACATTTTGTTCTTACAGCAAGAGAAGCAAGCTAACAACATGGGCAAGATCTGACAAAAGAAAGCCAAAATAATTTGCTGGCATGAAAGTGAAGTGTATGTTTTTTTCCAGAATGTTCGAGAATGTTTTGCAAATCTACAAATGTGAACTTTGGAGAAGTATCTGTCTTTCTAGCCATTCTCCTTGATGTGTGTAGCATTCAAAATAAACAATGCACCCTCTTTCAAACAGCCTTACAACTGCTCCAGCTGTTTTAATCTTCCTAACAATGAACATCAGCATTTTCAAGCATTTAGCAGTTTTTATGATCATTACCTGATTTTTGAAGGTCAACACGCTTGGCACATTTCCTTTGTGTATTACTTGATCTTCCCTATGAATGATTAAGGGGATTTGGCCTATGTTTCACCTCGTATTTATACCCCAGTGAAACGGGATGTCATGGATGAACTGCTTAATGAAAACTCAAGTAGACTAAAAAAAAAAAAAGAAATATAAATGGGAACATGCTTTAGATAATGTTTTAACATAAAAATCTTTATGGATCCCAATAACTGTGACACATGGTTTTGTTTTTTAAATCATAAAGGTTTTTATTTTTAGACTAAAATCATTGAAGTTTGCATTTTTGTAAACTTTGTTTGAAGCTCACTGTCATCATAAATATATTTGAATATTTGAACAATTTTGGATGCTTAAGAAGACCTATTTTTGTAAGTTACTTTTTCTCTTTTTTTAATTATTTTCATAAGAATCATAATTAACAACAGAAGTAAATTGTACATTTTTTTTATTGATAAATATAGTTTTGTGTCTGAGTTTCTCGAGTCATTTTTTTCATACATTCTTATTTTATTCATACACCAATCTTTCTGTGTGCACCGTTGGAATTTGGTAAATATTATTCCTGCTGTCAGTATCAGCTGCTAAGCCAGAGATTGTCGGCTTGATCAGTATCAGTGTCAGCTTTTTATTGTACTGCATGTTGTACTTTTGTCCATTTTTATCAGAATGTCATACACAGAAACCACCAAAGCAAGTCTGTTTGAGATCACTTGACACCTCAGCTTGGTGTGTGGCAAGTGTGGGATGATTTAGGTAAGGACAGTGTTAACCCTTATTTGTCAGCTATAGTAATACTGAACAGACCTTGGCTGATGGACTGTGTTTGAGGTAAGAGGGAAATTGGGGAAAATAGATTTTTCCCCCAAAGTTCTTTAAAGCAGCACTTAGCAGAGAGCTAACATCTAGACTGTAATAAGAATGTTCTGTCAGAAATGTCTAGATATCGAAATGTCAGTCATATCTAGGGTCACTGTGTGAGTGTGAGTGTGTGTGTGAGGGGGATATTGTACTAAATAATGCAGTATTGTTCCTTGCTGATGAGTGGACTATGGCTAACTGCAGAAAAGCCTTTTATAGTGGGAGACAAAACAGCACTCTCTTAGGCACTGGATTTTGCTATGAGGCACATTTTAATGAACACTGATGCACATGAGCTATTACTGTGTAATACTGATTAGCCTCATAGCTACAGTGCAAAAGCTGCAAATTTCAGACTAGCACATAGATCCACTTGACTGTAAGATCTGTCAAGCATGAGAAAAGTGGATAAAGGAAACTTTATTTAGCAATTTAGACTCAGCACCAGCCTGGGTTGTTGTGATGTACTAAATTGCATACTACCACAATATCCATAAGGAGAGAGGATTAGGGTCTATCATTGACAGTGGTGCCCACAGAGAAAACTATGCTGAAAAATATTGTAGCGTATCGGTGGCCCAATATTCTTTCATAGGGCAAATCTATAGTGGCACCTTCTGATTGCATATAATACTACATGGCCATTGGAAGTGCAGTCAGTGTAGAGCTTAAAGTATGCAAGTGTTTGGTTTGGAACACAGATATGGTCTGTGCAAATGGAAATGGTTTACATGCCTATTTGCATCTAGCGTGGAAGATCTGATCACAAGTGGCGATTGGATAAGCATGCAGAGATGTGTTCTGTCTTATGTCAGACATACTTTGAGCTGTCCACTTGGTAACTGGCTAGAAAAATGTTATAATACCTGCTGAGACTTATAACAGACCTTTATCGCTCATACTGAACTCAGGAGTGTGTATGAAAGTTGCTTTGACAAAACCCTCTCAGTCGTGTCGGTGTTGGAGTCAGACAAAATACAATGTGAGGCGTGCTGGAATGAAGCTGTTTTGGAGAGACACACTGGTTGTCCTCTTACAGATTAAAGCTGTATATTACAGTGAGTCCAGTGCTTTCTAAAGCGAGGGCAATGGTGTGTGATGGGAGTCAATGGCAGCGGAACACTGGCTGCTCCAGATAAGGCATGGTAAACAGGCTGGATTGGAGCAGACAGCCGGCCGAGTGCTTAGCTCCTGGCTGATGTTTGTGCAGCTTATCGGCCGCTGGGCATGCAAGAGTGTGTGGGTCAGTGAGGCTCAGAGCCCACTGCATATAACCATATCACTGTACAGCAGAGGAGAGAGAGAGAGAGAGAGAGAGAGAGAGAGAGAGAGAGAGAGAGAGAGAGAGAGAGAGAGAGAGAGAGAGA
>JBBPDA010000041.1:34883153-34923779 GCA_037974385.1 Arnoldichthys spilopterus | reverse complement strand
TCTCTCTTTCTCTCTCTTTCTCTCTCTCTCTCTCTCTCTCTCTCTCTCTCTCTCTCTCTTTCTCTCTCTCTCTCTCTTTCTATCTCTCTCGGCCTATTGACAGAGCTGGAGGCAGCAGTGAAGGTCACATTGGGGGCGTTTGTAATACCCACACGGCCTTCTCTATAGATCAGTTCCATTGCTCATCTTCTACCCCTCTCTCAGTGCACAATGATCTGTCACCATGAGGGGCTGTACATTTCCAAGGCCCATTTTACACGCTCTCTATTTGTGGCTTGTCATTTTTTGTGAGGCGTGAAGAAAGAGCAGCAGTCACTCATGACTGAAAACTGTGCACTGAGCTCTAAACAAGGCGATCGTCTACAAGGCTCGAGGAGTTAGTCTGTGCCTGGAATAACCAAATACAGACCCGAGGGCCAGATCTAACCCATGATAAAGTTTTATTTTGCCACACACTACGTACCACACTATTCTACCATCAATACCTTTTGAAATGAAGATATAAGGGATATTCTAAATGTATCTACTATATAATGTTTTTTTCAATGAGTGAAACATAATGCATAGGCTATTAACCATGCTTGATAACAAGCCAAACTGTTCTTTTAGTTTAGCAAGTATACCACTTTCATTACACACCAGATATATTGCCTAATAATGGTCATTTCTGCTAGCATGTTTAATGTTAACACCAAGATAACTGTAGAGCATATATACATTCCACTGGGCTTAATGCTAAACTGTAAAGAGTTATCAGGCTATGTTAACCAGACTTCTAAAAGTGCATGACAAATATATGTTTTAGATTCTGTTAAATAATTATTTATAAGTTATATGGTTTAAACCCCAGTTTATTTTAATGGTTTACTTATTACAGTGCTACAATAAAGTTATATCTAAGGGGTTTGTAAGGGGCATTACAGAAAAGCTGTTAGCACTAATGGAACTAAAACTTGTATCTGTTTTTCTCATTTAACCTTTTTTTTTACTTCATTGAAAATATTTATAAACTATGAAGCTTGGTTTGGATCTATCTGTCTAGTGAAGTAGTGGACTTCAACTTGAGCATCAAACATTGCCACCCCCGCTACACCTACAGGTGTTTGTGTGTAGGGATTTGTGTGTGTGTTTTGTTGGTTAAAGCAATGTGTGCTTTAGTGCTTGTATTCCTGTCTTTTAAGTGTGCTGTAAATCAGAGAGACCGAGGCTGGCATACAGAAGCAGATGCTGTCCCTGAGCTTAACTGCCACCACACATCTCACTGTAATCCTGATGACAGCCTGGCCTCTGGCTCTCACTCACACACACACACACACACACCTATAAATCACGCAGCACTACACACAGAGACACACACAGCACCTAGGAGGAAGAGATGAGCATGTTCACCCTTAGAAGTTTTTCTTATTTGCAGCCAGCTTAAATAAGAAGAAAAAAAAAGAATTAAGATAAACTTTCATACCATTTCTGCCACCAACAAGCATTTCTCACTGCTGCCCTATAAAGGTGTTATTACAAACCTCAAATAAACAAACATTACTCACCACTGCCCTATAAAGGTGTTATCACAAACCTCAAATAAACAAGAATTAATCACTGCTGCTCTGTTAAGATGTTATTACAAACCTCAAATAAACAAACATTACTCACCACTGCCCTCTAAAGGTGTTATTACAAACCTCAAATAAACAAACATCACTTACTTCTGCCCTCTAAAGGTTTTATCACAGACCTCAAATAAACAAACATTATTCAACGCTGCCCTCTAAAGGTGTTATCACAAACCTCAAATAAACAAACATCATCCACTGCTGCTCTTTAAAGGTGTAATTACAAATCTCAAATAAACAAACATTATTCACCGCTGCCCTCTAAAGGTGTTATTACAAACCTCAAATAAACAAACATTATTCACCACTCCCCTCAAAAGGTATCACAGTCAGAAGTTAGAAGCATTTTTTGTTGTTTTCGTAAGACCCAAACCTCAATAATAGCATTTTCTGCTATATTTTTTAGATATTCTGCTATCTTTATCTCAAGCTTATGAATGAAAACACATCCATCTCACATTCTACTGGTTATACTACAAACATGATTATGAAATCAACGTTTTTATTAATTAAATGCAATCCCTGCTAAACAGTGATTTTTCAATGAGAATTATGTAGAGAAAACATTGTTGTTTTCATTTGTACAAAGCTTGTTGAAAATGATCATATTAGCGTAGCATCGCTATACTTGCCTTTTCAGCAGTGGACAAGTAATAAACTTTCTCCTAAAGCTTCCTTTCCGCCCACCACAAGCACAGTGCTGAGGTGCTGGAATGAGTTGCTAAGCCACTAATCCCTACGGAAATGGAAGCATTGCAGAAAATGACATCTTGTCCTGCTCACGTCTGCTGGTAAATTGTTCCGTCGCTTATTCCTTTCCATTTGGAATCGGTCCTGTTCTAAATGAGGAGGTTGTACAGGCTGTCTCTTTCACATCGAAGACCATCATCCAGCTGAGTGGCCTTAATGGAGAAGAGTCTCTCTCTCTCTCTCTCTCTCTCTCTCCCTCTTTTTAACTTTCACTACCTTCTCTCTCTCTCTCTCTTGTTCTGTTGTTCTTTCTCTCCCTCTCTCCCTCTCTCTGCCTCTCTCTGTCTCTTCCCCTTGAGTCAAACACTAAACACATTTACCTTTATCAAGTCATCAATGAAGGCAGTGAGCTATTGAGCTATCACTGCCCAGCTTGCTTTTTCTAAAGTAATGCTCATTGATCAGTGTTTCTTGTTATAAAAGGAGAGTAGCTTAATGGCAATAGTACTTAAGCCATCTTGAGCTTCAGATTTAAAGGAGTAGTTTTTGGTAGGGGTAGAAATTGGTGTAGAATTAGACTAAGATCCATAATAATTAAGTATAAACCAAGCCAAATCCCCAAAGGTTTTAATGTGGCTTAGGTCAGGGGTCTTGGAGCTTAAATGGGTGGTCAGTAAATATTTTTTCTGTTTATCTGGCTGTATGTTTTAAACCAGTTTCCTGCTGAAATATACAATCATAACCCAGTTCTAGCTTTTTTGGCAGAGGCAGTTAGATTGTCATGTAAGAGTTCACAGTGTCCATGAAATATATCTTAATAAGGCCAACACATAGCTTTGTTTAAAATAATAATTGTATTTTATTGCACATTTATTTTCAATTAAAAGTCAAGTTTTTCCTCATATTTTCAGCGTGGCATTGACCTAATTTACCACAAAGCATTTTTTTCAGGATCTTTAACCATTTTAACCAAGGGTGGCAATAATTATGCTTATTGGACATGCTTATGAGTTGCCTTGCATTGGCTTAAACTTTTTCATACAAAACACCACTTATACTGACCTCTTTATTAGGAACATCTAGTTCATACTTCCACTCACTGGCCACTTTGTTAGAAACACCTGCCTTGTACTTCCACTTACAGATCATTTTGTCAGAAACACCTGCCTTGTATTTTGACTCACTTTCTACTTTATTAGAAACACCTAACTTGTTCTTCCATTCACTGACAACTATATGATCTCCCATGACCTGAATGGTCCATTCAGTAGGTGTACTGGACACCAGCAAGGTCGAGCTACAAAATAGGTAGTTTATTAAAAACTAACAAACAAAAAAATAATAGTATTATTTGCTGCAGAGGAACTTTATTTTTATCACTTCATCAATTATATTACCTCTGTGCAAACTGCAGAAAACAAGGCCATGTCCATGGCACAGTTATCATTTTGGGCAAACAAACAAACAAACAAATGTATTTTTTTATATATTGATTTGTGTTTGTTTGTTTGTTCGTGTGGGTCAGGTGTCACTTTGAAAAGTTGATTCAAATTGAATATTGGAAGCAAATCACATCTATTTTTATAGGATTTTTTTCTAAAGTTTGTTTGCTTTTGCACTGTCCTCATTTCTCTTCCACAGGTAGTTTTTCAGCCTGAACAGGTACTTCACAAACACCTGCATCAGCAGATGTTCGGAGGCAAAAGTAAAACAGGACGCATACGTGTTGCTTTGAGGTTAATGTTTCACCTCATTGGTGCTGGAGGTTGACGTGGCCTTTGTGTTGCGGTTATTACTCTTTCAGCAGAAGTTGCAAACTCTGCACACACACACAGGTACGACACAAATGCTCAGGTCAGCTACTTTGGGGTGGCAAACAGAGTTGTTCACAGGATATGTACGTGTTGCTCTGCGGTTAATGCTATCCCCAGGGTTGCCAGAACCCGACATGACCTCTTTTCTTCTTGTTTTACATAAATCCTCAGAACATGGCTGTTTTCCTTCTGTCCCTACAAATAACCCAGACTGAGGGATGTTTTTCTCATCACCTAATGATGCCATATAAGGTCAGCGCTGCTATGGGTCTAAAGGTCCAACAGCTTTGCGTGTGTGTTTCTGTTTTTGAAAAATGTCCAGGACAAAAAGTAGTATTTCAGTTTCCGAACAGTGCCAATAATTTCTCTGTGTTTCTCTCTCCTTCTCGCTTCCTCTCAATGTGTATGTATATAATTAAGGGGTGATTATGTTACTCATGCAGTAGAGTGATATGTGAGGGAGTTCTGGAGTGTGATATGTGATGAAGCTTTTCCTCAGGTGACTGAGAATGTCAGTGCAGGACATGCTGAGACCGTGTCAGCAAGAACAGTCTGTCCACAACTACATATAGAGGGTATAATAGGGTTGCAGTGTGTGACCTCCTCATTACAAAGATGAATGATCATCATTCAGAGGTTTACAAAATAAATATCCTGCACAAGTGGGTGAGTGCATGTGTGGTGTACACCAAGAAAACAGTACAGGGTTAAATGTTTGACCCCACGATGAGGGGTTCTAGTGTCTATTACTGATCACAGCTGATTATTTATATCCTCTAATGACATATGATTTTTTTATCCTGATGGAAGTTGTTCAGTCAAAACAGAACTTAAATAAGTTGTACAATTTTTACTTGAAACATACTGTAAATGAATAGAAAATGGCACACACATCTCCAGCACAAATATAATAACAAATCTACAAATGTGGGACTAAAAGGATTTCCTCAAGAAAATCTGCACTACAGCCCTGACATCTGAGACGAGGAGGGAGTTTTATGGTTTTATCGGTTGATAAGTGTAAATTTGTAACTGGGCATAAATTGAATGGTGAGAAGCAGGAAATGGAGCAAAAGTGGATTCTTTTCTGTGAGAAAAAACTGAAAGCAAGTCTTCTAAAAGAAAGAAATCTGTAATAATGGATGGACCAGAATACTGAGAGGTCTGATATTATGCGAGTTCATGTTTAAGTGGAAAGAGTGCTCTCCTTAGCCCTTGCACACAGTAATCATAGGCATATATACGTATACATTCGTATATACACATACATGGTACTGTGCAGAAGAGTTAGAGAAGGGCTTTATCCAAAGTGACCTGGGATAAAATCTTGTTGCTTTAACTACCATTAAGATGAGAATGCTTCTCCTTCTTCTGTAAAGTGACTACTTCAAGGATTCAAGGTTTATGCTTGATAGTGAGGATATATACACATTCCAGACTTTGCTCAAACTTGTAACAAACATTTTAACACATATTTGAAATTTTATGTAGCATTTCTTGAGTGAATCCTTGAGTGAACCCTGCTGCTTCACTCAATCACGTCAATGAATTAAGTATCTAGAACATCCAGAAGGCCTAGAGTGACATTCCCCTCATAAAATTGGTCCCACCTATTGTAAGGAATGGCGTCTTAGCCCTGCCCCCACAGCTGGGCTGAGTTCCTGCCCAGCTGTGGGTCATTATCCATGTGTGTAAAAGTCCCGTGTTCCACCCTTCCGGGTCGGCCTTTGTTTGCTTGTTTGTCGCTGTCATGATCGTTGTATCGTCTCATAGTCTCGTGTCTGTTTCCTGAGTTTACCGTTTAATAAACCTTGTTATCCACCAACGTGACCACTGACCACTTTCTATCAGAGTCAGCATTACCATTTGTGCAATAGGAGCTCTTCTTTGGGATTGTGACAAGTTAGCCAGCCCTTACTCCCTACATGCATCACTGAGTCATGGGTCCCCCTGGCACTGTGCTAATTACTTCATACCTTGAACACTCTACAAAACCTGCTGTTTTGCTCTGACTCAGCCATGTAGCCATCACAATAAGGCTCTTGACAAAGTGTCTCAGATCTAGTACATCAACTTTAAGAACTGACTGTTCACATGCTGCCTAATTGTACAGTGGTGACTTAGTGGTTAGGACGTTGCCTTTGAGACCTGAGGGTTGCAGGTTCGAGTCCCGGCCCAGGCACTACTGAGGTACCCTTGAGCAAGGTACCATCCCACTACACTGCTCCCCGAGCACTGTTGATAGCTGCCCCATGCTCCACGTGTGCACGTGTGATGTGTTAAATGCAGAAGTTGCATTTTGTTGTGGTGCTTGAGTGTATTGACAATGACAAATAGTCACTTTCACTTAATATGTCCCACCCCCTGACAGGTAATGAAATAACTAGATAGTCAACGTTATTCACATTACCTATTAATGTTATGGCTGATTGGTGCAGGTAATTGCATGTAAATACAGGTAGTTGCACATTCATATAGCAGACACTGAACAGCCTGCCTCACATTCCTGATCTGTTTGCCCTCCCACAGTACAAACAAGTGGAGCAGTACATGTCCTTCCACAAACTTCCGGCAGACTTCAGACAAAAAATCCATGATTACTACGAGCACCGCTACCAGGGCAAGATGTTCGATGAGGAGAGCATCCTGGAGGAGCTGAACGAGCCGCTTCGAGAGGTGAGATGGAGTATGTGCATAGGTGTGTATGTGTGTGTGTGTATGTGTGTGTGTGTGTGCATGGGGAAGTTAGTGTAGATGTCTTTGTGTGTAAACATCCATGGAAAAACAGCCCCTAGAGGCCCCTGCAGTTTCCCCTGCTGTCTTCTCACTTTCCAAAACAATAAAGAGATGCTGACAATGAAATGTGTTGCACTGTACAAAGCAATCCATGTGAAAGCAAAGCACATGTCTTACTCTGTGTGCTGTGGCATCATTCATGCTATTGTAACACTTGGATATAGAGCAGATGTGCAATATTTTACAATAAGTTTGGATAGGGTGTTGTGCTAACCAGTGGTTAAAAAAATAAATTAAGTTTGTATTAATTCTTTTTTTTTTACACAGCATATTTATGCTATATATTTATCCAGTAAACATATGTGCAAATAAAAAAATGAGTACTGTTGCTTTAAAAAAGGTACATATGAGATAAAACAAAATGAATGTATTGCTGTATTTTAAACATGAAGTACATTACGCAGAAATATGTCCAAATGTTCTCCTTCTAATGAGTAACTTCAGCTACTTTAAGAACCCACTGCTGACACAAACATCCAATTAGGCTCAAGCACAGCTTGTATAATCTCCTTAGAAAAGCACTGCCAATTAAAAGAGATGCTCACCATGCCCCATACCAAGTGTTAGCTAGAAGGGCTATAATGTCCCCCAGCACTCTGGGATGTGCTGGAGTGGCATTTGTGACCCAGAACTAATCATAAAACACCAGTACCAGATCTCACCAGTGTTGTGCATGTTATTAAAAAATAGTAATTAGTTACAGTTACTAGTTATGATTTTCAAAAGAAATTACTTTAGTGGTTACTGCACATAAAAAGTAATTGGTTACTAGGGAAAGTAACATTTGCTTTACGTCTAAATGCTTTTGCTTTACGTCTTCAGTTTTCACTGAAGATGCTGTTGAAGTCAAAAGGAAAAGAAAACAAGCAGCACTACTGCATCTGTCTTCTTCATGAGTTCTCGTGTTACTTCAACTCACCTATTCATTGCCAGGTTTAATGAATTTATTTGCCAGGGGTGGACTACTAAACTGCCCTGGACACCAACCCTTTTTGACCATAGTTTGGTAACTCTGACCAAGACACTACTACAAACAAACACATACTTTCTTACATACCTTACAACCACAATACATTTGGCATCAGTTTCTATCATATTTCATTTCCAGTGCTCTGTTAGTTGTGCTTTCACACTTGCAGCCTTTAGTCTGTTTAAATCAAACTGTAGTGTGTTCCCTTGGTTCCAATAGTTTGGGCAGAGGCGAACAAAGTAATCGCACCCCCTCACACA
The DNA here is from genome assembly GCA_037974385.1 of Arnoldichthys spilopterus. Taxonomy (NCBI): domain Eukaryota; kingdom Metazoa; phylum Chordata; class Actinopteri; order Characiformes; family Lepidarchidae; genus Arnoldichthys; species Arnoldichthys spilopterus. The sequence continues at coordinate 34,915,639 of JBBPDA010000041.1, read as the reverse complement.
CACACACACTTTGGAAGACATAGTCCTGAACTCGGAAATGATTGTGGGTGTTTGAACATGATCTGACAGCAGCTCTGCTAAATTGCATAGTGTTGTTTTCCTCACAGAAATCTGCACTAGTCCAGAACAGGATTGCCATCCTGTATTTACTTTCTTGCTCCCATCTTAGACATATCTAACCAAAAAGCAAAGTGAATGTTCCCATGTGGTTTATAGTGATGCATGTTTTGGTTGGTAAAAGACTGAATCAAGGGGAAAATGCTCCAAGTTTACAAACTTAATAACTGACTTGGACCAAACTAACTATAGCTGTGAACACGTCCTAACATCACGTTAATAATACACATATTCGTATTCAAGTTGCTCCATATGCATTAACCTAACAGCCAGTGCTCCTGATTTAGTGGCACAACTGGTTGTGGAACTGGTTGTATCATAAAGCAGTAGCATGCTATGTTTGCAAAAAGAGGTTTTCCATGCTGTTTGTGCTGTCATATTGTTAATGGTAAATGACTTTTTCAATCTTCATCCTCTTTCAGGAAATAGTGAACTTCAACTGCCGAAAGCTGGTAGCCTCCATGCCTTTGTTTGCCAACGCAGAGCCCAACTTTGTGACGGCCATGCTGACAAAATTGCGCTTCGAGGTTTTCCAGCCCAGAGATTACATCATCCGTGAGGGAACCATCGGCAAGAAGATGTATTTCATCCAGCACGGCGTGGTCAATGTCCTCACCAAAGGAACTGTGGGAATGAAGCTTTCAGACGGCTCTTATTTTGGAGGTGCGGTCTCTTGTTGCCTGAGAAATTAACCTGTTTTCATAACTGCTTAAATTAGGTTCAGATTAAACTGTCACATCCCTTAATTAAAGTGCCCAAATTCTAATTAAATCCCGACCACGTTGGAAGCATGATTTAAGGTGGTTGGCTTGACCTTCTCATTTTTCCGCTTTATTCACGAGATGGAATTAAAGCTGAGTTAAGTAAGTCTGATATTTAAGGGCATGTTCTTGCTGAATATCTTTTCTTTCAGACGTTCAAGTGCAATAATTCGTCTCCAGCACTCTCTGTCAGTCTTGATAGCGACAGGCATAATTTCACTCGGATGATCCAAGCACCATTAACATGTTCGCATGATAATTATAGCCTTGTTATTTGGAGAGCAGTGATGAGTTTATTGTACAGTAAATGGCAAAATATCTGGCCTGTTTCATGCTTGAGCCACCCACAAAGCCTCAGGCTGGGCTGAAAAAGAGATTGCATGGGAGTATTGGTGACATGCTGTAATCGGATGACTTAGACAGGTGCCAAAACAGAGTGCCAAGGATTTTTAGGGGCCTCTGTGAAACTTATGGGGGTATCAAGTTTTTGAAATTCTCAAAATGAGTTTTTGCAGGTATGCTCTCATCGTATTTTTATGTCTTTCAGTGACAAGACTGTAGGCTGTAGCAATAATTACTGTCATAACATACTCTGCATCTAATCAGACTCTAAGCCCACGCTCTACAGACAAATTCAAAAATGTATGCTTTCAGTTCCCAGATTCACTTATGTGGGATAGTGCAAGTGCTGAATGTTTGCAAACAGCTAGGGCTGTATTTCTTTAAACCTACTTTGAGTTAACTACTCTCAGTATGACAACCTTTCACCAGTTCTTTAAATCATGATTAAATCATACTAATTTAACTTTTACTCAAGTGATTATAAAGATATTTTTCATATTAATCAACCATTGAAAATACAAAAAGAATTTGATCTAATTTAATCTTTTTTATATACATATTTGTTATTTAATTTGACATTTTATTTATATATTATTATCAGAAATGACATGGCTGGCTAACCAGGTAGCTAAGTAGCTACTATTTAATATTTTTTCTCTTTTTTGGTCACTTTAAACCTTGTGATATTAAAGATAAACATCAGGAAAAAACAAAACACTGTTACTAACAATAAGACATCATTGAAAAACTTGGGTTTCTATATTGTTTTTTAGTCAGCGTTGTCTTTGACTATTCCTAATTGAGGTCAATAACCCATGAAGTGGAATGCAATATTAGGAAGCTAATTTAGCTAATGTAAGCTAACATTTAAAGTAAACTAATGGGCTAAGGAAGCAGCTGGCTGGCAGATATGCCTTCGATATAGAGCTACTATTTGCTTTGTATTTAGTAATTTTAGTATTACAAGCAAGACAGCTTTTTATTCATACGTTCTATTATGAGAACTTCTTAGTTAGCTCATTAAGGTAATGTAGGCTAATGTTGAAGGTAAGCGAATAGGCTAAGCAAGTAAACAACTCTTAGCTACTCTAAGCAAATTACACTTGAGGCACACTAATGTGATAAGCCAGACATCCCACCCTGCAAACACTGATTGTTTTGTTGACTGTGAGGGGGTGAAAGACAATTTTGTTGATTGCATCTAATTTGTGAGAGTCAATCGTGACACTCCCAGAACTTCACAGAGGGGTGGGATGTCAGGTTATGCTGAAGATGAAGAATGTGTCACTTGCAAGAATCACTTTGAATTTTCCACAAAACGGTGCTGAGCACTGAAATGAAAAGGTGAATCAGTGGCTTTGAGTCTGCTGAGAGATCTAGAGATGGCGCTTCTTCTGACTTCTTCTGAAGTTGTGTGTGGCGAGCATACTCAGCGTCGCCGAGGAGTGCAAGACGATCCCCCTGTGCCTTTAAAAACCTGATGACTCAGCACTCTGCAGCCGCAGTGAGCAGGCAGGAGCAAAAGCGTGACCTTGGAAAGGTCGCAAATGAACAGATGCTTTCTGTAGCAGGAGTTAAAAGGGTGGTAGAAAGGCCTTCCCTGGGGGTTCAGTTCGACAGATATTGAGCAGGATCATGGGAGAAATATCAGTAGCAGCAGAAGCACAGCATTCGGTTCCCTTTCAAGGCATGGTAACGGTCTCGGGGGCTATGCAAAATAGCAGTAGGACAGAAACTAGATTCGAGTCAAGCTGTTTGTGTGTGTGTTTGTGCATGGCTGTAAATAGTTGGGTATTTAGCTATTTACAGAGACTGAATAACCCTGAAATCATGGAAAACCTAATATGTAACGTTCTGGGGACATGGATAGTTCCCATAAAGAAAACTGCCTTTTTTTTGTCATTGTGAACACACTCAAGCACAACAAAATGTGACCCCTGCAATTTTTTAAATAATAAAGTTAAAAAACAAATTAAGAAGCTAAATCTAAAATAAAAATATATGTTACAAAAGGAATAGAGTATGAATTATACAATGTAAACAGGTAAAAAATTATAATAATAAATAGAAAACTAACACTAAACAATCAACAGTATAAACACAGTATATACACACCATTAACAATATATATATATATATATATATATATATATATATAGACCAATGTAAGAATGTAATTTACATGATACATAAAGTAATTTATCAGTGATTAATTTAAATGCCAGAATATACAAAATATCCGCCCAACAGCGCCTGAGAAGCAGTGTATTAGTGCGATACCTTGCTCAAGGGAACCTCAGTAGTGTCCGGGCTGTAACTCGAACCTGCGACCTTCAGGTGTCAAAGGCAGCATCCTTACCACTAGGCCACCACTGCCCCGCCCATATGCAGTCGATCCCTACCTAAATGTAGCTGATTATTCAAGATTATCCATGTTTGGCGTCAAATATTTGCTTCCGCTGTTTTGTACTGGCATTATGAGTCTAACGGGCAGTGGCAGCCTAATGGTTAGGCACTTGCCCATATGGTTAGGTTTGAGGTCCTGCCCATGCACCACTGAAGTACCCTTAAACATGGCACCTTCCACCTACACTGCGTCCCGGTTGCTGTTGATTTCTGCCTGCTGTTCCATGTGTAGATTGGTTAAATGCAGATGTCACATGTTGTTGTCATCTTGTGTGATGAGATTGAGCTAATTAGTAAACCCCACTAATTATCAGTGTGCAAATAGTATGTCTCAAACTCCAATTGCTTGCTTCAAACCATGTTGAATTGTTTCATAATTTAAAACTTCTTGTTGTTTATGCAACTGTATGCAGGGGTTCCTCTAGACATTTTTGGTACAATGAAAGAATATAACACTGGGCCCCCAATACTATAATATTCTTATGATTATTGATTATTTGTCATTGTGCCCACACCACAGCACATGGTGCCCCACAACAAAATGTGACCTCTGCATTTAACCCATTCGTGTAGGAGCATAGGGCAGCTGATGTGGGCAATGCTCAAGAAAGTGCTTAGAGATGGTATCTTGCTCATGGATACCTCAGTGTTAATTGTACCAGTCTAGGGTTTAAGCCAGCAACCTTTAGGTCACAGTGGCAACACACTAACAGTAACAGCACCAATGCCCCCACTGAGGGCCCTCTGTTAGTGCTAGACTATTGATATTGTTGTAACTCAACACACCCCCTGAGCCCCTGACTGTATGACATACTGTAATCTGTAAAAATTGACACATTGACCTCTCTAGTTGCAGTCATCTTGAGGCCTGAATTATGTGTGTGTCATCTTGCTAAAGACTGTGACAGGCTATATTTAGTAGTCCTGTAGAGGGTGTCAATTAATGTCACATTCCGCACTCCACAGTTGGACTGAGTGGAAAAACATGCTGCTGCATTGCTATCTTTAGTAAAAAAAAAAACAAAAAAAACTTGCAAAACCTTGAGCAAAACAAGTGATTATCTGCTTAAATTAAAAGCAGTTGGACTTGACATTGATCCTTACAACTTACCAAAGAATCAGTGGTCCATGAGACTTGACATTGATCTGTCCATCTTAATAAAGAACCAATGGTCCATGGGACTTGACATTGATCCTTACATCTTACCAATGAACCAGTGGTCCATGGATATTGACAAAGCCAGGAATCAGCTTTCCTGATATTGGTATGTACCTCATTTACATGCTGGGGAAATACACAAAGCAAAGCCTGAAAGCCTTCAAAAGCCTTGGTCATGCTTCAAGATGAGATTTGTTGGCAAAATTAAAATTATGTGGACATCAATGGATATTCTGGTTGTATGTGGTTAGTACCCTACAAATATTTTTATTATAATTTTATTACTATTTTTATTTGGAAAACTGTAAGCTAGCTAGGCCTAACTGTTCGTAGCTAACCTACTAGAAATCTGAAACCTTGGATAGCTACAAGGACTGTTTTGATAGCTCATTGTACACGAATGGCCGGACTTAGAGAGACCTGCTTGCATGCAGCATTGTCAATGTTTGCAACCAGTGAGAGTGCACACTGGTGCACTGTGTACGTCATTGCCATGTCAGTGACTTTAGCCACAACAAGCAAAATCTTCTGCTCAGAACTGTTTTCTTTAGCTTTCTGTAGTCTGTAAATAGATCTCTCTGATGTTGAGTCTGTTTGTGTAGTCAATTTATCAGCTCTTTCTCTGATGATGTGTTTCTTTTGAGTTTTCACTAACATTCACTTAAAAGATTTCTTTCTGCCTCTCAGTGGGTGTAACTGCAGAGGCATTTTGTGATGTCAGATGCATACCTCTATAATAAGGTTAATGATGAAGTTATTATCTTTTTGGGAATAAAATGGCATATTTGATTAAGTAGGCTATTTTAGGTATTTTAAATACGCAAAGTACAATCTCTCAAAGTCTTTTGTTACAAATTACATCAGATTATTTTTCTTCCAGCAGAAAACAAATCAAAAAGTACAATTACAAATTCTCAAAAGTAATTAAATAAGTATTTAAAATACTGCTAATCTTTGAAAAAACTCAGAAATACTGTTCGATGGATCTTATTCCTGCTCCACTATTCTAGTAAAATAGTTAAATAACCAAAAAATTACCTTTCAAAAACTGAAATTTTGATTAAGGCTATTTAGCAAGTTACAGAGTTCTATGAAAATACCCCACAATGACAGACGTCTGTGTGTGTTTCTGTGCAACTGTGCCTGCATGTTTGTGTTTGGGCATTCATTTGTGCACCCGTTTCTGATTGAAATGCTGTGATTTATTGCCTCTTGACTTGATGAATGAGACCCAACAGTGAGTGGTCTGGATTGACGGGGCAGTCTATAATTAGCTGCGGCCTCCCGGAAGGAGGATATTAGAGTTTGCGTCTGCTGATCCAGAACTGATTCAGAGCACAAGCTGGGAGCTGGCTCTGATTGATGGAGGTGGCTGCTTATGCAGTGACCAGTGTTTGTAATGCAGACAAGCCGTTCCAGAACATTTCTGCCACTCAAGTGAGGAGATCAGTAGCACATCTAATCCCTGAAAAGAAGCTCACTGCCAGCTGAATTCATCTTATTTGTATCTAAACATAGCCATTCGTGGAGCAGTTTGGCAAATAATCAAACATATACATATATGTTGTATAACTTTCCTCTCAACTCATTTGCAATCAGTCAGCTAAGACATGTAGAGTGTAACAACGCACAATGATATTCGCATTGTCAGATATTTCAAGCCGATATGTGATGATGTAGATGTCATATCATGAAAAAGCAGACCATTTGGGAATACTAGACTGCTGTGGTAAAGAATCTGTGTTTTATTAATGTTCCTGGATTTCTATAATTAGATGTTAAGCTTAATCTGTAATGCAAAATTTGTTTCAATGAGGGGAATCTTTCAAAATAAGAAAAATTTCTCTTAGTTGTCAACAAGCTCATAAACTCTGTAGAGGAGTGTGATAATCTTCTTTAGTGTGAGAGACTCTCTCATCAGCAGATGAACTGTTATGTGTCTGTGCATGTTTTATCTCATCACCACCCTTGTAATATCTGTGTAACCAGATGAGAGTGTCCACCCTTGTCCAAATTGTGTTTTTGCATGTTGAAATTTAAAGGCAACCTAGAAAATCACTATATATACATGATGATGATGAGAATGATGAGGACACATTTCTTTAGGTTTGCAATGTAGCTCCAAGGTTAATATTGTAATATAGCCTAAAGTTATAGCTTATAGTTATGGATAGTACATTTACATTTATTTGGCTGATGCTTTTATCCACAGCAACTTTCAAGACAAAGGAACAATCAAGCATTTTAGCTGCACAGGGCAACAGTGAAGCGAGTGCTACAAAGGGTCCAACACATTTCTCTTAGTTATAGTAGCTTAATATGTATGGATAGTAGCTTAACAGTAGCTAAACAGTAATGCAGTTTTATCCTGGAGGGCTGGTGTACGGCACAGTTTAGTAGTTCTTCTCCTCAAACACACCTTGTTAAACCTGGCAATATAAAGGTCAGTTTAACCAATCACCAAACTGTGCTGGACACTGGCCCTCCAGGACTGCAGATGCCCACCCCTGTTGTGGAATCACACTCTCGTCAAGTAATCTCAAATAATAATCACATAATTTCTGACACTGTATTACATGCTATCTATAAAAATGAACAAAAGTACAGACAAAATGTAGGCTTTAAGTCAAACTGTAAACAGTTACGTTAGAAATCATCTAGTCTACTGATTATTTTAACGATTATCCATATAATTATGTACATGCCATTTCTAACAATAAAAATGTCTTCATGTCCATTTTCCATCCCCTTAAAAACACTTCAGTTTCAGGGTTAGGCTCATAAAGTGTTCATTCCCAGTTTTCGATGCGTAAGGACGTTTAAGAACATCTGAAATGAACTTCAGTGAGTGAAAAATGCAAATGTTTGTGGTGTTACATAAAATGAAAAGAAGGACAGATGCAAATCATGCTGCTCTGTGTGTGTTGTGCATCTCTCCCTGCGGCAGAAATCTGCTTGTTGACACGAGGTCGACGAACGGCGAGCGTTCAGGCCGAGACATACTGCCGCCTCTACTCGCTTTCAGTGGATCATTTTAACGAGGTGCTGGAGGAGTACCCCATGATGAGGAGAGCTTTTGAGACCGTTGCCATCGACAGGCTTGACCGAATAGGTAAACTTAAATCTTTTGTTTTTTATTGATGTTCCTATCTATATTAATAGATTCTAAGAAAATATCTATATTATTCATTAATTTTTTACTCCAGTTGTAGTTGACATGTTTAGTGACTTTGGAGCTTTTTCATATTACATAATGAACTCACACTTGCATTTAAGTGTACACTCACTCTGCAACAAATGTGCGAACGAATGGTATGAAATTAGGGCAAATTTACAGAGCCATGAGAAACTGATGTGGTGAATTTTCAACTTTTTGCAAATGACAACCAACAGTTCAGCGTGGGACTTTTGAGCTAGCCACCAAATAACCATTAATGTTATCCATTGGGCTTTCCAGCTGGGCTATGTTGGCAGCTGGTGAAGGCTAAAAACTATATGAAGCATTAAACCATATATCTAATTGAAAGATGCATGGACAAGCTTATAGTCTACATTAACAAAAACTGTTGTTTATATGTCACATCAGCTTAGCTGGGACAAAAAGACAATGTAGACCATTTTTTAAACTCTCTGATTTTTGCGCTAGCTTTAAGACTAACTGCTATCATTATCTGGGCGTCCACGTTCTTTTTTTGTTCATTTTTATGTACCCCTGATTTTTCTTCCCTAATTTAGTCGTCTTCAGTTTCACACACGTGTCAGGTTTCTCCCCTAATCATACAATAACACCAGCCCTGTGAGGGTAAGGCTTGCATGTGCTTCTGCCATATCACATGAAGCCTGTCACTGCCGCTACATTGGACAGTGTGACAAGCTTGGAATGCTGACTGGCGATTCCGTTGCATGAGACAACAGACGCCTGTGCTGGCTAGCTGAGTGACTGAGGTGAAAGAGGGACCATCCTTCCCACCCAGAGAGAGAGAATGTCGATTGTGCTCTCTTGGACCCCCAGCTATGGATGGCTGTAGCACCATTGGGGATTGAACCCATGACCTTCTGATGGGAGAGCCACTACGGGCCATAGTCTTCTCTGTGTGGAGTTTCTTCTCCATCATGTCTGCATGATGATTTTGCAACAAAGAAGAGTGAAACTTCTCAGTGTGAGCCTTCATTTTTATACATAACAGATATAACAGTATATCATGCAGTTTCACACAAGCAAGTCTTTTTAATTTCTTTTTTCTTTGTCATTTTGTTTCTTTGTATCCTTGTATATGGCTTTGACTTTGTAAGTGACTACATGTGGAATTAAGGATGTGCTTTCATGATGTTAACTGTGTACATAAGTATTCATTACTTGCTAGCTATTTTAATTTGTAGGTCCAGAGCAAAACTAAATCAGCAAACCTTGGACTGATTGACTAAATTAAGGGTATGGGTATAAATGTTTGATTTTTGGCTAAATTATCTTTCTTGTACACTTTACAGTTGGATGCCACTTTTCTCACATACTAAAACATCAAAGGTGTTTTGTCTGCACAGTCAGAGCTTTCAGTACAAGGGCAAAATAGTCAGAGAAAAGAACATTTTAACCCCAACACAGACCCTGTTATTTACTGGATTGTTCCCTGAAAATGCTTGACAAATTGTCTCATAGTGTGACTCAGAAATATCCCTGTAGTCAACAAGGTTGTGTTCTTCTTGCTCTACTGCATCGATTCAGTTAATGAAGGGCTTTATAATTAGCTGGAAATTTTGAGTAATTAGCTGATGAATTAGGTTTGTTAGAGCAGAGCAATTGTTCAAAAGTGCCTTGGTATTCCGGGACTATGCATAATTAACAACTGAAAGGCAGCATGAATGTGCTGCGCCTTCTTTGTAACAGAATTGCCTGCTTTCCTATTCCTCAACAGGTAAGAAGAATTCCATCCTAATGCACAAAGTGCAGCATGACCTCAACTCGGGCGTCTTCAACAACCATGAGAATGAGATGATCCAGGAGATCGTCAAGTATGACCGTGAGATGGTGAAGTTGGTAGAACTACAGCGCCCACGAGCCATGTCTATGACACCTTCCATCCCCGGAGGCATCTTTGCCCCTCCAGGCCAATCCCAGGGTGCGTCTGCCATTGCCACCCTTCAGCAAGCTGTAGCCATGAGCTTCTGCCCCCAGATGGCCAGTCCTCTAGTGGGCCAGGGTTTGCTGCAGTCCCCGCGAATGGTCAGACGCTTCCAGGCCATCCAAAACCTTTCCAGCCCTGTGTCCATTTCTCCCATGCAGTCGCAACCACCTGGCTCAATTCCAGGGGGCTCCTATGGTTCTGCGGCCACTTCAAGCCCACCTGTGCAGAGCCCGTTAGCGGCAATGGGTGGCCGGACATTTCAATATGGCTGCAGTCCAATGGGCGGCCGCACAGGATCTCAACTGTCCCTCATCCAGCAACATGTGCCCAGTCCAACGCGGGCCACCCCGCAGAAGAGTGCCCATTCCTTGCAGCATGGGGGAACCCTGAACCAGGATGCCAGGGCCTTGTCTGCTTCACAACCATCCCTGCCCCAGGATGGCCCACCAGCTGTTGGCCCAAGCCCACCACCATCAACACATGCATCTTCGACATCCATTGGGCCACCACAAGCCACTCATTCAGCCATTCCTGGGCCTTCTGGGGTTAGAAGTGCTGTGCCTCAAAGAATGGCACTGCCCCACCAGACATCAGCAGCAGGACCTGCTTACTCCTCCACTCCACCCCCTATGGGTACTCCTCCAGTGGTCGGTGGAGCAGGTATGGCAGGACAAGGCCATCTTGATCCAATAGTGCACAAGAAAGATTCAATAGTTAGTCTCCCAGAAACTGACACAGCTAGATCCAGGCTGTCTTCGAACCTCTGACCAGAACACTGGCAACTTATGCGTGTCATGGTGGCACTGTTGTAAGTCTCAATGAATTTCATTCCCCGAATTCTATCAGTGTGGTTTTTCCGCACTAATGTAAGAGCCTTCGGTAGAAGAGACAGTGTTTGTGGTGTGTAACTGATGACAGGAATCAACGGGAATGAGTCGACCTATTACTACTAGATATAACGTCGCTACTGTAACTAGATTGAAGCAGGTGGGAAGTTTCAAGCCGACCCACTTGTGTAGTTAGTCACTTTCTCATTCAGCTACTAATGCCCCCTTGCTGTCTTTGCTATGAAGAGGGGTGGGGCTGGGGATTTTGTTGTACGTTACTGTTGCATACTCTGTAGAGTCCATACAATGCAATCTGGCCTAAGCTGGGAATTGAAAAAAAAAACATCAGGGACTTGCATCAGATGACAATGATGAAATTTTATGCTTTGAAAAATGTTTTGAGTGTCCTTTTTTCTGTATAAGCTATAATTGTAGCAAACTAATTAACTGTCCATATTCATGTAAAATATAAATGAAAATAGTATTATAGACCGCTGGTCGATCTTACATCGATATGTAAATAGGAAAAATGTGGGGAAAAAAGGAAATATCATTGTATCTACTTAAAAACCAAAGTTGAGCTTGAACACAAAGTTTGGTTGTGTCTGTGTCAACTGAGAAAAAAACAAGTCAAAAGAAACGCCATTTATTTAACTGCCTTGATTCCGAGTTTAGAAGCCATATACATGGTTTGTGTGTGTCTATGTGGAAGTGCAGGAGCATATAAGCTTGTTATTTATTCATTGATCTGTTTTCTCAAGAGAGTGCAGAGCTACTGTGGTGAAACGCCTGTATTTTTTTAAAAGTGTTTTGCTGGTTTATTTGATGGATCTGTTCACAATGGCTAAGGCAATACTCTGCAGTCTCTGGGCTGCACTGAAAGTCTTTACTGATGAAGACCAATGACACTCTGTCACTGGTAGCAACTAAGAAAGAAGAACCAAAAGAATCTATATATATGAAACAAGACTCAACTCGTGCTATTTTCTGATCCAAGTTGATCATTACATGCAATATGATTCTGCAATACTCTTGCTTATTGTCTCGAGTTTTAATTTTGCACAGCCTTTACTTTATTCTCTACATAATAAGTTGCAGTTATGAAGGGTGATCACTTTCTGTATATTGAGTTTATTATAAAAGTCTCAGTTTTACACTGATGCTGAATTACAGCTTTCTCTGCTCTTCACAATTATAAATTGGAACCTGCTGAAATATTTTTTTTCCTGCAGAGATGTTTAATGGTGTTTAAATTTGTGGCATTTCTTAACATATTCAAATGCTGCACTAATATACTTGATTGTAGAGGTCAACTTTCAGTTGAACTGGTTCAGCGAACTTTTTTTTTTAATGCTCCTATTTGTAGCCTAATTTACCTGGAAAAAAGTCAGTTATTTCTGTTTTTTGTGACATTCTATTGTGTCGACTTGAAAGCAACCTATTATTTGTGCAATTTAACCAGTATTTCTGCAATGTTCTGCACTTTAATGAAACCTCCAAGGTAGGTCTTACCAAGTTTATCTGGCTGATTTGAGAGTGTTTTTCAAAGGGTTTGTTGTGAAAACTGACCAAATCGTTTGCTTGGTCACTGGTTAAAACATTGATTGTTGTCTTGATTTAAAGATGTTTCAGCTAAACAGTACATAGTTGCTTCTTTCATAGTTAACTGCTGCAATTTTTTTCACTTGAACTTGGATTGACAGCTGTAAATAGGACATTGTAAATCAACGTGTGACTCTGAATAGCAATGTTAGCTAGGGGAAGGACACAATATTCAAGAAAAAGAAAACCGAACTCAGAGGGCAATAGGTGCGTACTTAGTTTCTGAATGTATGCCAATTGGTGTTTTATGACAGCAAAGTGAATATCAATTACTGCCATGTAAATAGGATCATATTAAGTCATGCAAAACGGAACGCGTGTGTATTTTGCTGAGTGTTTATTGTGGTGATTGACGCTTGATTACGCTAATTAGATACTTTTCAAATCCTTTTTTTTTACGTCTAGTGTTATTACCACCATGCCCTGCTGGAGGCTAGGTCTTAGATCTGAAACTGCATGAAGACGTTAAACAATAAAGCACACATTATCCACACAAGCGCCCTCTAGAGGGAAAGTAGATCGCCACATTCCTAATGGCCTCACCGAGTTGACCTTTGGTGGTTTTTACGATTTGATAATATGAACATAGGCAGCTTACTGAGGGTCGTAAATCAGCACCATAAATTTTTCTGCTACACAATGATGCTAATATTATAACTGACGCTTATGTATACTTTTTTGTGTTTTTTTTTATTATTATTATTTTATTTGCTTGCCATTGGTAAGCATAATGTTTTTGTTCTAATTGTTTTTGTAGATTTTGCTGTCTTTCAGTCTTTCATCAATGGTCATGCATTAGCATTACCGCTTTATGATACAATTAACATCTGTACAAACAACTAAAAGCCCATTTCTGGTCCTCCTGAGCTGACATTGCCATTTACCAGCAGTAATGTGATCATATGATCAAATGAGTCCTGGGAAAGGAAGAGTGGCATGCGATAGGGTGACTGTCCAGCTGGGCTTCTTGTAACTCGATTACTGATTTGTTCTGCTATCACTTGTCTTTAATTACACAACAATGATACATTCTGCCATTTTTTCTCCTGGACAAAGCGACTTTCTGTTCTTTTACAGTTCTAATTCCCATTGCCAGAGGAAATCACAATGAAAATGTTGCGTTTGTTCCTGTTTCATCTGAAGGGTCTACCGCAAATCCCCAGCCTACTGACAGCTGTATTGTGAGTGAGTTGAACCAAATGAATGAAATCCTGCTGCGTGTATCACTGCGGTCTAACTGCAAATGATTGGAACTATTTATTTTTGTAACCACGCATATATGATGGAGTTATAGCCCTATTTAAGCTGCTATTCTGGCTCTACTGGAATGACTTGAGAGGATTGTGTGAAATGTGGTCACAGTTAGTGCAAGTATATTAGCCCCCATCCCTGGCTTGAAGGAATCCTACAACCCAAATTGTAAGGCTGGCTTTACATGGGGACATTTTGACGTGAAAAGCTGATGAAACAAAATTTCACTCAAAGTTACACAAGGCAGTTAAAAATAAATCCAAAGCTGTATGTAACACAATGATTATTAAGTACCAATATTAGTAGCTAGCATTTTATATAGGCCTAGCATTATTCTTGAACTTTGAAATGTTGCCTGGCCTATATTTACATCTTTGTTTAATTTTTTATGTCGAGAAAAAAGAAAATAACAAGGTATATGTAAATCATGATATAGCAGGGTAGCAGCACAGAAGAACACACAGCCACAATCAGCCATTTAAACAACTTTCATGTCAGCATTAGCTAGCTAGCAAAAATGCAGCTCTTTTAATAGACTATTCTTTGATTTTCTTTCTATGATTTTGCATTAATATGCTTCGTTATCAGCAATCTGGTCAGCTGTTTCTCAAGACCTCAGAGTTTGAGGCGGTTACAGCAAAGGTTGAACTTCAGATAAGTTTAAGTGATTCACACATGACTGCATTAAGCCACACAGGCAAAAATGAGTTTCAAGTATGTTTAACCAGGTACAGCCAGCCTAACATGGCTAACAGTGAATAAACACTGTTACACGGTTAGAATGATTTCATTAGCATAATGCTAGCTGCCCCCACTGACCTTAACCAACTAGCAACTCTGGGTGAAGTATTCCTTTAAGCAGACATTTGGAGTAGTAGGCCTATCCACTATATTTTACTGTAAGCTTGCAATGCAGCTCATGTGAAGTCCTTGAAAAAAAAAATACAGCTCTTTCAGTCAGAAAGGCCAGCACTGAAGGCCAAGTCAGCTTGGCTGAACTAACCAATGCACAGTTATTGGAAAGTACCATCAGTTTCACAGTGCAGGATATAAATGGTACAAAAAATGCCTTGGTATAAAATGTCTTAGTAAATCAGGGTATTTTATGTTTTTTGTTTGAAGAAGTGTTTTTTGTTGTTTTTTTGTTTGTTTGTTTGTTTTGTTTTTTCTTCATATATACAGTGTGCCCCAACATACCTAGTGCCTAGTATACCTAGTTTCCACATAGTCTATTTTAGTGGTACGTGGCTCTGTAAAAAAATGCAAATTATGTGTTCTTTTTTTTGTACCTTGCAATATATGTACAATATAGCTGCTGAATAGTTGTTAGCAAATGAAAAATGAATAATCCAGCATAATCTTCCCACTGTCGGAAGATACAACTTGCACATTCATGTTTGTCCTGGACCCTTGAACAGCATGCGCTGTCTGTACTCATGGTGCGTTGGGGTTGAGTTGACTTGCTGGGATGCACGTTGTGGAGCACCTGCCAAAACGCCTGGTTCTACCTGAATGCTGGTTTTCGGTGGAACCGCTGTTGCAATCCATAGACATCACACCAGATGGCTTGGCGCTTTTCAAAATCAAACCCACCTGTTTAACAGACTAGGCATCATCTAAGCACACACAATATATATTGCAAAACCAAAAAGCCCCAAAATTACTTACAGAAACTACATGAATAAAACATATTAGAATAGAATAGAATAGAATAGAACTTAATTTTACTTCATTTATTACATTAATACAATTATTTTCAGAGGTAACCTAAAGCCAAAATTATGTTGATGTGACATATGTGGACTGGATGTATATGTTTGAATCAGTCAAGCTCAATGTCTATCAGTGGAGCGCTTCAGAGATCTTTGAGCATTGCGAAATTCCCAAGAAATGTGGACAACATTAAAAAAGCATTAGCAAAGACCTAATTGGCATTTTGTTGTTCCGAAATCCCATGAGTGGAGTATGGTAGCAAAGCCATGTTAGATCCCAAGCTGTCTTTAAAATGCAGATGGCAAGCTCTTCTTAGAGGTACAAATTTGAATGTTACAGCGGATGACAGATTTTGTGGCATGTTTTGAAGCTGAATATTCATGTGGGTCCATCCTGCCTTGTAGTTTTAAGTGCTAGCGTGGCTGTTAAGTGCGTTTCTTAAAGATGTTGAAAAGCTGTTGAAAATACATCCTCTGCAGCTTCTTTGATAAAACACAGTTGTCTTTTCATTACAGCCCCCTCGCTTTCTTTCTTTTTGCCATAGACATATGTAAAAGACTCCAAAACGTGGAGAACCGAGAAACTACAGCAAGCTTGTGCAGTCAGACTAGCACTGATTCTAAAAAGTGTCAGATTAAGCACTTCTTTGGCTGTTGCACATAACATGACTTTGGATTTGTGTCTATTTCTGCTGATGCCAGGCTGGCTAAGCCCCAGATGAGGGTAAGTGAATGCTTGTGAGGCCTTCCAAGGGTGTTTAGTAGTGAGGTTTCTGTTGGGTATAGACTTGCAGTTGTAAAACGTCCATACTCGGGTTACAAAATAATGTACCAAAAATGCTTGCATACTGATGAATTTGGTCATTGTTACAATCGATTACCTAAAACAGTGGTTCCCAAAGTGGCTCTGCAATACCCTCTTGCCCGGCACATTTTTGTGTATATACACCCACTTCAAGTCAAGTACAGCTGGATAATCAACTGATTTGTTGGATCAGGTGTTCTGGAAACAGGAAAACACCAAAATGTAAAGGGCAGGGGGTATTCCAGGACTAGTGTGGGAAATACTGACCTACAACAACAGAGCACCCTGATTATCATTTTGAAACTGCAAACTCAACAAAATCTAGTGACTTTACATAGACTAGAATGATCCAATTTGGTACAACTTCTTATGTTCAGCCAGGTCAGTTCAACAATCTAATATTCAACAACATTCAATTCTTTCTTTTAAGCCTCAGAGAATCTACAACTAGCAAGCTAATCTGTCTGTTTGTGTATGCATTTTTCCCTGAAAAAAGTAGGTCTGTCAGACACCACTGGGATTCCCAAATGTTAATTGCGGAGGTTATGCTAGTTATTGCAGTAAAAGACAATTTATAAATAAAACTTGGACAAATATATAAAATTGTCAATCACCTGAGGCTGTGGGATACTGCATAACAAGATAAATCACATTAAACTTGTTTTAGCCCTTTAGGTATATCCTATTGAATGTTGTTTTACTGATTTACTTTTATTTATTACATTAAACAAAGTTTTTATTCATATATATTCATATTTTTTGTTTTTTGTCATATTTTTTAGACAAGAGGCGATGTTTTTTCCCCACAGTATTCTTTTGACATCAAGCAACGTTGTATCAGTTATTATTCATATGTAAGGTAAACATCTGGACAACCTAAGTGTAAAAACATGCTGTCAATCTGCTGCACTGCTTATGAAAAAAAGAGCTTTGGCTTTGCTGCAATACTCTTGGTGTTCGAGACTCTGCCGTAATCAGTTTTGTGTATTTATGTGTGTCAGTGCATGTGTGTGCATGCACAGTCACTCCACACTGTTTTACACGCTGCAATGTGCAGATATTAGTCATAAATCGCCTGTGGAGGTTGACTGAAGTGCATTGGTCAGCCCCTATGTCAGCCTCTTTCCAATCTACCACTACTTCCTGCTCTTATCCCCGTTTCCTTTTGTCACCTTGATAGCATCTAAAACACTGTTCAGACAGTGATGTGCATGGGAAGCAAACGCTTACCTGTCTGCTCTGATCCAATAGAAGAGCTACTGTTGCACAAAAATTCAGTGTTGGCTTTGATAGAAGGTGGCTGATTGGCGTGTATATACCAAAAGTGATTTGACCTTAATACTCTTCTTGTTTTCTTTTTTTTGTTTGTTTTTGCTGGCCACTCACTGCCGAAATTTTAAATTTTGGGATAAGCAAGCTTATTGGCTCACTGACACTGAGAAGGCTGACCACATATTTATTACAATTGGTATTAAAGCAGCTCAGTCAGCAACATAAAAGTGTTTGCTCTTGTTTTTATCTACTACAAAATGAATCACATGAATAACTATAGGGTTATGCTGTCAGCCCCTTGCGAGCTGACTTGAATAAGCATTTACATGTATTTTTAGCTGTCCAAACCATGACGAAAAGTACCAAGACACTCAAGTGGCTTGAGACACTCATTGGCTATGTATTATGTGTGACAATACATAAATTAGGTAAACCCTGAATCTTATGAACTTTTTATTTTATGCAAATCAGTCAGAAGTGTTGCATGGGAACATTACTGAACAAAATATAAACTATGTCCTGTCTTAATAGTAATCCACTAAATCCACCTTTTAAACCACTGAATTGTCTCTAGTTTTCATAATTTTCATTCTTGCAGATGTTGTGCAACAATAAACTCCCAGTAGGATCTTTATTTCCTTCCCTTCTCTGCAGGTTTTCCAATAAGCATATCACTGACTCCTCCTCTCCCCCATTAGCATTGATCTTGTAGATGAAAGCAAGTCGGACCAAATGAATGGTAGTCCTACAGCAAGGTCAGCTGTAGCTTATAAAGTGTAGCATGTCCTGCTAAGAGAAAATACATCTGCATAATAATGATACAAAGCCGGCTATCATTCTGGAGTGATGTTTATGGCAGTGACATGCTAAAGCTCCTGGTACTAAGCATTACTTGTCTTTTTCAATAACCTGCTCCGTCAGTAGCAATGTTGTCAAAGCGTTCCTTACAAATGACTACTTGTTGTGCAATAAAAATCGAGAGCATTGGCATATGACCAGAACTTGTTCTTGCTTTTAATCTCTTGAATTGTTTTTTTTTAATTATCTTTTGAAATTAGACACCTGATTAAAACAAACATGAAAAACAAAAACACATACAGTACCAATCAAAGCTTCTGTCATGAATGGAGGTGAGTCTGGAAACCAGTGCGGTTAACAAAGAGTTTTTATTTGCAAAACCAGCAGCACAGGAACCGGTGCTCCGGCGCTCGGTAGGAGAAAGCGTTGAGGGGCGCTCGGTGAACGGCGCCTTCGCTGGAGCTAGGCTCAGCTCAGTCCGTGCAAAGTTCAATACCATATCCTATAGTGCTAATGCTTAGCTAAGCACTTTCCAAGCCGGTATTGCGCGTCCGATAGTACTGATCCTACAACTACGTACCTACTTGGCACTGCGCGTTCGATATTGACCCTAAAATCGTCGTCTTTCGATGACATACAACGAGTATCCTCCGTGCCTTCCCCGTGTCCCCCCGACGGACGACCCCCGGCGTCTTATGAGGCCTGCCCCTTCCTCTGGGTCTGGGCCTCTCCGGGCACCGCCGGTGAAAGTCTTCCACCGGGGAGGGATTCTGGAATGTCGGCGGCTGGAATCCACCTCCATTCCTCCAACCCAAAGCCTTCCCAGTCGACAAGGTATTGAACCCTCTTGGCCCGCCTTTGACTGTCCAGGATGGTATGGACCACATACGCGGGACCATCCACCAGGTTGAGTGCGGGCGGGGGGTTCTCAGCTGGGGCGGTGTCTGCCAGCGGTCCCCTCACCATTGGTTTCAGCAGGGAGACATGGAACACAGGGGAAACACTGTAAGTACAGGGTAGCAGCAACTCCTACGTTACAGGGTTGATTCTATGGAGGACCTTAAACGGCCCCACATACCTGGGGCTCAGTTTTTTACTTGGGAGCTTCAGTTTAAGGTCCTTCATAGAAAGCCACACACGGTCACCGGGCTCATACCTGGGTTCCTCAGCTCTCCTCCGATCGGCAAACTGCTTTTGTCTCCTCACCGCCTCCTCCTCCAGTGAAGCATGGGCGCCTTCCGACACCTCCTCCACTTGCCGGAACCACCCATCCACCGCCAGCACGTTGGTGGGGGTGTTGTTCCACAGGAACAGAGGGGGCTGGTAGCCCAGCACACACTGAAAGGGGGTGAGGTGAGTAGATGCGTTCTGGAGGGAGTTCTGAGCGTACTCGGCCCAGGGGAGAAATCTGGCCCATTGAGTTTGTTGATTATGGCAGAAACTTCTCAGGAATCTGCCCAACTCCTGGTTCAGTCTCTCCACCTGGCCGTTAGACTGGGGATGGTAGCCTGACGTTAAGCTAACCTTCACCTCCAGCTTTCCCATGAATGCCCTCCAGACTTGGGAGGTGAACTGAGGGCCCCGGTCGGACACTATGTCCTCCGGTAACCCTGTGACCCTGAACACATTGTTGAAGAGCTGCTCCACCAGTTCAAAGGCGGAGGACAGCTTTGTCACTGGTAGTAGTCGACACATTTTGGAAAATCTGTCGACTACCACCACCACACAAGTGTATCCCTGTGACTTCGGGAGGTCTACCAGAAAGTCTATGGCCAAGTGGGACCATGGCCTCTGAGGGATCTCCAAGGGCATCAATTTACCTACTGGCAGCTGCCTGGGAGATTTCGTGGTAGCACAGACCGAGCAGGACTTCACCACCTGCTCTGTGGTGATTCTCATTTTCGGCCACCAGAACATCTCACACAGCAACCAATGTGTCCTGGAGATCCCAGGGTGCCCAGTGGCCCTGCTAGTGTGTACCCACCTGACCAGTTAGACTCTCAACTGTTTGGGGACGAAGGTTTTGTCGGCTGGGACACCCAGGGGGCATGCCCTTCCCCCGGTTCTCTCTCTCTATCTCTTCCTCAAACTCCCATTTAATGGGAGCGGCAAGCATGGCTTTTGGCAGGATGGTGGTTGGTTCCTGCTCCTCTCCCGAATCCTTCTCTGATTTTCGGGAGAGGGCATCTGCCTTGCCGTTTGCCTTGCCGGGTCGATACAATTGAGAGAAGTTGAACTGGGTGAAGAACAATGCCCACCTGGCTTGGCGCAGATTGAGGCACTTGGGGGCACGGAGATACTCAAGGTTCTTGTGGTCCATGAGGACCATGAAATGGAACCTCGCCTCCTCCAACCAGTGCAGCCATTCCTCAAATGCCAGCTTCATAGCCAACAATTTCCTGTCCCCGACGTGGTTGTTTCTTTCCGCAGGCGTCATCTTCCTTGAAAAGAAAGCACAGGGAAACAACTTGTTTCTGGCGATGTCTTTCTGCGACAAAACTGCCCCTACCCCGTTACTCAATGTGTCCACCTCCAGGACGAAGTGTCTTTCTGGGTCGGGGTGCTTGAGGATTGGGGCCTGGGTGAACCTCTCTTTCAGGTCCCGAAAGGCTCACTCAGCCTCTTTATTCCACCCCAGCAGTTTGTTGCACGTCGCCTGTTTTTTAAGGAGAGAGGTTAGTGGAACAGCAACTGAGCTAAATCCCCTTATGAACCTCCTGTAAAAGTTCGCAAACCCCAAAAACCTTTGTAGTTCTTTTACTGTGGTAGCCCTGGGCCAATTTAGCACTGCGCTCACTTTCTTTCTGTCCATCCTTACCCCCTCCAGGCTGATGATGTACCCCAAGAATGGAACCACGGATGCGTGAAATTCACACTTCTCTGCCTTGACGTACAGCTGGTTATCTAGTAACCAACGCAACACTGCCTGGACATATCTTATGTGGTCAGCACGATTTTTTGAATATATAAGAATGTCGTCAATGTAAGTTATGATGTAAGATATGTCTTTCCTAACATATCTCGAAACACTTCATTAATAAACGACTGGAAAACCAGGTAGCTTTCTTCCTGCTGAATACCTCGGTTAGGTCTCGGTATTCAGCAGGGATTTCAGCTTTCACGACCGTGTCCGCTCCTTCTACGCTGGTGGCAGCGCAAGGCAGGGAAATGCAGAGTCTACCAAAGCTGAAAGGACAAAAGGAGTGTGGTAAGTGGCAAACCGAACTGGGACCATAAGGGGTTTAGCCAATCTCCGCACTTACCTCTCTCCTTACTTCCCTGCTATTGTGTGGATTGGAAGGGCACACGCTTGCTTGGTGTCCAACCTTCCCGCAGCACTTGCAGTGCTCGGGCCTCGGCTTCCGTTCCCTCTCCAGGCCGGTAAATTTCTTGGCTTGCTGGTGCTCGCCGGGCAATCTCCCTTGGTCCACGACTGCCTGGACGAGATCTGGAGGATTGCCGGTTTCACTTTGTCCCGTGGCTTCCATGGGTGACTGAGGATTCTGTCATGAATGGAGGTGAGTCTGGAAACCAGTGCGGTTAACAAAGACAAAACCAGCAGCACAGGAACCGGCGCTTCGGCGCTTGGTAGGAGAAAGCCTTGAGGGGCGCTCGGTGAACGCTGCCTTCGCTGGAGCTAGGCTCAGCTCAGTCTGTGCAAAGTTTGATACCATATCCTATAATGCTAATGCTTAGCTAAGCGCTTTCCAAGCAGCACCAACCTGGTACTGCACGTTCAGTAATACTGATCCTACAACTACGTACTGCTTCAACAACACATACTTGGCGCTGCGCGTTTGATACTGACCCTACAATTGTCGCCTTTTGACAGCATACAACGAGTATCCTCCGTGCCTCCCCCGTGTCCCGACCCTGCCTATATTGCCAGGTGATGAGGGGTCTAACCAGCTACACCTGGTTTAGGTTGGGCCAGTTAGTACTCGGGGGATGGAGACCGGCGCCAGCTGCTGGGTGGCGGTAGTCTCCCTTCAACTGCAGGGGGTCCTACCTGTTCCCTTACAGCTTCAGAGACATTGAATTCAGTCTATGTTTCTAATCAGCTGTTCTTAAATGTTTTGAGAATATTAACTGCCAAAATTTTTCATAGCCCACTAGGACCCAGGGTTTTGGAAAAATTTGTATTCAAAATTTAACTACTGGAAAATGTCTATAGACAGAACTGTCCAGTGGTTGCATTTCACATGCAGTTTGAGCAAGCTAACTGTACTGAGGATTCTAGAATAGAGCTTTTAAACACAACAGAACATCAGCGTTTTTCAACCTTATTCGCACATCTACGGCATCTGGTCGATCACTACGGATAACCATTGACACATTTCCCTGTACTCAGTAAAAGAACAGCAAACCTATTGACCTGAAGATACTTACAGTATTGTCCATTGGCAGCTGTTGAATTTTGTCAGTTAACAGTCATGCGAAGTCCTCACTCTTTACTGTACTCATTTTCCAGAGGGAAAAATGTTTGGCTATATGATTCTAGTGCAATGATCTGGGTGGGTTTTGTTCGAGGTTCACTATTTTTGGATAACCTCCAGAAAGAGAAAGTACCTGGAACTGTATTACTTCTGTGTTGATACAAGTAAAACTCCACCAGAAGAACTTTCACTCATGTCTGTCTCATCCTAAGACCTATATCATTAGAATTTTTTACATTGTGCTCTGTTGGGCTGCCCTGCTAGTACTGGGCCCTTGGAATTTCAAATGATCTGCAGATATTAGCAGTAGCCCATTAGCTTTTACTGAATAAGTCAGATTACTGAGTTTTCTTCTGATTTCTGTGGGCAAGGGGAAATGTGTTACTATTATTGTCTGTGGCATGTGATGGCATGATGCAGATGTGGCAGCAAGAGATTAGGTTAGAAAACACTGCAGAGTTCCTTTAATAGGTTAGCGGGTGTGTTTGGTACTGAGCGTTTTTCACCGATTGAAGATCGTGTTTATCCCAAGTAAGCTGATGACCTATAAAACACAGCTTTTGTATTCCGGATGAGCCTCTCTCAGAGCATGAACAAGTTCCCCCGGTGTGTTCACTCCCCTCCCCTCGCACCCTTCCCTTACCCACACACACACCACACTGGTGCAAACTGGTGCAAAGAGATGTCTAGCACAGTTACACACAGGAGTAAAACAATATGTGCCCCCCCCGCCATCTCTCTCTCTGTCTCTCTCTTTCTCTCTCTCTTTTTCTCTCTCTCCCTCTCTCTCACTCACACACACACACTCACATTCCGCTGGCTCTCTGCAGACACTGACTGTGCTGCATCAGTGATGAGGTGTCTGTGTCTGGAAGCCTAGCTGAGGAAAGGTCAGCTGAAGGACACACTTCCTCAGCGTGTGGCCTGGTGAACCACACACGCAAGGATAATCTATTTCTCTGTGCCCCCCCTCTCTTCCCCACATCTCTCTCCCTCTCTCTTCCTGTCTTCTCTCTTTCTCTTCTCCCTTTCTTACTTTCACTCTTTCTTTCTTACTTCTGTTTGTATCTCTTCCCTCTTATCTCTCCCCCTGTCTTCACTCTCCACCTCATTCGTCCTTCTCTCTCTCTCTCTCTCTCTCTTCCTTCTTTCTCTATAATCATCAATCTTTCTTACTTATCTTTGTATATCTTTCTCCTATCTCCTCTCTCTCTCCTCTCTTTCTTTCTCTCTCTCTCTCTCTCTCTCTCTCTCTCTCTTTCACACACATACACACAGACACAATACTTTAATTATCGTTTGTTTCCTGAGAGGAGCGATGCTCGGGGCAGCATTACTCATTCACATGCCTGTACATGACTAACTGGGCCGATATTTCCATCTTGGACAGCATGATAAATGGGAGATTTCACTGTTTATCGTCGGATAAAAGCGAGACCTAATTCATCAGATGAGTTTTCCAGTGTTTTCTCCCAACCAAAACATCACCTTCCCTCCTTCTTCTCTCTCTTCCCTCTCCCCCAGAGACCGGAGTTTTTTCTGCTTGTTTTCTTGTTGTCCTCTTGGCCTACTTCCATAAATCACTTACTTGCCGTCTTCACCTCCTACGTGTTTGCTTCCAAACACAACATTTCTGCTGCTGCTTCTTAGGATGAGTAAATAAAGAAATGAACGAATGAATGAATGAATGAATAAGTCACAGATGTATGTTCAGGAAGAGGTGGAGAGCATGCTGCATGGATGGATGGGTTCAAGGCCCATACATCACCCCCCTCTACACGCCCAGCTCCCCACCCTGTCTCACCAGCAGCATAGCTGAGCAGAATTAAGGCCAAGTCCTGAATGTCAGGATTTGCATTTTGTCATTGGCAAGTTGAATCGATGAGAGCACTGGAGAGTGAGAGAAAGAGAGTGAGAGGGCGAGATGGAGAGAAATGAAGGGAAACAGAGTTTCTTAAAGGTGGAAAGAGGGCAGCAAGAGTCTTTTAGCCTGAGTTAAGCCTCATTGCACTGTCTTTGAACCAGAGGCAGTCTGGCACGGGGCAATAACTGCTGACGTGGAATAACTGATTACCTAACCAGACAGTAGGGGAAAGCATCAGGTCAGTGAAAAAATCGAATTTCCTTCCAAGAACTAGGCATACATAGGTCTATTTACATGTACAAAAAAACAGTTACATTTTGAAAATCAGCACATATACATATACACATATAGTCCAAAAATGATATATTATCATATAATACAATACAGTGACTGTTTGTAAAATGTGTACTTATTTATGCACCTTTAAGTTGCAGTGCGAGGAAAGAAAAATGTTCCATTTTTGTGCGTTTTGCATGAAGGATTCACTACGTTAAAAATCACGTCTGATTTAAAAATATACTTGGCCTTTACTCATTATATCTTAAGATGACCATGACTATTTTCATCATCATAATTGTGACTATTTTCTGACTATATTATATACTGATACCAGGACTGATGCAAGAAGAGGAATGTAGAAAGATGTTCAAGGACTGGTGGAAGAGACATTAATAAAATTAACTATAATAAGAAACATTAACATTAATAAACCTTCAATCAGGAAGACATAAAGGCCCATATAAGATAATTTAAAGAACTCCAGGGGAATATGGATCAACATGAAGTAAAAGGTTCTGACAACCTTACCAATACTGGTAACGATGTAGAAGTGGTGAACAGCTTTTATGTACTTGAAATAATTTTTTATTTTTTTAATTCAACAGAAATATAATAAGAAATATAATACAGATTGACCTCTAGAAGAATGAGCTTGAAAAGATCTTCAAATGTAATAATGCATCTCTACAAAAAGATCAGAACTAATTATAACAATATTTTCTGTGGTTTATTATGGATGTGAAAGCAAGACAATAAAATACAATAAAACAACAAAAAAACATACAGACGATTTTAAACTTTGGAACTGGTTGACACTATAGAATACAAACAAATCTATGATCAAATCAAGGCCATTAAATCAATATGAAGCTCTTATTTGGACATATGAGAAGAACCAGTTCATTTAAAAAGACATATATGCTCTAAAACCTTGAAGGTGGAGAAGGGAGAGAATGGCCACAAACAGGATGGATAGAGACAAAGTTATTATGAAAAATCCAGAAGAAGCTATAAACATTAATAAGCCTGAAGACCCAAATAGATGACATGTTATTCTGGAGAAAACTATTTGTATGGTTGCCAGAAGTGAGAATCGACTTGGCGGCACTTCTTAATAATAATAACATGCTTAGGGCTGGGAGATATGGCCTATTAATAGCATTGCAATATTTTAGGCTACAACATATCTATTTTGTTTGTTCTTTATATATTATATACACTATATAATATAGCACTACTAAGTTACAGAAATCTTAATTTTTAAATATATACATTATATACATATTATACGATTAGTTCAGCTGACTCACAGAATGAAAAGCCAGAATGAAGAGCCAACATCACCAAAAACAGTGAGAGATGTATGCTCATTCCTGGAGTTCATGGGGTACTACCTTCAGTTTGTATTGGGGTTTGCAAAGAAGGTGGCTGCTTGCCATAGAATGTTGAGGGGAACAATAACGACCTCATGCCAGAAAGTGGAGTGAACTAAGGACATGCAACAAACTGAAGAAGGTTCTGCTGGAGGCCCTGGTGGCAAAAGTCAGGGCAGTAAATGGCTGGGTGGAGTGTCAGGGCCAAGATCTAAGAGTGGCCCAGGTACATGAATGGGGTTGTCGGGGGGGACCTACCATGGAGACCAGTAGAGCCCTGACCTGGACAGGCTGATGTTTGCTGGAAGACTGGGAGGGCCTGAACATGATCCAGGTCGTGCTCCTGCTTCTATCATTGTCAGGAGTGAGGAAAGCTGGACAGTGGTAGTTCCCAAGGTTGAGTGATGGCAGGTGTGGAAGGAATACCACTAGGCACTGAGACATGCCAGAGGATGGTGTATGATAAGGGGCTATGTGGAGAGATAACAACAAGGCTGTCACAGCTGCCTGGTTGGACGTCAGTGAAAAGGGTGAGTCCTTGCCACTTGGGGGTATTAATACCAGCTACCCTGGAGGTCCTAGCAATTGACTTTCTGTCACTGGGATGCCCGGGAAACCCTTTTCCATATGTATTTGGGGCAACTGACCTCTTTTCTAGATTTGGATTTGCAGTACCCACCTGAGATCAGACAGCATCAATGCCAGTCAGGGTGATCTGGGGTTAGGTCACTCACCACTAAAGTTGCTCTAAGAACTTGCTTTCCAAACGGGGCTGGCATTTGAGTCTTAGGTGGTGAAGGAACTCTGCAACTGTATAGATGTAAGAAGGTACAGACAACACCATACCATGGAGAAAATGGTGCATTGATGGAATCAGACTGCCCATGACAGAGTACAGCAAATCAAGGGTGAACTGTGTCCAGAACAAGCACCCAACTTATGGGGGTGAGTGTTGTGTCCTGGCATGACAGGGATTTATGTTTGTGGTTAGATTGGGATTTTTTTGTGTGTTTGTTTATATTTTGTTTTGAACAGGCAGAGCCCAGGTGGCTATAGGATATGCTTTATCTGGTGGTTATCTATTGACTGGCTTCATGATAATGAGCCATTGTGTTGGTGGGACCGCCCTATTTAAGATGGCTGCCACCATTGTTTGATTTCTTCATCTGGGACCAAATAAAACATGTTTTTTGGAACATTTCATGGACCCTTTTTCTTAGGTTGGCACTTTCTCTGGCTTCAGGACACCCTTGGAGTGAGAATGGTGTGGCCCCCTGAACACGAGTAGCTTTGGAGTCCGAGGGTGGCAGCTTTGCTGTTTTTCCCCATTTATGTGTGCAGGTGCCTAAGAAATGACCCTTTGGAGGTACTGAACAAGGAGGAGAGCAGTCAGTTGGTCAGTTGAGGTTAAATATTTAAATAATAAAATGTAAAAATAAATGTAAATAAAAATTGTTTGCATATCTGAACAAAGCTGGTGTATTTGATTTGTCAGCACTATAGAGAAACAGCATCCCTGATGATTGTCCTCTGATATACACTAATTCAGCTGGCTGCACCAAAGTCAGTCAGTAAAGACAAGTTTATTGTCTTTTTCGACAGCACCTATTCCACACACAAGCTGTTCTTTGCTTCATAGGCCAATAAACAATCCCCCATCAGCAAAATCACAACAATGTAATCGCACATGAAATTATGGGTAACTGTACCATTCATTAGATGCCCATCTCATCTGCATTGTTGCAGGCCTCCAGGCTTCCAACCTGACTTTAACTTTAATTAGTCTCCCTGGTGGAACGCTGTACTTCTCTAAATATGACACGGCACACCCTGAACATCTGTCCAAGGCTTTGAACGGGCCAAGCGGTGATGTACAGTTTCACACCCTGGCCACTTGAGAGGGTAGACAGATGGAGAGTCTGTCAAAAAAATTAATTAATAAAAAATATATAAATCAGTGGTTCACAAGTACATGGGTATTTTTGTGCCCACGACATATGCTCATTATGTCCACTGATACTGGCAAAAACATGTATTTAATTGAATTTATTACAACAAAGCAACACATCTCTTTATGAATACTGACCCCTGAAAATTTAGCGTAACTGGTTTAGCATATGGGGCTTTATTGGGGCAGTCCAACACTTGCAGTCAGCATGTAAAATGGTCAAAATACAGCCAGGAAGCAATGCAAATAGAAAAAAATATGATCATAATCCAAAAAGACAAAACCAGGGTCAAAAACACAAGGACACACCTCATAAACACACAGGGATATCAGCAAGTTGGTGCAAAGGCAATACATGTGGTGGAGTATACATGCAAAAGAGTTAATGAGTCCAGAAACTAGCTGCTGGTGTGTGTTCGGGTATGTCAGAGTGAAGCCAGTGTGGAGCCAGAGTTCGAGCCAATTCCAAATGGGAGAGTGAATGTTAATTCTACCCAAAGGGATGAACCATGACAGTTAGAAAAGTTGTGATGTGACTGTTGAATATTGTACTTATTTGATTGGTTTTTCTAATCATTAATTAATTTTGCTTATTAGTACTACTTAAATTTAAATCAATTCATCCTACCCTAAACTCAGACCTTCACCAAATTGTTTTTGTGCAGAAGTAAACAAGAGTTGAACCTGAAGACTCGTAGTTATGATTCACTAATGAATCACTCACTCTTAAGCTGAGAATGTGCAGAGGTTATGTGACAAGTGAAAGACCCATTTATGAATGAGCCTGTAGCAAAGATGCTATGATTCAGATTAACAAATATAAGTGGAGCACATATGCAGCCCAGGAAAAAAATGAATGAATCACTTACTAAGAAGTTTTGGTACTTCTGAGTCATACAAAAGTGTAGTTCAAAATGAACAAATCATTAATGAATGAAACATCATTAGAAAATTGGTAGTGTTAAGTGTTAACATTGGCAACAAATGGCTGACACATGAGGCAGATCACAGTAAACAGTTGAAGTTGTGAAAAAGTTATGATATTATGGGTTTTAATGTTTAAAGCCTTTAGTCTACCAGGTTGTGTGCTATTCACATGAATTTTGTAGCTAAACAAGACCAGGCAAATGGAAAATGACATGACCATCCACCAAGAAATTCTCCACCATGTTAATGTTAGCTTGATTACTTGACAAAAGGCTACAACTTCTGACCGTTCACACACATACAAAAAAACATTTGAAAGTAATAAAGCATTCTAAATATAGGTGTGCTAAGAAAAAAACGACTGTGCTACACCCCTTAATGGGTCAAAAAAATTTTTTGCCAACATTGTAATGAAGATGAAGCATGTGCAACCTCACAACAGTTACGAAACACATTAACGGCAGAGTATGCATAGGTCAGTATGAGTTTCGTGACCCTTGCCATGTCTCATACTGGGAATTGGGCGTCTTTGTCTTTGGCCATCAATGGCAGTGAGATTGAGGTCTTGCTTAGTGTTCCATCATGCTTACAGCCACAGTTGCAAGCCTAATCACATTTCCCTCTGGCTCGCAGGCCGTAATTGATAGCGGAATGAGAGCCGTTTGCTTTGGTTGTCTCAGAATGATGGAGACGGCGTGTTTAAAGCAAGAGGCTGCCGGTTGCTTTGATGAAAAGTCCCCTGAGATGAAACATGTGTTAAGGAGAGAGCGACTTGAATTGAAGCCTCAACTGCTGCTTGGAATTGCAATTCATCTCATGAGTAGCGTCTGCTCTTTTCAAAGTGTGTGTGTGTGTGTGCGCGTGTGTGTATAATATATACTCTAAAGCATAAGGTGCACTGCTGAAATCCAGTGGTATCAGTGAATTTATCTACAGTTATTGCATTGTTATTGCATGCATTGTTAAAGTTATTAGCGAGAGTATAAATATTCTACCATTTAAAAGGCCTGTTCAGGTTATCTAACTTTCAACCTCAGCAGTTTACAATTTATGGTATTTCACTGGACTTGAACATTTGGGTGTGTGTGTGTATATATGTATGTATATATATATATTGCTTGTCCAACAGTACAAAATAATTTTAGGCAAAGCATGGATAGGCTTATTACATGTTTACTATGTGTTTACTTTTTGACCGAAGTCCCCCCCCCCCTTATCTCTTAGGCTTAATGTAAGAAGCTGTATATGACTGAACTAGAGAAGCTGGAACTTAGAAATAGCTTTGTCAGTAATACTTATGTTGCTAACAATGTATGAAAGCAGTATGTTAGTATGTGACTAGTAAGTTAGTTCATTTTTAGCATCATAAGCAACAATAGCATGGTCAAACTATTCCTTTAATCATCCACTTCTGACATGAGTGGGGGAGGGGAGGGGCAAGTGAGACTCACACTAACAAACAGTTTGAGCTGTCAGACTGTCGTCTTAATGTGTCCAATCTGTTTATATGTGTGAATGATGGCGTTTGGTCAGCTAATTACACCTCAACAAAACACTGCCAACAAAACTCTGTGTGTATGTGTGTGTTTGCATGTATATGTGTGTGTGTGGGTGTTAATAAGACAAAATTGTGTGTACTAGGCAGAGAGAGAAAGGTCTGTGAGTGTTAGGTTGTGTGTGTGTGTGTGTGTGTGTGTGAGTGATGATCAGATGTTTTACACCTCGTTGTGACAGCGCTCTCCAGCAGTGTGCTTTCAGATGTGAAATATTGATGTGTCCCATGACGCCAGCAGTGACTCAGCCACCTCCCTCTTCACCACTTAAAACTACATTACCCACGTACCCCTGCCAGCCACTTTACAACAAACCACTCTAATCAACAAAAGAGGCCTCTAAAAACTTTTAGATGTCTCCCTTACACTCCTTCACTTTCACTTCATTCTGTCCTTCCGCTCCTTTTTTTTTGGTCTTTATTTTTACACATACACGCAAGCATCCTCGCACGTACCCCTCTGCTTGCTGTCGATGTGTATGAAAAGTGTCAGTCAGCCAGTAGGTCGGTGGTACGTGGGTTGTCACTATGCTGTCTTCCTGTCATGTCAAAATTCTCCTAAATAGACCCTGGATGAGTCTCTCCATATTAATAATTTCTGATTGCATAACCTTCACATAAATACGCCTCAGCACTGGCTAGCCAAAAGTCTTCATCAGCCAGGCCTTCTCCGTCTGTGAAATATTCAACAGGCAGTTTTAGTGCTCATGCTACATAAAGGGCATATGGTTTAAAACAGGTCTGATCCACACAGACAGGGGAAAAGTAATAGTCCTGGTTGTAAGATCAAACTGGATGAACCATGTTTGAAGCCATTGCAAAGCCCTCAGTATAGAACTCTCTTAGACTTCTAAGTTTATAGTTTATAGTATACATAGAGTGTATGTCTCACCCAGCAAAGCCCTATAACTGTGGTAAAATGCCTGACCTTAAGCGGATTATTTTCTTT
The DNA here is from genome assembly GCA_037974385.1 of Arnoldichthys spilopterus. Classification (NCBI taxonomy): domain Eukaryota; kingdom Metazoa; phylum Chordata; class Actinopteri; order Characiformes; family Lepidarchidae; genus Arnoldichthys; species Arnoldichthys spilopterus. Next base: position 34,884,136 of record JBBPDA010000041.1, on the reverse strand, counting down.
CTAAAACAGCAGTTGGAATTTCATAAATTTTCTTTATACTCAGTTTGAAATTGCAAACTAAAAAACAAGTATATTGAAGTTTTTACGCTTCCACAAGGGGATTTTCAGATGATTTGACAAAGCAGTATTGAAATAAAAACATTTTTCATGTTTAAGTCACATGATAGCAATTTACCCTGCGTAGGTAGCTGGTTCCAGGGTGATAGCTGTGCTCTTCTTGGTTGAAACCAACTCTCAGGCAGGATACAGCAGGCAGTGAGGAATTCTGCTGCACTGCAAAACTTGTCAGATGTCAAAGTCATTCAAAAGTTTGGATCTGTAAAAGCACTGCAGACAGAAATCCTTGATACGACACCTTCCAGGTATAAGGGGGCTGCCTTTCATGTTACTGTGTTTATCACATGCCCTTGTCGCCTTTGATCACACTACCACACTACTGCAGTGGAGGTGATTGAAATAACTGTGCCAAAATTGATCAAATCTAAATATTGTGAGAAGAGGAAACCCGGCTTTAATCCCATATTCTCAATTGAAAGTCAGACCATTCACAACTATGTTTATCTGCTTTTTCTTTTTTTGCAAATCTGCAAGTGAAATCCATCTGGTGTTAAAACATATACATATACAAAACAGGCAATGTGAGAAAATCCATGGCCTTGGTTTGATTTTCACTTTGGAAGGACATAACACTGCACATAACACCTAACCCCTCATCAGTGCTTTATATTATTTGTTAGTGTTAATGGTTATTCAATATGCAAAACAGCTTTCCCTTCAACATCAGCGACTCTTATATTTAAAAACCCATGCTGAACTCTCAGTTTCCTTTTCACCACAACCATTTACAAGTATAATGTAGCATCAGTAACTGACTTTTTTAATTCATTTCTTTAACATTAGTATTTAATTTAAAATATATAAATAATTTTATGTTGGAGGGCTCATCAAATGTTTAGAAATCAGGTAGACCTAATTTTATATAT
>JBBPDA010000041.1:34853961-34873441 GCA_037974385.1 Arnoldichthys spilopterus | reverse complement strand
CTATCTATCTATCTATCTGTCTGTCTGTCTGTCTGTCTGTCTGTCTGCCTGCCTGCCTGCCTGCCTGCCTGCCTGTCCGTCCGTGCATCTGTCTTTGTCTATCCGTCTATCAATAAACCAATACATAAATAAATTTTGAGTCTGTCGATTAAGCTGTCTTGGCTTCTCCAGATGCTCTTGTCACATGCGCAGTGCGCCCTCTTGTGGTAATTTTGAGATAATTATAAATGGCACCAGTTTCGTTTGGCGTTTTGTCGGCGTGTGCATTAGTTTAATGCTCCCTCCCATTTCAGGCAATCAATACAAATCCCCTTTTCAAACATGCATCTTTATAAGTCTGCCAATTTATGTAATGCAAATATAATAATAGCTTCTCTCCTCGTCGTGCACAGGATGCTGAAATAAGCGTACATTAAATATTAAAATATCGCTATTTTTTAATGTAGATGCTCCGCCTGGTTGAACCATAGTCGCTTCTTCCAGGCTAAGTGAAGGAATGCGCGGCCCCTCTTCCTGTCACACGAGAACTGAGTGTGTGTGTGTGGGGGGGTGAACTTCATTTCCCATATCGCCTTGCGAAAAGGATGGCGCTCTCTCGCCCTACATTCTTTCGACGTTGCATCTTGGTTTCTGTAGTTTTTGTCCTCGATGACTGGCGTCTCTGTAACGTCGCGACTAGGGCCAGTGTGTGAGGTAGACGAGTCTCTGCAGTGGGACGTCCATCATAGACATGAAAATAAAGGCCAGGTAATTTGAGTTATTTTTAAACAGGTGGTGGCTTGTACGTGACATTGACCGGTCAAGTATAAAATAAACGAATCAAATAAAGACAGCTTTGCCTGTTGCGCATGTTACCGTAAAGGCAACGTTAGCTAACGTTAGCCAGCATAGCTAGCAGTGTGTGTCGTTTACCTTAGTCATTTTTTTGGTGACGTTAAACACAATAATTACTCTTTCTGTCTAATATCTGCTGCAAACTTTGAAGCTTGGATAGAGGAACATGCTACGTGTAGTATATGGGGGCAGAAACCGTAGCGTTATGTGTGTTTTTGAGGCATGAAACCCACAAACACCTTTGTTGTTGTAGCTGCGGTGGAAAACAGGCTAAGTAAGTAACTATCGCAGCAGACTGCGAGCTCCGTCCTTCTGCCGCAGTGTTAGCACTTATTGCGTGCTTTTAAACATATATAACGTGTCTCCTCGCACAGCCAGAACATGTACGATACAGCTATACAGCTCAAGTACTTTATCCATGCAGCGACGGATTAATTTTATGGAGCTGATTATGTAATACGGGCGATGTTGTTGACATCCGCCGCTGCAGTTCAGCTCGCACAGTCAGAGAGAGAGAGAGAGCTTCAGATGACCAGAGAAATTTACAGTCTTCTGAGGACTATGTGTGGCCCTTTTAAAGCTGATCTTGATCCAAGACACCAAGAGATCGTGGCCCAAACAGATAGAGGACGAAAACAGTGGTCAAGTGGTCCCACTCAGTCCTGTCAAAATCACGTGTCTGTCCAGACATTAAAGCGCCTCCTGTTGAAAGTGTGCCTCTGAGTGTACGGGATGACTTTGCCCCTAGCTGCCTTTCACGCGGGTAAACCTGGATTTCCCTTAATCTTCTGTTTTCTTGCACTTTGCCAGCAGCTGTTGTTGAATTGGAAACATGTCCAAGAAAAGGGGCAGGTAAGTGGACTCATGTTTGCAGTGTAAGATTAGTAAACATTAACATCGTCCATGTGCGGGACAAGCTTGTGTGTTGTGGAAGGGGTTTTTGTTGGAGATAGTCATGTCCAGCAACTGGCTTAGTCTGGAATTTGACATGGGTATGTGGTTATGTCTAAAGGGATAACATTTTGTATACTTTGGATGAAGCTTTCATAATAACAACCACTCATAATAAAACCCGTTATAATTGTGTTAATAGATTTTATCTTTAAGGATGTGATCTTTTATGTGATTTTTAGGCCGATGCGGATATCCAGCATGTTTCATGCACACACCTGCTAATGCCAAATGCAGAAATTGGGACTACATTTACTCGGAGTACAAATATATAACTTGCATATAACTTCTGTTCAGCGTAAAATTGGATAAAATTCGAAAAATTAATGTTTTATCAAAATATTCCAACATCACCTAAACTACTTTTTCTTGAATGCATTATTTACTATTATTTTAAATATCTGTCCAGTCTAAACATCAGTTCAATGTGAATATTATTATTTTTTTAAGCAAATATCTGCTGACACCAATATGATTGGTACATCCCTGATCTTAGTGAATAGTGAAAGTGACTCTTTGTCATTGTGAACATACTCAAGCACCATAACGAAATGTGATCTCTGCATTTAACTCATCACACATGCACAAGTGGAGCAGCGGGCAGCTATCAACAGCGCCCGGGGAGCAGTGTAGTGGGACAATACCTTGCTCAAGGGTACCTCAGTAGTGCCCGGGCCGGGAACCTGCAACCTTCAGGTCTCAAAGGCAGCGTCCTAACCACTAGGCCACCACTGCCCAAATGGAGTGTTATAACATGGTTGCTGCAGAAACCCGCGATCGAACCAGGGACCTTTAGATCTTCAGTCTAACGCTCTCCCAACTTGAGCTAGTTCGGCACAATGTATAGTATGTATGTATAGTATTATGTGCAATTAAAGTTGGGTTTTTGTAGTTAATTAATCAAGCAGTCTGTTTCAAAGAAAGGTCAAAAATGTAATAATGGACTTTTCTGTTAAACAATTGTTTTTCAAAGATTCCACCTCCTCAGAGTTTCCTGTTGGATCGGAACGATTCCTATTGGCTAGGAAGCCTTTAAAAAGACTTTTAAAAAACTATATGCAACTCCACGGCAAGAAATGTGTCAATCAGGCTGTGTTTTTACCATAAGAGTGGCCAGTAGGAACTTCTGCCTTATTTTAGTGCATCTAATTATTGCTGTGTGAGTCAACAGTTTTCAGTTCATAATATAATCAAGTCCTTGTGAAATCTTTTGCTAATACTGTTGCTTCTGCTGTACAGTATGATGCACAATCTTCATTGTTTTTATCCCACCCTAAGGAAACGCAGCAGTGGGGAGCTGAGTGATACGCTCACTCTTGATCCCAACAACTTGCTGGGCAAAAGGATACAGCACAGCTGGAGGGAGAAGGGTGCGCTTACGAAGTGGAAGGGTACAGTTTTGGACCGGCTCAGCGTCAACTCATCGCTGTACATGGTGAAGTATGACGGCTTTGACTGCGTCTACGGCATCGAGCTCTTCAAAGATGAGAGGGTGTCAAACCTACAGGTTCTCACTGAGAAAGTGGGTGAGTACTGTCTAAGCAGGAAACTGTCGTAGTGCAAACAGGAAGTTAGCTGTGCTCACATAAGGGATGCAGAAAGTTTTAGGGACAAATTTTTTTTAAAACACAGAGAAAGCAGTCATGTTTTATAGCATCTTAAGCATAAGCTAATATGTTAGCCTCAGTGCTACACAAGTAATTGGGTTTACAAGTTTGGCAGGGTTTGTTATGGTGTGTAACTTAGCCAGTAGTATCTGAGTAGAATGACAGCTGTTGACGGGTTTAGACCTACAGACAGAAGAACAGACCTGGACTACAAAGCACTGTTGTTCGTCACTCTGGATAAGAGCGTCTGCTAAATGCTGTAAATGTAAATGTAATTCATTCATTTTTTTATTTTAAATTACTGGCTGTCATTGGACTAACAACTGGCTGTTAGTCACACACATAGCAAATTTGATGTCTAGTTGCTACAAGTTAGAAACCTCAGAGTTTATACAATCTTTTACAACCTGGGTTTCTCTGAATTTCAACTTAGTAAGAAATAAGACTTTCTTGATCCTTCGTATCTTATCATTTTTTAAATAATATTGTTCTTGCTGAATATTTAAGCACTGCTTGTTTTCATTCTTCAAGACTGATGGTAGTGTACTTTTTATGTTGTTACCAAAACATCCCTGCAATTAATAACAGTTTCTTTAATCAGTTAATCTAATTAATCAGGTAAATAAAGCTTTCTGCTTTGCTCCATCACACTCAGTTGTCATGCAATGCTTCATCGTTCTTCTACAGCCCAGTGAAACGTCAGAATTCACATCGCCCCCAAAGCTCCATGTTTATTCTGTTGGAACAACCAGATGCATCATATAAACCTTATATAGCATTATAGAGGGCTGTTTTTAAGAACATGACGCACTTTTTTAAGCAGGCGGCACTAATCTTAAGACATAATGTTGATTCCTATCTTGGTAAATGATCCTTGCTCAGTAAGTCTTACCCTTTCAGGCGATGAATACTTAATACGATTTGTTCTGCTTCGCACAGTAAACAACAAGATCAAGGTGCCGCACGATGCAGAGGAGTTAGTGGGGAAAGCAGTGGAGCATCTCTTTGAGAAAGAGGATGGCGAGAAGAACGAATGGAGAGGGATGGTGCTTTCTCGCGCCCCCATCATGACTAACTGGTATTACATCACATATGAAAAGGACCCAGTGCTGTACATGTACCAGCTATGGGACGACTACAAGGACGGCGACCTCCGCATTTTACCCGAGGCAGGTGAGTGACTGATGGCCTTATTTCGTGTCGTGCTGTGTTGTACTCTTCGAAGATGCATTGCCGTATGATAACTTACTTTCCCTGTCAGCAGCAGTGTTTGTTACTTTAGTGCTTTTACTTACGAAGCTGTGGTGCTCTTTCGTTCTGGCAGTGATTCTGGAATGATACGCTTTAGGCCTGATCTCACGATAAACTACACACCCAGCATTTACTGCTTATGTAATGTTTGACCATGTTGAAAAAAAATCCTACTGCTGTCGCTCCAATAAATTACTGGAATGGAAAAAAAATGGATTGAATTTGCTTGATTTCAGTGAACAAAATATATTTAAAGAATATATTAATATTTTTGAAAGTGAAATAAATTAATATGTGTATCTTTATCACTTTATGAGTCGGGAAATGATGTAAATTCAGTGTATTTCCTTCTACAGTGTTATTTTCTTCATGTGTAAAAGTAAACACTTCTGTCCGTTTTACTTCCTTCTTATTAAAATACATGTTTCCTTTCTTTTTCTAAGGGTGTTATCTTTAGTGTTCAGTCACCATAACAAAAACTACACCTTTTTGTAAATAATTCTGTGGCTCTGCTACTTGCAGATGGCCAAGTAAGGTCATCTCCAGGGTGAATCTTAAAGCACAGTGATTCTTTTTCACCAATACTGTGGTGGTGTGTAATTTCAGCAGATCTCAGTATAGCCCAGCGTTGGCATGGGAATGAGTGAACAGTTTGGTTGTGCTGGTTTGTGAATCCCAGCTAGAAATGAAATGTTACAGCCATTTATTGCTTTGCTGCATTGGTGTTACAGTACCTGCTGACTGGATGGGTATGAATAAAGTGTAATGAGTGAGGCCTGTTAGATATTCGGGATAATAGATTAGAAGTGGAAAAAGTTTTTTTACCATTGCTTAAGTGTGAGTTGTATTGATACTGCATCCCTTCATACATTCACTGTTGAACAAGCTCTTATTAGGTGCACAGGGCTTGTTTATATGGACACTATTTTGTCATTAACCCAAATGTAGTGGATCAGTCAAAAACATTTGGTTTCTGCAGTTTGTCTCTGTATGGGCAGTGGTGGCCTAGTGGTTAGGACATTGCCCTTTGGACCTAAAGGTCTACTGCTCAACGTCTTGGAAGTCACTTTGGATAAAAGCGTCAGCCAAATGAATAAATGTAATGTAAATGTAAATGTATTGCACTGATGGAAACATAAGTACTGTTAGCTCATATAAGTGATATAAATAAGTGATCGCACAACTGTCTCAATCTGCATCATGGTAATGGGACATATCTGATGTGCTATAACATACTGTTATGAAATTGGACAAAAGTACTGACAAAACTAAGACCTCAAGAAGGCTGATAAGGGGGGGTTACAGTGGAACTTTTTCTGTGTCTGGGTATTTTTTTTTTCAAGTTTGTATAATTGAATTTAATGCTAAGTCCAGTGCTATTGGCCGCTTATTTATTTATTTTTTTATTTTTTTCCTGAACGTTTCTTTTAAGGTGTCCAGAAGCATGTGCCATAGGAGAGACCATTTTGGGGAGAATTGTAAAAATCTTTCCCTCCTTGTTTGCTCCCCAGAGAACAAGCATCTGCTGCCTGCTGACCGGAAGCCTGGCGAGGAGACGGAGAGCCTTGTGGGTAAGCAGGTGGAATATGTTACTGATAAAGGAGTGAAGAGAACCGGGTTAGTCATCTACCAAGTCCCCGCCAAGCCCTCGGTTTACTACATCAAATATGATGACGATTTCCACATTCACGTCTACGACCTGGTCAAGACTACCTAAAAAAAAAACAAAAAAACAAGAACAAGAAAAGGAAAGCGAAACTCACCGTCACCTCCCATAGCTTACGTTGTCACCTCTCGTTGTGCTGTCTCCACACTGAGTTGCTATGGAGGGGTGGTGAGTGGATGGGGTGGAATCATGTGGAATGTCTGTGGTTTGTAAATTCACACGTGTCACATTTGTGGATGTCACACCGCTGGTGTAAGCTTGGAGAACAAAGCTTAACAATCAGGAATTGCTAGGAAGCATTCAAAGCTGAATGGGGATTATGTCTAGGACATGAACAGAGACAAAATTGTGGGTTTCATTTGACATGGGACTGTCTAGAAGGCCACTTTCCGCCATTCCTGATTGGGAGTTTAACCATTTGAAATATGGAAGCAGGTTCCCCCAGGCACACAGTGTATTTATGGATGTGTGATTATCATACTTTGGAACGTTCCAATGAGAGGTATAAGCCATTAGACATGACATTTCAACCATTCTGAAGCTGTATGATGAAGTAGGCAGTTGTCCCAAACATGGTCAATTTGGCACTGAATATGTATTTTGGTTTTTTTTTAATTGTTTGATTTAAAACCTAATTAGCTTTGACCAGTGGTCAATGGCTACATGTCACATTCAGTGTTATTTGACACATTTGTGCAGCTGATAATTCAGACAGTAAATGCCACTCAAGCAATGATACCTTAAGCTAATAGATATAATTAGTATAAGAATTTAGAAAACTATTTATTGACTTACTCGGCTAAAAGCTTTCAGGTTTTTCTTGGAGATTTTTCTCATTGTGATTCAGATAGTTGTGTCACGGTTGACATTAAATACTGCAGAACAGCTGTCACTCAAATTCCAGTTACTTTTTAAAAAGTGCACTAAATGTTCAGTGCAATATTGCTTCACTTGCCATTGGACAATTTGACGCAACCTAAAGCTTTCTAGGGAGACATTTTGGTCCATTGTAGAATTAGTCACCCAAACCTATTTAAAGCACCAATGAGGGGTTCTTACATAGAAGTAGTCTGCTTTTTCCTAAAGTCCTTCATCCTTTTTATTTGTGCATTATTTCTTTTTTTTACTTCAGGAGTGTGAATAGCAGTGCATATGTATAATAATAATAATAGTAAGATGAATTCATATAGCGCCTTTCACAATCCCAAGGTCGCTTAACATGCTAAAAAAAATCATTGAGGAGACACATAAGCATTAGCTCTTTAACATCTACTTGCAAAAGAGACCTTTTGAACCATTGCATACGCCATGGAAAGGAGGCTGTTCTTGTATAGACAGTTTTGTTTTTCCTAAAAATGTTCCTACAACATCCTAAATAGCACAAATTGACATTTACACCCAACAAAGTGATTTACTGCAATTAGTTGCCCCAATGTTAAACATCTGTTAAATATACTATCCAGCAGGCTGGATAAGGAAAAAAGTGAATTGAAGTTTATATTGTTTGGAGCTTCCCCTGTTCTTGAATAAGAAGAATGTTTTAGTTGAGGTGATGAGTGTAATGACCGTCTACTTCAGTCGATTTTTTTGGACACACCTTATGTTAGCCACACAGCTCGTCACACAACAAGAATCTCTTTTGAAACTAGGGCTGAACGATTCAGGCAAAATATCTATGTGTGATTTTTCTGACTAATACTGTTAATGCAATCTGAGTTGCGGCTATTTTCCAAAACGTGACGTCCAAGCCCATTTGTTGGCCAGGAACACCAGCATATCCACATTTTCTGGCTTTGGCTTGATTGCTAAACATAGTGTGCGAGTTAGTTGAGGTTACATTGTCTTCTACACAGCACATGGATGTTTGGTTCCTTCTGTTTTATCATCTACAGACAAGCTCACAGTTATTGGACTAAGTTTTCCTCCTTTAACACGTTGTTGTTGATAAAATATGCTATCATCAAAATAAGTGAAGTCAGATTAGCTCATGTTTGTTAATGTTGCAATTCGACTCCACAATAACTTATCAGTCACAATATTTCGCATTATACTGGATCGATGTGCTCACTTGAATGTGTCCGATGTTCATTCATCTAAATGAGGGAGGTTTTTCTTGAAAGCACGTTGAAATTGCAAAGCGTGCAGAAACAATTCACTCTGTGCTGTTAGCTTGTCTTTTGTCACTGATTGAACTCAAATAACTTTTTGGATTCTATCACAGTGATCTTACTGTAGCAGATTGGATCCACTGTGCTTATTCTAAATCTGTGGTTTCAGTATTTCAAATTTGATAACTATAGGAGTTCTGTCAGTAATACGTAATATAACTCATATTTACAAATTAATCATCTTCTGGTCAAACTGGGACCTTTTTATTTCAGTTTTTCATAATTGAAAGTGGTAAACTAAAGAATTATTTGATATATATTAATCACATTTGGCAACTGAGTGATCGGTATCCCAAACAACTGGTGAAATAATCAAGGAATATTAACCCAGAAGGTTTATTTATCCCCACCATATACATATTCAAATATTAGCATCACCTTTAATGGGCCCATGTTATTGCATGTTATTTAGAAACAGATGACGTTCAGCATTAGACAACTCAGAATGTGCTCCTTTTCAGAATGGTTCAATGGCGTAAACGTCTATGTACGTAAATGTATTTTTTTGTAAATAATGCAGATATGCTTGAAATTATTGTTTGTGTTTATTTGTTTTGCTCATAGCAGTCGCACTTTATATTAGCCCTAGTTTGCCTCTTTCCTCAGGTTGTAGAGGAACTGAGCTATGAAATTCATTCAGACAGTTAAGAAAACATAAAAAAAAATAAACACAATTTCTTTTTCACATGTGAAACTAAGCAGACCGACACCGAAAGGTAAAAAAAAAAAAAGTTGCTAGACAGTTGCCAAAGGCAAATTTTGATTTAGGATGATGTTTTATATTTCCTTTTAACATCACGTTTTTGTTGATTAAACAAAAAGTAAATTACAAAAAATCTATATTTCTGTTTGATTAAAATAAGATTTTAATCGAAAAGAGAACTTGATTTTGCAGGAGTTACATGCTCCTGCCACATGGATTTTGTCCATTTAAAATGGTTTGAATATGTAAATTAAAAGCACAGCACCCATGTGCATAAACTCGACTTCATTTGAATATTGGTTCACCCTGTTTGAGTTTGGGGTTTAAATTTGTAGTCGGTTTTCAACTTTCGTAGCATTTTCTGCTGCAGTTTTATTTTCCCTGAGGCATAGTTACATGTCTCCATATTACATTAGTGCCAATGTGTAAAGAGAGGGGGAACTGGTTGCTGTATGTTAGTCTAGCAGGTATAGAGAATGCACACTTTGTTGAATTTGGTTTGCTGTTCATAAATAGAAAAGAATTCCCTTCACGTATTATGGGCTGTTATCCTAATACTTTCTTTAAAATAAACATGCCACAAAGGGTTCGTCAACTACTTTTTCTGCTTTAAAGAACCATGTTTAAATTAGATGTATAAGAGTGAAGAAGAACCTTCACATACTATAAAGGTTCTGTACCAGTTCTTCGCACCTTTACATTAAGTGGTATTAGTTTTGCATAAGTTTGCACTTGCATTTCATTCATAAAAATCCTTCACTAAGGCATAGATTTCAAAATTTGGCCTCGGGGCCCCCTGCACTGCACGTTTCTATGTTTTCCTGCTTTTGAACACACTTTTTTTGTTCCCCCAACCAAGAAAGGCGTATTAATAAGATTTAAATTGGATCAGGTAAGTCCAGAGCAAGGAAAGCACTAAAATGTGCATGACAGGAGCACCAGGAACAGGACTGGGAATCTGTGCTCTGAAGAATCAACTATTAAAATGGTTTCAAGGCAGAGGTTCCTAGTTCTGAAGGTCCTCTGCCCTGAAAACCATTTCAATGGTTGGTTCTTCAGAGCACAGGAGCTCTAGGAACAGGACTGGGAATCTGTGCTCTGAAGAATCAACCTTTGAAATGGTTTTCAGAGCAGAGGTTCCCAGCTCTGAAGCTCCTCTGCCATGCACAATTTAGTGTTTTACTGCTCCAACACCCCCAGTTCAACCTAAAAAAACCCTTATTAAAGAGCTGATTAGTTGGATCAGGTGTGTTAGAAGCAGGACAAACACTAAAATGTGCAGAACTGTGGGGCTCCATGTTGTGCAAATGACCATTTTTGGCATCTTTATTTTTAAAAGCTTGCATTTTAAAGTTGTCAGCTCCTTTGCTGTGTCTTTGGCATTAAAACTAAAGTGGACTTGACCCTGCTGTACATTTTTCAGATCCTGTGGATGAAGATAAAGCTTGTTTTTTCTTTTTCACAATTTTCCATAGTATTGCCAGTTACTGGGTGGAAGGATCTATGTATTCCCATGCACCCATCTTCAACATACCCTCATAAATACTTGTACTATACTTTATTTCTCATCTTGAGAGTTTCATCCCCACCCCGGTGAGAAGGGGGAAAAGGTTGTTTCAAGCTTTTAAATGTTTGATTAAAACAAATATTAAGGATGTACATGCTGCATTATCTGTTTCTTTCTCTCTTGCTAATTGTGAATAAGTAATTCTCTTTCTGACTCCTCCGTAAATGTAGTTTATTGTGTCTGCAAGGTACTCCCCCGGTTCCCTCTTTGGTCTGTGTTCCTGTTACTTTGCTGCTTTTTGCCAAAGTTAACTTTTCAGTAGGCAACATTAAGGAGTGTCAAAGCTGTTCATGTTGTCTGTTTGTGTAACGATGCTATCATAAATAATAAAAGAGATATTTTTTGCACTGAGCACAGTGTCTGTCATAATTAATGAGTAGCACTTATTGCAAAGAACATGTACTTACTTCCAGTGGATTTTGTGAATGTGATTTGCAAATGTGTGTTTAGATCAAAAGCCAGCTTTGAAAGAGATGGACTTTTTGGCCTGTGCTCAGCATGAGCTCTGTATTTTAGCCAAGATATGCATGAATCTAATAAAGAGAGTACATTTAAAATCTGTTATTATGAGTAAAGGGCTCATTGGGACCAAATTCTTGTTGTACTTAAATGTTCAAAAAGTGCATTTGCATCACATATACACCTCAAATATACATTGGCTAAGAATTTGTGAACACAATTGACCCTTTTACCTTATTAGGTCCCTGGTTATAATAAACACAGTTCTTTATATCATACCATGTAAAATGTTGTTTTCCTCTGCTCTTCCATCAGAGTGATTTTTGGCCTTCCTCAAGTGTCTTCCAATTTTTTTGTCAATGGATGGATATGTGCATCAGTGGGCTAGGAAAAATAATATTAAACAGTAATTGCATGTTTTATCTTTCCAACTCCACCGGTCATGGAGAAAAACACTCAGCTAGCTCATAGACCCTCCCTGATACCTGTTAAGTCTGATCCTGAATATGTCACATTCGGAAGGACAATATGCTATGATGCTATAATATCATGAAGTGAAATTTTTTACAACTTTGAACATATATTTAAAAAATTGTGTAACAGCTACTAAAATGATTTTAGGTCTCAGTAGAAATGTGTCCAGTTCTCATTCAGAAGGGTGTAGATATTCGGTGCCCTCCCGATTGAAGGAAAAGCTGTTGGGATGGGTGGATTGGTAAGGCATTATTTTTGAATTTGCAACCTTAACCTACATATATACCTTTTTAGTTATATTTTCATCCATATAACTTAATTAATTCATTTTGAGGGTCAGACTTTAAAAACAACTGCCAAATACATTTGACCACAGTACTGTTTGCATAAGTATTCAATCCCTGAGCCATGAAATTGTACACAAATGTTGCCCTAACTATGACACAATTGGCTCACAACTGGAGTCTATCTATGAATCCTTAAAATTTTTTTACCTGCTCTAGATAAAAGGTCACACTGAATCTGCTATATGTGACTATCTAGGGCTATTCATAAGGGATGCAACAACCAATCAGTGAAGCCAGTAAAATTTTATTTCTATGTATTTAAATCATAAAAGTAGTTGGACTAGAATTTCATTAATGTGTTGTGAAGCAGACTATGTCACTATGTCATAGATTTATAGATAGATTAATTGATTGCTGTGGTGGCCTAGTGGTTAGGATATTGCCCTTGTGAACTGAAGGTCGCAGGTTGAAATTCCGGCCCGGGCACCACTGAGGAACCTTTGAGTAAGGTACCGTCCTGCTACACTGCTCCCCAGGCGCTGTTGATAGCTGCCCTCTGCTCCACGTGTGCACTTGTGATGAGTTAAATGCAGAGGTCACATTTCTTTGTGGTGCTTGAGTGTGTTCACAATGACAAATAGTCACTTTCACTTCACTTTTACATAGATAGATTGATTGGTTGATTGATTGATTTGATCTTTATTGGTTCCAAGGGCAATGTATGTACCAGTAGCCAAAATCTGTACCAACTGAGCAAGTACAGTCTGTCAAATGCAATCACATCAGCCCAATACACACGATGTGCATAAAATAATGCCAGTGCAGTAGGAATTGTTCAGATATTAATGTAATAATATTATATTATTACTAAAGTGACATGTGGCACATTATGTTGAAGTGAAAGATCCAATCCAATCCAATCCCAACTTTATTTATAAAGCACTTTACAAACCAGTAGGATCAAAGTGCTGTACAAAGAATAAATATGAATAAAAGACAATAAAAATAAAGAAAATAAGTAACTACATGGATAAAAAAAAATAACAGCAATGAGTTAAAATCAACATCTCACAAGGTGTCAAAAACCAGAGTGAAAAAATGGGTTTTTAGCCGAGATTTAAAAACGGGCAGAGAAGAGGCCTGTCTAATCTCTAATGACAGATCATTCCAGAATTCAGGAGCAGCTACAGCAAAAGCATGATCACCTCTCAGTTTACGCTTTGTCCTGGGTACGCTCAGGAACAGATGATCAGCTGACCTGAGAGAGCGAGTTGGTATATAAGGCTGTAGCAGCTCAGAGAGATAGGCTTGAGCAAGGCCTTTGAGTGCTTTAAAAGCAAAAAAAAGAATTTTTAAATGAATCCTAAAAATAATGGGCAGCCAGTGTTATGAAATTAAAATAGGGGAAATGTGCTCAAACTTTCGAGTGCCAGTTAAAAGACGAGCTGCAGCATTTTGCACCCTCTGCAAATGCATAATAGAAGAAGCACTAACCCCTATATAAAGTGCATTACAGTAATCCAGCCGAGTGGTCACAAAGGCATGGATTACTATCTCAAAATGCTCCCGGGAGATGATTGGCTTAAAGAAAGATGCTTAAGTGACCATTTTAAAATAATGTGATAAGGTGCATGTTTAAGATGGTGTATTACAAAAGTTTATACAGTGATGACCAAGTAATGAGAAATCTATAATGCATCGCTAAAATAGTTTATAGCTTATGAGGTAGTACACACGAGCAGCAGAGGAGGAGGAGTACGTGATAGTGAGAGCTACGAGGACGAGCCTTTGCGCAGGCTTCCCAGCAGGGTTACTACAGAATCTTCATTAATTAAGCGAGTTTAGAGCCACGGCATGCACTGCGCTTTGAAGTAAGGAACCATTCGGCTCACAGCAAGTAGGTCCCATTCATCTGATTACTCACGATCCAGCTTAAATGGTCTGTTCATTTAGATTTACTTCAGTTTTGCACAAATGTAATTAGTATCTTGTAACTTGCTGACCCTTATTTTGTGTTTTACATTTCTCTTTTTAATTTTTTTTATCATTTATTATTTTAGCAGTGAAAGTGACTATTTGTCATTGTGAACACACCCAAGCACCACAACGAAATGTGACCTCTGCGTTTAACCCATCACACGTGCACACGTGGAGCAGTGGGCAAAATTGTTGTTAGTTGCACTCCTACTATTCATAGAATGGTCAGGGCTGTAGCCTTGGATGCCATGATTTAATGATGATACTGCTTATGCAAGTAATGTTTTTCGTTTTTTTTTAAATCTGCAAACATAAAATTTCGCTTTGAAAATTAAGAGAATATTAGTCTCTAATAAGAGTACTGGCAATCTGTCATTAGTGATCTACACAATGTAGCAGCATAAACATTCCACATATATAGAGAGATCATTCCTCTGTAGATAAGACTCTCAGCTGAAAACACCACTATCATTATTGCATAATTCAGTCTTGTCCAAGGGCATATTCCTCTTGTTTTAGTAAAGCATTATCACATAGGACTATCATAGTATACAGTTCAAAGCACACTTATGTACAATGTAGAACAAACACTGCCACATGGTATGTGGAAACATTAATTCATAACTAAAACTTTGAAAAAGTAGCTTTAGAAGGAAAATAATAGTTTTAGCTTAAACTAGCTCCAGAGTGGAGAGCCTGTCTAAGCACTGGTCCTAGCAAGTGAAGATTGCAAGTTCAGTCTTCGGTGATGCCACAGCCATTCATGGCCGACAGAAATGTCTTGCTCTCTCTGGGTGAGTAGGATGGCCCTCCCACTCCCTCATCACCTCTCATCTCAGTGCTAGCCAGTACAGCTGCTGTTAGCCGACGTAAAAGAACTGGTGGTTAATGCTCTTTTCCAAGTGTGTTAATCTGTAGATGGCTTCACATGACTTAGAGGAAGCATGTACAAGCCTTCACCCTCCCAGCATTAGTGTTACTGAGTAAATGAGTTAGTCCTAGCAACTGGGGGGAATTGGACAGAATGAAAATTGGGGTTTCCAAGTTTTTAATTTGAATGCAACATATGGTATAAAGGTACTATAATACATCATGTAGTGTATGACATTTGTGTAACTAACCTAAAGTGTTGTGTGATTTGATGTTTTGCCACCTTATCACTATGGCAAAAGTCAAGGGCTTTTAACAAGGCTGGACTGCACACTGAGGCCACATGCATTACACAGCATTTTTAAAAAAGCCTCTGTTTTCAGCTTTTTTTATACATCACCCCATGCTTTGCACTTCAGCAAGGGCCACTTCTGCTGTAAGACATTGCCAGTTGCTTGGAAACTATCAGTTGCCATTGTTATTTTGACACTAGTTTGCTGTCACAAGCTGAAGCACTGTCAACGCCTATGCCAACGCAATCTGACTAACAGCTTTAGTAAAATGACTGTCACATCAAATTAGCTGCAGAACATACCCTAACATCTGCTCTTGGTGTAAACTCAACAGTTACTTCACAAGAAACCCACTACATTGTAGGTCCACCATGATGGACTACTGTTAGAGACTGTAGCCCACCTATTGGTACATACAGTCAATGGTAGGCATCATTTAGCTCTTTATTAGCAGTTGATTTCTGGTTACTTTTGAGGTAGGTGGAGCTCATACAGTGGCAAGTTAATAGAAGTACACTAGACATTTTGTCTTCTTCTGGATGAGAATAAATCAAATGTCTACCACTCCACACTTCATCAGGCTGTTTTCATCCACATCTCAGCATGTAGTCACCAGTGACCCAGCAAAAAGAAGACAGATCTGCAGATCACACCTTGTTGTCATTGTGCCATGCTCGGGTACCATGGCAACCTGTCCTCGGTGACACAGGGTCCTTACCAAGTATAGACTTGCCCAGAATAAACCCATATTATCAGGAAGGCCATAACTGCTGCAACTCTGTAGCAGTTGGCAAGTGCTGCTTAACACCACAGGACCTTGGATCAAATCTTACCAGCAAAACCCACAGATTAGAAGTAAGGGTTCAGAATTTTTCGATACTGAAACGTTCTGTGTTTTTTTAATCCTAATGAGGAATCCCGCAGATCCTTAAAGTCTTAAAGTCTTAAAAAGATTCTAAAACATTAAGGTCATAAAATGTCTAAAAATGTTTAGATTTTTACAGTTCTAAAATGAGAAAGTTTGCAAATTACATATCACACTAAATAGACATCATTTATAAAGAATACACTTAAATATGTTATTTTTATATATACACCAATCAGCCACAACACTAAAACCACCTGCCTAATTTAGTGTAAACCCACCGCATACTTCAAAAACAGCTCTGACTGTGTTGCACCGTATGCTTTGGCATCTTTATATTATAGTCAGCATTGACATTTTGTGCAACAGGAACTCCTCTTTGGGATTGGAAAAGTCAAGTTAAGTCAGTTTTATTTTCTATAGCGCTTTTTACAATTGCCATTGTCAAAAATAGCTTTACAGAATCTGGGTCTGAGCCCCTACTAAGCAAGCCAATACCAACAGAGGCAAGGAAAAACTCCCTAAGCTGTAGGAAGAAACCTTGGGGGGAATCAAGGCTCAGAAGGGGAACCCATCCTCCTTTGGTCAATGCCAGACAGCAATAATAGACAAAAGAAAAAATAAAATAATAATAATAATCTCAAGAGGCGGCAGCAATTCGGTGGAGCATAGGGCTGGGAGTGAGTGAGTTCCGGCGGTAGAAATGTAAACCAAAAGTAGGGTATCCGGGTGGGCCAAGCTGGTCCAGAAGAGGCAGGCTAGCCTTCACTCCCCACAAGCATCAGTGAGACTTGGGTGTCCATGTCCCTGTTGCAGATTCACCAGTTGTCCCTCCTTGGATCGCTTTTGGTAAATGTGTACTAATGGATGTAAAAGTCTTTTACTTTTTTGCAAAAGTACTTCAGCATAAAAAATGACATTAAAGAGTTTGTTGTGGGCATTGTTGTATGGTGGAAATGATATATATATATTTAATTTTTACATTGTTGAGGTCTTAATAAGGTAAAAAGCATCTCATTTTATGATTAAAAAATGTAAATATTTTCATTAGCTATATGTAAGAAGATTTAGCTTTAATATAAAAATCTGTTAAAAAAGAACAAGTGTAAAGACAGAACTGGAACTGTTAGATCATTACCATTTCATACTGTTTCTTTTCCTTTACGGAAAACAAGGCAAGAGTCACTATCCCTACAGCCTAATCACATACAGTGGGGATAATTCAGTTGCATTAACCACTGGGTGGCAGCATCAGGTAGCATATATTTGGCTCAGTTGTGTAGTTTGAGATGCTGTATTCAGCTGTGACAGTGCAAGCTCATTAATGGTTGTGTGAACCATTTTTACATGCTATAGATTTACTGGATATCATGCCCCACACTACATACAAAATACATACCATGTTAGTTTGCACCCACTCTGAAAGACGCTATCCTATCCTTTAGGACTATCCTAAAAACTGCATCATATCACTGCACGATTTAGTGTGTTTATGCTCTGTCACACCTGATTCCCCCTTATCATTAAGAGCTGAACAGAAACTGTGTGCATTCGAGCAGGGAAAGCACATTAGTTTAGACCTGTTGCCTGGCAGAACAACTCTAAGTACCCTGTTAGAATGTAAATCATGACTTTTCTTGGCCAGCATGGCCTTTATCCTTAAAATTAGAGGCGTTTTTTTTCTTTCTTAGAAGGCTGGCCCAAATAGCATTTAACAAAACTCAAATATTTGTTGGTGATTCTGAACAAGGACTTGAATACTCACTCTTGGAAATGATCTAGTAGGCAACATTGTAGTAATAGTTGTAAACTGTGCATTGTTTTTTCATATAATAATTAAAAGCTCTTCCATGTTCTAAGGCATCTCTGCTTTTTTAGCTTTAATGGCCCTGTGATGTGAGTGCCTTATGAAGTGTGTTAATAGCTTATACATGTTTTTTTTTTGGTAACACTGTAAGACGCTATATAAATAACATTATTAATCATAGGGGTGAAAATCTCTAGGGACTACACAACTCATTTTGCTTTTGACTCATGGGGCAAAGATATGATTGTTTATGCAAGTTCATATTCTTTATAAATGTATCCCAATGATAGTGTTAACTCTAAGCCACTCCACTCAACTTTATTTAAATTTAAAATTGGTTTCACTACCAAATGGGTATAAAAAAAAGAAAAAGAAAGAAATGAAACACAAACAACATTTTTATTTACTTTTGCTATATGGTTAGTCATTGTATGGGTTTTATTTTAATTCTGATAACTCGGAAAGTTAGTTCTTTGTTTTTAGTTGACAGTGAGTCTGATACACTACAATAGAAGATCTGCCACAAAGGCAACAATATTATACTATCATGATATTTGCGCCGTGATACAATATTATTGCACATTTTACTATAAAGCATATTTTAAATCTGATCTGAGATACACTTCAATTTATTGGTGTTATTATGCATCATAAGTCATGAGGAAAGTAACACAGAGCTAAGTTTACTTGAATCTTCCCATATACATTCACAAGCCACTAGTACACCTGTTCAACTGTTCGTCAACACAAATATCTAGTTAGCCAATCACATGGCAGCATTATCAGAATGACCTGGTGAAGGTGAAGTGACTTTGACCGGCTGGTCTGAGTATTTCCGACACTGATGATCTACTGAGATTTTCATTTACAATCATCCCTAAGGTTTATAGGGAATGGTCCGAAAAAGGGAAAATATCCAATGACTGGGACTTCTTTGGGTAAAAATGCTTTGTTGATGCCAGAGGTCAGAGGAGAATAACCAGACTTGTTAGCACTGATAGAAAGGCAACAGTAACTCAAATAACTACTCGTTACAGCACATGTGCACATGTAAAACCTTAAAGAAGATGGGTTACAACAGCAGGACATCACACTGGAAGCCACTCCTGTCATCTAAGAACCGACTGATGCAAATTGAGATTGGAAAAATGTTGCCTGAACTAATGAGTCTCAGTTTCTGCTGCAACATTCGAATGGTAGGGTCAGAATTTGCAACATAATAAGATAAAAGCATGTATCCATCAAGTCATGTATCAATGGTTCAGGCTGCTGGTGGTGTAAAGGTGTGGGTGATATTTTCTTGGCACACTTTGGACCCCTTAGTACTAAGTAGTCATCGTTTAAATGCCACAGCCTACCTGAGTATTGTTGCTGATCATACCCATCTCTTTATGACCATAGTGCACCCATCTTCAGATGGCTTTTTTATGCAAGACAACACTCCATGTCACAATGTTTGAATCATCTTAAACTGGTTTCTTGAACATGACAATGACTTCACTGTACTCAAATGGCATCAGTCACCATATGTCAATTCAATAGAGCACCTTTGGGATGTGATGAAATGCAATATTAGCAATGTGGATGTGAATTTAACAAATCTGCAGCTACTACATGATGCTATCATGTCAATATGAACTAAAAACTCTGAGGAATCTTTCCAGCACCTTGTTAAATCTATGTCATAAAGAATTACAGTGG
>JBBPDA010000041.1:34822772-34853861 GCA_037974385.1 Arnoldichthys spilopterus | reverse complement strand
CATGTCAATATGAACTAAAAACTCTGAGGAATCTTTCCAGCACCTTGTTAAATCTATGTCATAAAGAATTACAGTGGTTCTGAAGGCAAAAGGGGGTACCAAAGAGAATGAGATCTTGCGCCATCTTGTGGACTTCAAAAGCAATGTTATCAGAGTAGAAGTATGTACCAAAATAAATGTACATTAAATACAAAAATAATAATTTAAATAAATTGCTGTAATATTGTGTCTAAAAATATCACAATATATTGGACATAAACATTTCTATATAATAGTGTATTATACTTATATCAAGCCTCTTCTTTTCCACTTATTTTTTTCCTAACAAATCATACAAGTGCCGGACTCATGTGGACGCTAGAGTAAACAACTGCCTGTCAGGCACTTTTTTCCACTTGAGCTACAATCCTAATCAAAGCTAAACATGGCTGAAATTGTGGCTAACAAGGAAAGCCTTGTCACCCATCCCCACCTCAGCCATGCATCAAAACGTGCACATTTCCTTGTTAATTGATAGGAAAAGTTCACCTGCTTGATTGATTTTTGCAATGAGGAAATTAACTCTGATTTAATGGATGTTTTAGGAAGATGAATGGAGACTGTGTGTGTGTGTGTATGTGCAATCCTGTTGGGGGATGGGAGGCTTGCATAGCCTACTACATTGACATTTTTTTTGTTGTTGATTAAAATCTGATCAAGACGGAGTGCTTCACTGCCGTATGTCAGCAGTTCAGTTTGCCCAACTCAGCAAAACTCACTGACGTGGAAATGAGCACTTAAGTTGCACGTTGTTCAGAGGCCCGCAGGTCCCTGAATGATACAAACACAGCCTTCATTAGAATATTCCCAAATATTAGTTCAGGCTTCAATTACCACTGAACCATACGCTTAAAGCGATGGTTCAGCTGAAAATCAACTTTACACAACTTTTCTCTCACAGTGAAGGTACTTGAGCTTCCCAAATGTTTTGCACTTGGAGCTATGAAGCTAATGTAGCTACGCTATGGAACTATAAAGCCAGTGGGTTAGTAACAGGCAAACTGCATGGCTAAATGATTACCTGGATTAATCCAGGGTTCAAGCTGTGTAGCTGTGTGATGATTTGCATGCGGTTTAGATGATGCTAAAGGGTGTCTATTATGGTGATCACTGTAGCCTACACAATTCCTTCCCAATAAATGACTTGATTCTCTGATTAAACTAACACTGAAGTCAGTTCAGCTATAGACACTTAATCTACTTAGATACAGTATCAGTTAGCACTGTACTGCCCAGTCCATAAACACTTGTGGAAGTAACTGTCCCTACAATGGGGCAAGGGGATTCTGAAACAATCAACCTGTTCTTTGTATTCGAATGACTTGATTGGGTAAAAAAAAGCTAAATCCTTACATATGACTTAAACTAGATTCCAGGACATTTTGTGATCAGTGTGAACAGACAATTCAGGAAAAACCTTGACAGTTGCCATACGTATCCACTTCTTGTTAACTAAAGTATAGGGTACTATTGGACATCAATATTTTACAGTGTGTCTGTGGGAAATTTTGTCTGTTAAGTCAAAAGAACATCTGTAAAGTCAGACAATGGGCACAAGACGGCTCGCAACTGATGTTCCAATTCATTCCAAGTGTTTAGTTGGGTTGTGTTGAGGTCAGAGCTCTGGATTTTTTCTGCACCAAGCTCATTAATCCATGTTAATGGTACTTATTTTGTGCACAGGGTTACAGTCATGCTGGATTAGGAAATGGCCTTCTCCAAACTGTTGCAACAAAATAAGCATGTTGTCAAAAATGTCTTTTGAGGCCTAAGCATTAACATTGCCATGCACTGAGAGTTAGGGGGGTTTGCATACTTTTGGCTATATAGTTTACATTACCCTTGTAGCTCTAACACAGAATTAATGAAGCACCAAATGTGTCTAAACTGGATCTGAGGTAAGGGCAAAATTATGTAAATTAGAATTTTAGCTGAATCATTGCTTCAATTTCTGCTTATATAAAGCTGCAGTGAGTTGGCTTTCTTGCTGCTGAGTTTCAAAGAAACTTGTGGGGAAGTTCATAGAGCTATAAAAATGTTTTCAGTAATGATTTACCAAGATGCAGCCGAGAGGCTGCATGTCCTTCATGTAGGTACACCATAAATCTGCCATTTTATACTCCCATTCTATCCTTTTCTGATGCTCTCTCTCACTGACAGGCCTGTGGCTTTGCACTTTTAATGTTACTTTTGCCCCCTGGAAAGACTGGCTGGGCATTAAGCACCTCAGCCATAAATTGTCTACGTCAAATAATCTGGCGATTCCCTCTCTCGCAGGAGGCGATATTACCCCAATTCATAATGATAATCCTAATTCATAATCTGGCCATGGAGCACTGGTCTGTGCCCGGGAGAGTGCTGATGAAGAGACAGGGGAGAGGGTGAGGAGAGATTGATTCTCATTAGCTGGTCCTAATAAAGATGAACTGACAGCTTCTCTCATCGACCAGGCAGGGCGCTTCATCATAATTGGGCCAATTTATTTCATGAGCGCAAGGGTCAACAGCTTCTGATCGGTCCATGAGCAAGTACGAAATAAAATATGGAGAACTTTTAATTTCGTCTCTTGGAAAACTTTCGACTCATGGGGAGGTTACTCAGGATAGGCCCAAATACCGCTGAGCTTGCCTTTTTGGGAGATTTATCTAGTTTTTACATTTACATTTACAACATTTGGCAGAGGCTCCTATCCAGAGCAACATATATGAGTGTTTCTTAGTCTACAAAGAAAACCTGTCACAACAGTAAACCTAGACTTAGATTAAGAGCTGCTAGTCAACTAAGATTCTACCCAAGCTGGTGCTAATCCTTTACACATAAAATAAATTTTGGTATAGTTTAAGTATAGTTAGTGGTGAGTTTGTTAGTTATGTTTGGACATGTAGTTATTATCCCAAGTTCTCTGTCAAGACATGAGTTATTAGTTTTTAGTCTTTACTGTCATTGAACAATGGAGCAATAATGTCCAAAATACAAAAACTTTTGGCTAAATGAACAATCTCAGGCTGCCTTTTCTGATCCTAAGCCGCAGAGCTGTGGTTTCCAATCTTTTTCCAAACTTTAGGTGCTTAGGAACTGTAAGAACTTTTCAAAGTTTTTAGAACCACTGGAGGATTGTACATCCTCACAGCAGGAACTGAAGATGATTTTTCTCTTGCTTGTTTTTGCTATCCGGTGTCAACCAGAGGAGGATGAGTTGCCCCTACTGAGCCTTGGTTCCTCCCAAGGTTTCTTCCTACAGCTAGGGAGTTTTGCTCTTTGGGGGCTTGGACCCGGTTTCTGTAAAACTGCTTTGTGACAACGTCAGTTGTAAAAAGCGATATATAAATAAACTTGACTTGACTTGACTTGGTTATAGTTCTCAGAAAGCCATTCTGAGGAACTTTATTAGCTCCTACTTCAGGTTAGCGACTTTTTCACATTAGAGAATCCATGAGTTATGTTAATGTATGATGATTAGTCCAGAAAAAAGCATACAGGGATTGGTCTATATAAAAGTGTATAGGGACTGGTCTAGATTATATTGTACAGGGATTTGTCTAGACAAAAACATATGGTCATTAGTCCAGACGAAAGTGTACAGGGATTAGACCAGATGAATGTAAGCAGTGATTGCAGCTGCCATTTTTTCAAATAATCCTTGTAAAACATTAGTCACAAAAACAGCTCTTGGCATTAAAAAATGAGTGAAAAAAACAAGAACAAATGAGCAGTGAACAGTGAAGTTCAGGCTTTACACTGACACTTTCAATCACAGTGTTTTCCATCTTCACATTTGCGGCCCTTATGCCAATGGTCGGCCAGATTATGCCAACTCAGCATTTCTATTGGCAGTGCAATTGCAAACAGAACAAAAGCCCTTGAAGGTGTGTAGTTCTCAGGGGAGCTCTTTAGTGGGTAGTTCTACTCAATAAGCCGGTAAAACGGTTTGTTCTGAAAGCACCTAATGTAGACCAAACTGTCGCACAAAAAGGGAGGGGGTGGTTTGCACATTAGCCTATGTTTTGCTGTTATTGAGGAATGTTTTTCCACCAAATTTCAAAATTAACAGAAAAGACTGAAATCATTTGGTTGCTTTTCCTGAATACTGAATATACTGAATTTGTAGCTTTAGTAGCTTGCCTTTCACATGTACTGAATACTGAATACAGAATCAAATAATGTTACTACACTATTCAACTGACTTGGGCTAGCACTACAACTTACTCCCCCTGCTAACTGCCACATTGTTGTAGCTTGGTACTGATACATGGCCTAGTGGTTGGGACCCTTTACCGGTCCTGATCCACCCATAACCCCACTCTTTTACTGTATTAAAAAAGACTACAACAAGTATAGAACCAACAAACTTAAAAAAATTATAAAAATTCTATGTAGAGGTTTTGCTTTAGCTCAGACATCTTGGTTGACTAGCAGCTCTTAAACCAAGTCTAGATTTACTGGTGTAAGAGGTTTTCTTTGTAGACTAGAAGGCACAGTGTGTCACTCTGGGTAAGAGGGTCTGTCAAATGCTGCAAATGTAAATGTTACATGTAGCAGCTTTTCTAAGCTGTCACACACACAAAAATTGAAAGTAACGCAGCTTAGTGAAGTTTATTTAAAGTTTTTTTTTATTGTAAAATTGAAAAAAGGAGAAAGAGAGAAAAAGCCCCAATAAGCCTTATTTATACATACATATTAATGTCAGAAATGAAAGTAAAAGAAACAAAAAGCTCATTCATAAATAAATATATAAATAAACCCAAACAGAATAAAGTTCCTTCCAATAATTTAACAGAAATAAATAGAAAACAATAAAACCTTTTACACATTTAATTGTCAAAGCAGCAAGTTCAAGAGGGAGAGAGGAACGGGACAAAGTCGGTTTGCTGTTTTTCTGGCCAGAACCTTCGGTGAGGGGCGTGGGATGGGGCAAACTTGCCTGGCCCCGCCCCATTCTGCTAAAGCCACTCCTACTGATGTCTGGCTGTGTCTACTGTTGCCCAGGCAACAGCCTAAGAGTTCAAAAGCTGTTATTTATGAATGTCCCATGCTTCCCTCCAAAGCATTTCATTAACATAGTTTCATAATAAGATTCAATAATCAGTTTACATCTGTCTTGTACATTTGTGCTAAGAAACCCCGAAGTGTTAACACAATCTTCGACAGCAAAAACCCAAACCCTCCCCCACCCCGCTCCATATTTGTCTTCCTTTTTCTCACATTTTCTATCCTGACAGGCCAATCCAGGTGCCTTGTAATCAGTAAGGTCATGACTTCGAGAATAAACAGCTGATTTTGGATCAGGAAAGACCCGGAGCCTTCAGCCCACCCCCAAGCTCCAACAGTACCTGAAAAAAGATTCCTGTGCTAACAATATTACCCCGTCCGCCCACCCCTCCCCACCCCGTACAGTATACTGATTTCATACTTCATGTTCAAGCCATCTCCCAACCCACTGCATTCATTATATTAACACCATAAGAGTCTAAATCATTCATCAGAAATATCATAGTGTAATAAGTCCTACGTTCCTAGTTCAGACCCCCCACGCTCTCTTCTATACAACCACATTCTGAACTTTGCGGAGCGGTTAAAAGTCATGAGCGAGGCTTGAATTCTGGCAGTAAAATAACTTTTTACTTTTAAAAAATGAAAGAAAAAAGAAAAATGACAATACAAGTTGAATAGAAATATTGAGGTTCTTATGTTTTTTTTTTTTGATATTGTAATGCAGCTTGCTTCAGCAGAGGATAGTGGCAAACAGGAAGAGGAGGAAGAAGAGATCGAAGCTAACATGGCTTAATTCAGGTAGTAACAGCATATAGAAAAAGCACAGTAAATAAAACCATACTTCCGAAATTCCCCACACCTCTGAAATACAGTGAGTTTCCGCCTTCCTTCCTAGTCCTGCAATGCTTCAGCCACTGACAGCACATATGTCAAGTGTCAGTCGTGTCTAAAACTGCAGCGATGTTGAATGCACAGCTTTTTTGTTGTTGTTGTTGTCAGTGTGTGGATGCTGTATGTTGACATGGCCTTTTAAAGGAAAACCCAAGTTCGCTGAGTTTTCCCCAAGCGATTAGTGGCAAACGACTCCCTCAGCTGGCCTGCGCTTCCCTACCTCATCTGTGCAGAATAATCGATGCCGTTCTGTGCAGAACCATCCGAGTTAATGCTCGTTAGCATCCTCATTTGTACTGCGCTGTGCCTTTCTGTTCAGCTCTGCTCACACCGTGTTACGTTTTCACCCCAGACCCTTGGAGGTATTGGTTGAGAACAAACAAAGGAACCAAAAAAAAGAAAAATAAATAAATAAATAAATAAATAAAATCAGTGCAACGATGCATTTTTTTTGTTTTCTTTTCCTTTTACTAGAAAAATGTCTCTCTACGTGTCTAGCAAATAGCATGCACAGAGTGTTAGTTAACTATAGGCAGGGCAAGCTATGAAAGAAGAAAAAAGTTAAATTTTTTTGGCAATAAATAGAAGTATAAATAAAGTCATATTTATTTTTTGTTGTATTTGTACAGTTTGTTTGTCTGGCCAACAGCATATAATACATCTCCCACTGCCAAAAAGCTCACTAGCGCTGCCATAGGCCCGGAATGTTCAGTTGCATGACTCTTGCATCACTTTTGCATCATCTGGCTGCAGTTTGTCCCAAAATGATAATGGCGCTCGCTGAGATAATGGGCGCATTTATTCCATGCCCTCGAGTACGCCCACTGCACACCGGGTGGGAGATGGCGACATCCAAAATGAGCTGTGCCCACCCGCCCTCTTTTCCCAAAAACCAGCAAGCTTATCTAATGTTGTGGATACATATTTTTCTCCCGCAGCCTCATGCGAGACACTTCCTTCCACCACATGACTGGAATGTGCTGGGACAACATAACGAAAGGCAGCCTTCCTTTTAAGTCTCATACTTCTATCTGGGGAGGAGGTTTACCCCATTTAAGAACATCAGCTGCCAGCTGTGTGATAATCATTTACTGGCAAAAAGACCAATAGAAATGGTCCAAAATTATTTATGTCTTCTATGTTTGTTACAGTTGTTCTTTCTGGAGATACACAATTTTCTCATGACTGCTATGGTTCACATCTCTGTCTGATTCGTGGCCAAACAGTAGCAGGTGCAGCACAAGACTAGATCTTATGCTGTCTGGTTCGCACAGGTAGTTATTAATGTCTCAGCAGAGCAAACAGAGTTTCAAAATAATCTTTTCGCACAGTATCCTAGTGGCCAATGGCAGTTTATACTGTACAGAGTAAATGCTAGCTAAGCATTCACCGCAGCAAGAGTCTGCTGAACATCGACAAAATGTATGCTGGAGAAAAAGCACAGTGACTGAACTCTAATGAGACCCATTTAAGTCGGCAACTTTCGGCCTTCGTTCAATTACAGTAAGCAGGGTTTCAAGCGTCGGAGCAGTGTGGACAGCGCTGCACAACTGAGACTTTATCTGTGGCGCTAACGGTCTGACCTCTGGTGTAATGTAGCCTCATGGTTTTGTTGTTGCGCCAAAAGCAATCAATGCAACCAACCTGGGTCGTAGAAATGTGGCAAATGGAAAAGGTCAGGGTTAACAGTGGAGTGACCTTTTGTAATAGCTGTATTTTTACTTAAATTGTATTGTTTCTATGCATTTTGGCATGCACATCATCACTTGGTCCCTAGTCACTAGCTCCAGCAAAGAATGACAGATATCACATCGGAAGGGCAGTGAGCAAACTGTGGTGTGAACACACATACATGTGTTTATTCTGTCTTAGACCTGAGCTGAACCCAGGCACAAATAAACCCTTTCTAGCCTAAAGTGAACTACACAGTATCAAAAGCTAAACTCTGATATGGTCTTTTCATGGCCTAAAATGAAAACATGCCTAAGAATTCAAGAAGGAATGTGTTCTTAAAATACCACCGTAGAGCAAACCACAATGGAGGAAGTATATAGCAACAGCCACACCTCATCCTATATCTACTATAGTCTAAAAACCCTTAGATGACCTGAACATATTCTCACAGTCGATGTGTGTTTTATGACCCAGCTGTCTACGTCTGGAAATCTAAGGATGCATTTGATCTCAAAAAGCAGATTGTAAAAGTGTATCCGCTAACATCTTCTAACCTCTATTTCTGTCGTAGAGCAGTAGAATATCTACATGCAAGATAAAAAAAAGTTAAAACTCACTTAAACATTTACAAGGCTACTTTCCAATGCTGTCAAATGACATCATAACTCAGTGAAGTTGACTCAACGACCTGATGTAATTTTGGCACAGCCAGGATGACATTAATTGGGCCTGGTGTAATGCAAAGAAAGGTTTTCACCATCCATAATATGCTTCCTCTTCACTGTGACCAGATTTGTTTTGAAAAATATTTCATTTTCATTGATTTCATTTGAACTTTACTGTTGTCGCAAGAAAGTGTTTTAACTATTTGACAAGACCTCTGCTTTTTCAGTAAAATAGCACAAAATGTCAGGACCCCTTCCCAAAAATGACGGTCAAGGCCCTGTGGAGAGTTTGGGGGTGGTGGTGGTTTGGCCACAAGTATAATGTGGGATAAACTAAACCGTCACTATAGTAACACAGCATCAACCCAGGGTAGTCTGCACTGAAAATGCATTTCTCTTAGTTCTAACACCATGTTTAAAGCAGTTGTAAAAATATTTGATATACACATGACTCCGTTAATTTCACAACACAGTTAATTTCTGGATTAATGCTTCATTTTAAGTTATTAGATTACATTGCATTGGCAAAAAAAATAGTTTATTATGATTATTAGTATAAATAAATTATTGGTTGAACATTGGTGTATTTTAACATATTGCATTTTGCATTGTTTTATAAAGCGATAATCTACTCTAGGCTGGGTGTGATATTGATCTTACTCCTCTTTGTTTTGCACCTTAAGCATGGGAATATCACTGTAACACACGGTGTTCTTTTATAATACTTTTATATTAAAAAAAGACCAACACGTCCCTTTCTTCTAGCATTTTTGGCAAAATCCTCTCTTGTAAAGTCAATTTTTAGGATTATTAGTGTAAATAAATATAATTGTTTGTTGAACATTGGTGTATTTAAATGTTGTATTTTGTTTTATTAATTTGTATTAAGTGATAATGTACTTGAGACTAAGCCTTATATTGATCTTACTCTGCTATGTTGTGCATTAAGCAGAGGAATAGTACTGCAACACAGTATCGAGAGATGTTATTCCTTCATAATTCTTTATATTAAAATAATCACCAAAACACCCCTTTCTTCTAACATTTTTGGCAGAATTCTCCTGCAATGTCTTTCAGATCCATAACTTTAGCTGCAGACACCTGTCTCAGCGACTCATTGGTCTATCACTCAACACAAAACACCACAAGCAGTGTGATTTCGCCCCTGCACGGCCAGTTTGTCCCAGGCACAAAGCCGATTGGCTAGTCCCTATTTGCGCTGAATAAAGCATCTGCTAGCGTGAGGAGCCGCTTACAGAGTGAAATGCTCTGTCACACCGAATCAAGTTCAGCAGCTTTTACAGTCCTGGACAGCTGGACATGCTACGTTCCATTTCCCTGACATCTTATTGGTGGTAAATGGCAGACTGACTCCTATGGTATAAAGGTCCACATGAATGAGTGGCTAATAAAAATAAATAAATAAATCATCATTTTGAATAAATGTGCATTGTACTGCCTTTCGATGAGTGTGCATGATCAAATAGGAACTTATGTATGAAGTATCAAACAGGGCAACAATGCCTGTGGGCACATGTTCCAGTTCATTCTTTAACGAAACTGGGATAAACCTGATTTGTTTTTTTCATTTATTTATTTTTGTTGTGGTTATTTGGACCAAAGCAGTGTTACGATGAACTCTGCTTCTCGGGCCCTTAGTCTCGCGGTTCTTGTGCTTGAGTTTGCTGTGCTCAGACCTGCTCTGATTCAAAAGCTTTCACCTAATGAGATGAAATAAGAGAATATAATATACGATACTACAATAAACTACTCTCTTCATAGGTTTCGTATGTTTGAATTTTTTGAGTTCACACGCTGCTTTGTCAGTTTTAAATCTGTTAAAGAAAAAGTTTAATCATAATGCTAATGTTGCTAACAGTGAATGAAAGCCATTAGTCACCACTTAGCATTATTCAACTGATACTGTGCTTAGTGTTGACTAGGAGCTTCCACTCATCGGTAGGAACATTAGCATACACGATTGCATTATCCTTTAGTTATGATCTTATCTCTAACTATAACTCTGTGCTTTGTAGTGTGTTTATGTAAGCATGCACAATAGAGTGTGATTGTGATAATTACATAGGGCACTGTAAGCACATGTATTACACTTGAATAGGGTTAAATTCTAATTATAGGTTTAACAACAGTACAAGTTATACCCTTGGGCTGTCTGTATTTTAATGCGTATTTGATGTTGTATTACACTCCTATCAACTGCACTATGGTGATACTGGGGATTGCCCATTTGCAAGGAAACCATAAAAAAGCACTAAAATGGTTTCAACGATGTAAGACCACCCCATTGAGATTGTATTTGTCTTATTAATAAAGCGCAGCATTTTCTCCAAAGATTCTTTGCAATGGGGTTCAGCAAACAGCCTTCTTATCTGCCCATCTGCATCAACAGCTACATAATTAACATACCTATTTCATTTGTTCTGCCATAGAAAGGTGTACACTATTTGTAGACTGTTGTTTTTTTTTTTTCTAAAACGAGGTGTGGCTGTGAATGAGAGATCAGAATGCCCCCAGAACCATTGCATCTCAAACCAAATTCAATATAGCCTAGGCTGCGATACCCCACTAACCATTATCTGTCCCTTAGCCATTAGACTCATATCTTTGCTCACATAACCTGGAAACTATTTATTCACAAAGTTTTTTTTTTTCCTATAAGAAAACAAAAACCCGGCCCCACCCCGTTTTTACATACACTATACACCCTGAAGTATTCTGTCTAATTCATAATTGTAATATTTTTAAGCAGTAGCCTGTATTGTAAGATAATCATCATTGATAATATTGAATGTTACTGTAGATAGAGATTAAAAAGATTTGGTCCTCTGGTCCCCCGCAGGGGCCGTGGGTGAGAGAGGGAGAGAAAGAGAGAGGGAGAGAGATCTAGAGAGAGATAGAGTGAGAGAGATGTAGTGATACTGCTTCTGTGGAACTTCTAATGAGCCATATACAAGAGCTCTGCAGAAGAGAGGAGAATCGAGAGAGAGAGATAGACAGAGAGAGAGAGAGAGAGAGAGAGAGAGAGAGAGAGAGAGAGAGAGAGAGAAAGACTTAAGTCCATCCAAGTGATGAAAATGCTTCTCAGATTTTTTTCCCCTTGGATCTTCACATTTGAACCCTCATTAGTCCATAAAAGTAAAAGCCATGGGCGTCAATCGCTCTCTCCCTTTCAAAGCTCCTGTACAAGGATGTATCCGCCTCTGTGACGTCAGTCCGCCGCGTCTGGGAGCAAACCCGAGTCCCCACAAAAGCCTCACTGTCTCTCCTAAAGTGTTCGATGAGTAAGATCATATTTTATATTCTTTTTTTTTAAGGAGAGGTTGTTTTTTTGTCCTGTTTGGCTTCCTTGCTGCTGGCTCTTCTTGTTAGTTGTTCCCTGTTCGGCTAAACTTTCATCGTCGTGCTCTTACACGCAAAAGGTAAATCTGATATGTTTTTTTTTTCCTATTTTCCAAAACAAACAAACATAAAAACCCTTCATGTACTTATTTTTCCTCTGTGTTTATTTGTTTCTTCTTTCTTCTTTGTACTTGTATTTTTTTTATTTCATGTTGGTCTCTTTTTGTGTGTGTGTGTGTGTGTTGGTTTCGCAAGAAAAAGTTTTCCATCCATCAAGATGTCAAGACTGCAACTGTTCAAAACCTGTAAGAGAAAGAAAGGAAATGTCGGACCTGGACTCCAGAGATGCACACAAGCCCAGGATGGCACAGTGGAGGGGGAAGCACCTCTGCCTGACAGCTTGATGTGTGCATGTCAGACATGTAACTATCACACAGCTCAGTCATACTGTAGCTAGAAATGATCCAATGTGGCCAGATCCGCACAGCAGCCCGAACACCATCTCGAAATCTCAA
The DNA here is from genome assembly GCA_037974385.1 of Arnoldichthys spilopterus. NCBI lineage: Eukaryota > Metazoa > Chordata > Actinopteri > Characiformes > Lepidarchidae > Arnoldichthys > Arnoldichthys spilopterus. The sequence continues at coordinate 34,841,725 of JBBPDA010000041.1, read as the reverse complement.
CTTCGACATAGGGACGTGTCAATTACAGAAATTCATGTACATGGCGATACACAAATATTTATCTGTAGAATTAGCATTATAGAGAAATGTAAATTATAGACAGTTACAAAGGCAGTAAAATGGTGATTTTTTTGGTGTAACAGGTCAGATTAGTTTCTTTAATCAGTGATGTCAATATGACTTAGATTCTGATATCATTGTACATCCCCACTTTGAAAGTCTAGAGTGAACATGTGACTATAGCAGAGATGTGGCATAGTTACACTCAACATGGTTTTGGTCTGATTTTAGGGAAAGTTAGTGTATTAGTAAAAGGAACCAATCTGCTTGCTGGTAAAGACCCAATTGCAGAAAGCCCACCTTTTCTGTGTTGATATAGAAATCTATAGTAGGCAAAAGAACCTAAAAAAAGAATTATGTGTGTTATTTAAGCCAAACAATTGAAAATATTTATGCAATTTCAGTCAAATTTTACTTTAATTTCTGAAACATAATTGAGGATTTTAGTTTGTAATTTATATGACTCTCTTTATTCAAAGTGATGTCAGTCTGGTCTGGTATGGCTGGAAATAACTGCCCTGGTGCATTATGGTATTCTTTAATGTATATGGCTAAGATGACAATATAACTCTAGTTGACTTGCCAAGATGAGGACTACCAAGAGGATAAACCTCTGACATTTATTTCATTTCTTTGGCCAAATTTGTAAAAATAAGTGTAACGTTCTGGTGAAGGCTAACACAAAGCCTCACTGTCCATCCTAAAGTGTTCCATAAGTGTAATCATATTTTATATATTTTTTTTCTTAAGGAGAGGTTATTTTTTTGTCCTGTTTGGGTTTCTTGCTGTTGGCTCCTCTTATTCCCTGTTTGACTGAACTAAGATCTTTTCGTGTCCAGTTTATTCAGACTACATTTGTACAGTTATTTGAAAGCACTGTCTGATGAGTCGCCAATTAAAAAAAACCACACCCACATTCACATTCTGTTTGGTGTGACTGAAAAATATAATTAAATAATGAAATAATTGTGACAGGCTGAGTCTTGCTGGAACATTGCTGTGAGGTATTGATTGCATTTAGATAAAATAAATAATAAATCATTATCGTTAAATTAATTAATAAATTAATGATTAGTAAGCAGCAGACCCACCTGTGCTGTTAGCTGTGTGTGTATGAGTGCTCTGAACGAGGGTCAGTAGGGACGGCTGGCGTCCTTCGGCCGCTTCAGCTGCACTTTCAAGCGCTTCATGCCAATCTGGAAGCCATTCATGGCCTGGATGGCTGCCTGGGCACTGGCGGGGTTATCGAAGCTCACGAAGCCTGTGGACAAACATACACACTCACATAAGGGCTGATTAAGAATAGTTTTATGAGACTTATTTTAAGGGCTTTAACATAAAGGACATTTGTTGTCATTTTGCATGTTACTTTATTCCTCCTCACTACTTTGTTTGTCTGTTGTTGAAACATTTTAGCACCAAGGTCCAAGAGGTCCACGAGGCCCATCCTCATCAGAAATAGAAAGCTGTAGTGCTCTGTGTTCTACTTTACTGCAATTTTGGTGGCTTATTAGTCTATGTGTATGTGTGTCTGCTTCTCTCACCGAAGCACTTGCTCTGGTTGGTGGCTCTGTCCATGAACACTTTAGAGGAGATGACGGAGCCAAAAGGCAGAAACATCTGCATCAGCTCATTATCACCGAACTCCTGCGGCAGGTGATAGATGAACAGATTACAGCCTTCTGGACCTGAAACACACACACACACACATACACACACATGCACACACATGCACACACACTGCATGATGATAAACAGTATAAAATACCAACAAACAGCAAAATATCAACACATTTTTCTTATTAAAAGAAGCAGTTGTTACAAATTACTTTTCATTGTTAAATCCCATTGCAAGTCAACAGAAGGAAAATAAGTGGGGAGTAGACCAGACTGTAGATGTCCCCTTTTGACGTGATGGAAAATCATATTTTCAAAGTCTCATTCCCAGTATGACTATTAAAGACATACATTTCTATAAAAAACATTTGGGAGGCCTCTCAAATTATGTTTTGATCTAAAGATATTAATACAATATCTGCAAGAAACAAACTTAAATAAGACACAAAGTTAAACAGTGGCATGCTCAGAGCTTTCTGAAACAAAAACATTTCTGAAACAGAAACATTCTGCAAAGAAAAGTTAGGAACAAATCCTAAATTAAGAAGAGAAAGTTGTTTGCTGGCTATACAAGACTTTCAGTCCAGGGGGTGTAGTCATAGTACTGAGTGAAATGGTGCTGAAACTAAAACTTATGCCATGTCAACTATTATGTTTGATTTTTTTCCAATGTGTTAAAATCTGAATTTTGCATTACATTTTTGCAGAAATATGCTTTATGCAGAAGTTTGCTCCATGCAGACCCTTTTCAACTTCACTTAGAAAGTCCATAAAACATGTCATTTCACCAGGGGTGCACAAACTTTACTGGAGTGAAACTAAAGAAGCAAACTTCAGACACCAAACACATCCGGGCGAATCTGTTATGTAAAATTGTTACATAAAGTTGAAATTTTATGTTTATTTAACAAATAAGAGTAAAATGCTCAAGGCTGCTCACCTTCTCTCTGCTGTTGCTGCTGCTGCTGAATCACCTGAGGTGGCTGTGGCAGTGTCTGGCCTATAGGGGTCAGTGTGGTGGTGGGGTAAATGGCTGCATGATCAGAAATGAGCAAGAGCACAAGCACACACACACGCGCACACGCGCACACACACGCACGCGATTATGATGAAGGGAACAGAGGGAGGGAAAACAGAATGACAAGAAGCACATTGACCTTTATATTCTAATGGGAGATTGACAGAATCACAATGCAACTTGAAAGCACATTAATCAAATATCAACCCGATAGCAGGTGACAGATTGTTCAGGACCACCATGATAGCTGTAATTTTCCTTCAGGTCTTACGAGCAGACAAAAAGCGATAATTTTATATCAGGTGACATTACAGAGACAACTGCGACCTAATCAGGGCACACACCTTAAGGCTCTGACATTCAGTTCACTCAACCAGACATTAGCATTTGCACCTAAACACCCCTGCCCACCCCATACCCACTCACTTAGTGTATTGATGGACCCTGGTGAAGGTCTGCTGCAGTATGCCCGTTTGTGTGTACCTGTGTATTGCTGGACCCCGGTGAAAGCCTGTTGCAGTGTGTCTGCTGCAGTGGGGCTCTGGGTGGAGTATGGCGGCAGGCTATTGGTGTACACGGCTTCCACTGGGTGTCCATTGGGCTGGGGAGCGATTCCGGTGAAGCCGTTAACGATGGGGGTCACTATGCTGGGCACAGCAGAGGACGCCAGGTTAGCCGGCGGAGAACTCAGTCCTGCAAAGACAAACACTGACTTCAGACTGATGCAATACACTCATTAAATACATGACTATGCATGGAATGTTAAAGGGCCATGGAGTCTATACATTTTTAAATTTGTACTGTATGTAACAAAAACAGACATTCTTATTTTGTATGGTCTATTTACCACTTTCTGTATCAAACAGGCTGTTCCTATGATGCTTCTGCAGCTCTATTTCTATTACATTAACTGCATAAACTAGGGAGTCAATATAATATACATTGGAATAATATTTACATTGCATACGATCAGCTGTTGTATTGTAAAAAAGAAAAAAAATTGTTAAAAATAAAAATTGTGTTTTGGCCTATAAACAATTTGAAGAAAGCCTGAAAAATGCTATTTGGGCCATCCCTAATAAACGCTGTTCGGGTCATCCCTAAAAATGCTATCCGAGGCAACCCTAATAAATGTCATTCAGACCATCCCTACAAAATGCTATTCAGGCCACCCCTAAAAATTCTATTCGGGTCATACCTAGTAAATGCTATTCAGATCATCCCTAATAAATTCTAATTGGGGCAGCAGTAAAAAATGCTATTTGGGTCCTCCCTAATAAATGTCATTTAGCCTTCTTTAATAAATACTTTTCCTAAGAAAAACTACTTGGGCCATCCCTGATAAACACTATTCGGGCCATACCTAAGAAATGCTATTTTGGCCATCCCTAATACATTGTATTCAGGCCATCCCTAAAAAATGCTATTCAGACCATCCCAAAAAAGCTATTTTCCTATATGCTAATGCTATATATAATTTATGTTTAGCTCATTCTTAGCAAATGCTATTTAGATCATCCCTAATAGATTATATTTGGGGCATCAGTAATAAATGCTATTCAGGCCATCTCTAATAAATGCTAATCATGTCATCCCAAGTAAATACTATACATGCCATTTATACTGTTCAGCACAGTATGGTGATTTGGAAACTATCAGGCTTAATGGGTGTGTTTGAGTTGGTGATTTTCCAAACTGTGCTGGACACTGGTCCACCAAGCCTGGAGCTGTGCACCCCTTGATTAAAAAGAATGTGTAACTAAAGTACAGTCAACCAAATATTATTCAGTCTGAAGTTACTGTGTCTATAACCCACTTTTTATCATTAACATGTGAGTGTGCTGTGTGAAGAATGTGCGAGAGCAGCTGTGCAGATGGAGAGTGAGCTCTGAGAAAGCAGTGTGATGGGTGGGTCCCTCAGGGCACCTCTAGCTTAAAAGAATGTGTAATCGAAGTGTGTGGTGAAACATGCCAGACGACAGCCAAACCAAATTCACGGTTGAGTTTAAATGTGAGTGGACCTGGCGGAGGCCCTGCTGAGGGCAGCAGTGTGGTCAGTCGGGCACGGCAGACCGAGGGTACATTTGAGAGCGTTTGACTGTGAGACTGCACTGGCTAATGCTAGAGACATTAACGGCACCGCACATCAGGACCACTTGTCTTTGTTGTCAGTCAAACCGAGAAGAAGCAGGAGACTGTGCTATACCAGTGGCTAAATAGCTCAAGGCAAAGTGTGCGCATGCACACACAGACACACTCATACACACACACACACACACACACACATACACACACACAAACACATACAAACATGCAGACACACTTTTTACGACGCTGGTGACAGGGCAATTGTCTCTTGCTGAACTTTGTAATGATGCAATGTTGGTGCAATTTTCGAGGCAGAAGCACAATGTCATGCTACTGAGTGAAGGGTATGATGCTGAGAGTGAGAGACAGAGAGAGAGAAAGAGAGAGAGAGAATTGAGAAAACAGCCATAATCTGTAAAAATAAAAAAGCAAGCACATCTCTGACTGAACAAGTGCAGAAATATCTGTATAATTCATAATGAAGTGTATAATTGACGCCAAGTTTTTCAGTCTGAAGCTACTGTGTCTATAACCCACTTTTTTTCCTTCAGTGTGTGATCGTGCTGTGTGAAGAGTGTGCGAGAGCAGCTGTGCAGACGGAGAGCGAGCTCTGTGAGAGGAGTGTGATGGGTGGGTCCCTAAGGGCCGGCTCTCCGTCTTCTCACGACACTCGTGTTGTCACGGAAACTAGGGGGTGAAGGCCTGTCACCGACACGAGCTGTCGCTTACCTAAGACAGCCAATCAGAGCCACTGCAGGCTGGATTTACATGCACGGTGAGACACATATGGAAATGAATATGCTAATATTCATGCTTTGATGCATATACACCTGATGCATGTTCCTATGTCTTACACACTGGCCAGTTTATTAGAAAGACCTCCAGTGTAGCTTCACCTTGAGTGTAGGCCAACTGTTGATGCACAGTTTGTGTTAGCCATTCCCTAGCCCTTCAGAGATGGTCAGTTCCTGACCATAGAACTACTCTTGGCTTGACATTTGCAGGTGGAGGACCACTCTGAGCCCAGCAGCCATACTGACGTGTGTAGAAACCGCAGCAACACTGCTGTGGCTGATGCACTACCATGTCAGTGACACTGCTGGGCTGAGAGCGATCCCCCATTGAAAATAACATCTGGCCAGTCCTGAGGTCAGAAAATGACCCATGATGGAAGAGGCAGAGGCTAAAAAATGGTGCATGACAGCAGAGGGACCCATTTAATGGTCATCGTAAAGTGGCTCATGAGTGGAAGTGCAAAGAAGGTCTTTCTAATAAAAGATGATGAGTTTATATTGTACACCAGCACAGGCAAGTGTCTCACTCTTCAGAACAATAAATTAAGGCAAATTATGCTACAGCATTTAGGCACAGGTGCTAGCATCAGAAAACACAGCGCAAATGTGTGCATTTACCTGGCTCAGATTATTTATAGCATAAAACTACAACACGAAAAAATGTGGCCTGCCACATTCCTACCTGTTTTAAAGTGGGTTTTTTTGGCATTAAGTCCTTACTGAACTACCTTTTTTAGACATGCATTTCTATGAGGCAATGTGGACCCCTCATTTTCTTACAGGGTGATCTTACTCACATGCTACACACTACAGACTGGGGTTGAACTTCCAACACTACGTTAGATTTTCGTCATAACTGTCTCTCTATATAAGAACGTCAGCCATTAATATACATTTCATTACATTCTTGTTTAGCTTGCCTTTTTCATTACCATGGGCCTCTGCCCCCAAGAAGATCAGGTGTGGTTCCCTTCAGTTTAAGATAAAATCTTGGTAAACAGAGCGCTAGTTTCAGGTGCACTGCCACCTTGTCAAGACAACTTAAGGTCTATTTCAATATAGTTTAGTTTACTTTACTTTACTTTACTTTACTTTAGTTACATTAAATTCCAGTCAGATGCAGATGTATTTGAATTAAACTGAACTGAATTCAATTCTATTCAATTCAATTTCAATGAACTACAGATGTGGTTAAATTCAGTTAAATAGAATAGAATTAAATTGAATTAAATTCAATTCAATTTAATTTAGTTCAATTCCAGTGAACTATAGATTTGTTTGAATTAAATTAAACTAAACAAAATTATGTTGAATTAAACTGAATTCAGTGCAGTTCAGCTCCATTGAACTATAGATGTGCTTGGCATTTCAGGGAGTTACATCACTGAACATTTTTGCTTTGTGTTTTGCTGAAAGGTGAGTGTATCATGATTTAAAGCTACTACTACAGCACTACTACAGTGTGTGTGTGTGTGTGTGTGTGTGTGTGTGTGTGTGTGTGTGTGCGTGCGTGCGTGCGTGCGTGCGTGTGTGGTGAAGCAGAGGCCCAGGAGAGCTGTTGTGTCTTTTGCAGTACTTTGTGCTGTGAGTGTCCACAGTAGTGGTGATAAATTATACTGCCATTTCTACCACTGTCTGCTCTGCACACCAGCAGCCTATGGTTTTTACTTCAGTGTCTGCTTCTGCACACACACACACACACACACACACACTCACATACACACACAACTATGAGGTTCAATGGGCGGTCAGAATAAAAACAAAAATGTGCGTGCGTACGTGCGTGTGTGCATGCGTGTGTGTGCGTGCATGCGTGCGTCTGTGCATGTAACAGTGTGACTGTAAGTAACTATCTGACTTGTGTTCACTGATGGGTGATATGATGGCCTCCAATTTAACACACCACTGCTGTCCCGCAGAGACTCATTCACAGTATGACAGCTGCTCTTTAAAACTGATCTCATTGAGCCTTCAGTGGACACATTGGAATGGACATCTACAGTATGTATACACAGTTGGTACACACTTGTGAATATGCTGATGAGTAACATCGTTATAGTATGGCCACGCTTAGCGAGATTTCACACAGCCCTCCATGCAAACTAAGACCTGGCTTTATCACTTCAGTTATGTGATTTTCGACATTATTATCACTAACAGTGCTGATCTGCTCATCTCTGCTAGGAAATAACCTGGATTAACCCTTTTACAGAGAGGGAGAAAGGTTCATTCTGGCTGATTGTTTATGTTTTAAGTCATTATTTTTTGGCGGCAGCCGTGGCCTTATGGTTGAAGAAAAAGGGCTGTACCCGGAGAGTTGTTGGTTCAATCCCAGAAACAGGCAGAAAAAAATGTGTGTGAGGTGAGTGAGTAAACAGTGCTTTCTTTCTCACACCTTGGGCAAGAGACCTGGGCACAGATGTGCAGCCCACTGATTGTGGTGAGTATAATCACAGGTGTCAGGGATGGGTTAAATGCAGAGGGAAAGCTTACTGTCCACAGTGTGAGTGTCACAAAAATCTGACTTTCACTTTAACCCTATTCCAATCGGGATGGATTTGGTGAATTTCCACCAAGTTAAATGAAAAGATGATACAAAGCTGAACTTGTTGCTGAGTTTTGCAAAGTACCAAAATCACATGTACTACAACATGAGCACATAATGCATAGGAAAAGAACTCAGCTTCACTTACTTTCTTAAAACATTTGATTCTGACATCAGGAATAAAAAATAATGACTTCAATTTGAGTGAGAATGTATGTGTGCTTCAAAACTAATGCACTAAACCTAAAAGAGGCTGAGACAGCTGGACCTGCAATTTTCTTCCCTTTTTAATGCATCCAATGTGCTACTTTAATGTAAGGCCTCTTGAGCCACAACCACTAGAATCACACTGCTTTTTACACTTTTTAAAGTGTAGACGCCAGTATTTAATCTAGTAGCGTGCTCAAAAATATCCCTGTTGATTGTTTTCCAAAATTTCACTCTTACTGAAAATGTCCTACTAAAGTGCCCTAGTGGTTAGGGCCTTGCCCTTGTGAACAGAAGGTTGCAGGTTCAAGTTCTGAACCAGATACTACTGAGGTACCCTTGAGCAAGGTACCAGACACTACACTGCTCCACAGGTGCTGTTGATAGCTGCCCACTGCTCCACATGTGCACGTGTGATGGGTTAAATGCAGAGATCACATTTTATTGTGGTGCACTTTGTGTGATTGAGTATGTTCACAATGACTGTGGGCAGTGGTGGCCTAGTGGTTAGGACACTGCCTTTGAGACCTGAAGGTCTCAGGTTCGAGTCCCGGCCCGGGCACTACTGAGGTACTCTTGAGCAAGGTACCGTCCCGCTACACTGGGCGCTGTTGAAAGCTGCCCGCTGCTGCATGTGTGATGGGTTAAATGCAGAGGTTGCATTTCGTTGTGGTGCTTGAGTGTGTTTACAATGACTTCACTTCAATAAACAGTTTCTACAAACTAGCCACTCTTTTTGATTTTTCAGTTCTAACTGGAGTAGTATACAAACTGATTTACTTGAATTAATTTTGATGAAACAATATCCCTGTATACACACCTGCCTAATACTGAGTGTGTCCCTCCTGCTGCTCAAACAGCTCTGACTGTGCTGCACTGTGTGTTCTGAGCAACACTTTTTAAACCATAGTAGCTCTTCTGTGGGATCAGGACAGGCTAGGCTTCACTCCCCACATGCATCAGTGAGCCCTGGGTGCCCATGTCCCTGTCACTGATTCACCAGTTGTCCTTCCTTGGATCACTTTTCGGTACGTACTAACTACTGCACACCTGGAACACTCCACAAGACCAGCCCTTGTCAATGTGGCTCAGATTCTTATGTTCCTGCATCCAGTGCATCTTTTTAAACCATAGTAGCTCAACTGTGGGATCCGACCATCGTTGCTACTAGGATCGCTCTGACTGAAGAATCATGGGATGGCAACGGGCCTAGAAACTAGATCAAATCAGTAACACTTTACTCTAGAGTAATATTCATAAGCCTCTAATTACAACTGACAAGCCTATATAAGCATTAATAAAGGTTTAATCCAACAAGCGCCAGTCATCATTTCACTTTCTGGTGTGAAACTGATTAAAGCAGCCTTTATGACAAGCGATGCTTTAAGGAATAGGCCTTTGTAAACTTAAGTCATAAAAGACATATATAGGTGTCATGTAGCCTTATGAATGATGCCCTTTAGTAGTGTTACTACCAAAACTAAGCATACGCCTGTATAAACAGGTTGCATGCTAATTGGAGTTCAAAAATCACAGGAAAAACATTACCATACCTTGCACTGAAAAGTTTCACTCTGAAAAGCCAACTCTGCGCGCCTCTGTGAACACTTTTTTTAACTAGTTGTCAACTTCGAAAAGCTAAAGAAGTGTATTTCATTAAAAAACTTCCCAAGTAAACAAATCATTAACTGCCTAGACGGAGTCTCCAGCGCATGTTCAGCAGCATGGATCTCTCGTTAGACTCCCGCACGGAGCTCTGATGCCCATCTGAAATGCATATGCGATGGCTGCCTCTTTTCCATGCTTATCGATTGCTCCAAATCAATAGAAACCTGCAACATGCTCCAGTCTCTGGCACTGATTAGCATGGCAAGCTGGGAAAGCTGATCTTCTGCATTCTGCTGGGGCCTGAACTGGCTGTTGTGGACCAGGCCGGTGGGGCTAATGTGTTTCATGTGTATCGGCGTGCTGATCTTCTTGGTCAGCACTAAACAAGAGGGTAGAATTACACACTGCTCTAAAGACCTGAAGCCTAGAGAGAACCGTAACCATGCTCGAAACGCACAACATGGTAACTTGGTTGCCAAGTATCGTTTCCTCTTCAAGCACTTTAGGGTTCCATAGCACATGCACTGTGCATACACATTTGTGCCAAAAGTTGTGCTTCAGTTATTACATTTCCACACCGTGGATTCCAGTGAAACTGAAATGCAAAGCATGAGTCCAGGTCACCTATGTACACTGATATATTATGAGTGCAGAATGAAGATGAATTAATTATTGATAAAATCAGCACTAATTATTAATAACATTAATTAATTGTATTAATTAAAAACACACTATGATGCTGTTGTTCTCTAGAATGTGCAGCACATGCCTAAAATGCTAAAAATGTGAGCAATAGGAACTTATTACTGATAATTATTATCTAATGATATGGAAAATGTTTTATAGTGATAGTTCTGGCCATGTCATCCAGCCTTTAGATGAAACTCTGGCCTGGTATTGTGAGAAGATGACATAACATTGTTTTTTGTGGCTCATTTGTGGTCTTTGGAACGTGTTTGGACCAGTCCTGGATCTCTAGAAGCTCTACTGAACACTAAAACAAAAGTGTTACCACACACAAACTGAAGTCTTATAAGAAGCTTCTAGAACTATAGACTTTACAGATAAAGAGGTTTCTAGAGGGCAGCTTCCATTCCTGCTTTCATTCCAGTTTTGACATGTTTCAGGGTCTCTCCAACAGACCACCACTGAAACAGTGAAGCCTTCACATACATTCAGATTAAACCGTTCCAGGGGTTCTGCGAAAGGTGATAACGGCAGCTTTCTTTTTCACATCCAGATAAAGTGATAGCTTAAAAATACATTGCTGACAAGTCTGAGCTAAACCACCACTTTAAAGGCATTTTATTGCTTTGATCAATGCCCCCCCCCCTGCAGAGAGCAGAAGATGGGATTGATCTGCATTGAGAAAAACCTTCATTTTAGGAAGAGGTGATACTTAGCATCACTGATCGTACTTCATCAAAGGAAAAACAAACTTTTAAAGAATGGAACTGGCTAAAAAAAAGAAATAAGGGGTTAATGTAGGCTTTAACATGGACGTGATTTGGAACACCCTTTAAGACCTTTAACAAGTGACCTTTAGCTGGCCTACTTTTGGCAAACCCTTCACTGATTAGCCATCCGTGCACCGGACTCTAACTGGGCTGCTGCAGACATGCCAGCGCTTTAATCTTCAGCTTTAGTTCTCTGTTAATGTGGAAAACAGCAGTGAGAGTCGTTGACTCGGCTTTGTCACCTCATTTTTGCAATCACGTCGAGTGGGCGCGCAAGAGCTACTCAAACACAGAGCCATCAGCACAGAGAGACGCGTGGAAACTCTTGGATAATCGTTGAGCTTAAGTTCGCTAATCAGGCTTTGGGGGGGACGCAGGGAGAGGGAGAGATAGAAAGCAATTGAGAGGGAGAGACAGAGAGAAAGTTAACTAAGTAAAATTACATTTTTAACTTTCATAACTCTATAACTTCAGTTGCATGACATTGTAAGGGAACCTCATACTTGAACCTTTCATGGGAAAATAGGGCTTTAACTTTAATGTCCGTTAATATAATGAAATTTTATTTCAAGCTATTTTGGAACTTTTTTATCATTCATCTACATCAGGGGTTCTTAAACTTTTACAACCTATAGCCCACACAGCCGATCATAAAAGCTTCCATGGCCCACAAGAAGATTTAAGTAACCCCAGGCCAAGTTTTGCCCCAGCAGAAAGAGTGACGCAGTGTGTTTTGCTAGTTTAATACCTCTGCAGTCCTCTATTTCATGCCATGTGCAAATTTTCAAAATAAATGAGTGTTAGCCTTTCCTACTTGTAGGAGTGTTTTTAAAATGAGGTGTGACTGGGCACATTGTCTAAAGTCTAAAGTCTAAAGTCAGTGGCATTTTATTAAACCATATTTAAGTGGCGCTTTTAATTGTGTGCAGGTGCGCAACACTTGTTATAGGCACAGACATGTGTTGAAGTGCACTAGTAGCACTCGAAAGGCTTAGATGGACTGTGCTGCTCCTGTAAATGACTGTCACTTAGCACACAAGCAGGTCCTTTTCCTTGGCTGAAAACCGATCTGCCTGGTAAATGTGCCATTATAATAGCAATGCACCACAGCTCATGCTCCCTGCCTGTTAAGGGTGAGATGGTTGTGCTGCTCTGACTGGATTATTTCATGTTAAGCCCAAAAATACTTAAGCCCACTGAATAATTTAGAGTTAGGACAACCTTTTGTGTCTTGCGCTGACATGAAATCTTTTTTTTCCTCTGCCAAAATATAAAAATGATTTGGGACACTCCCATAAATATTAGTTGCACCTTGTGCATTAAGCTTTGCATTACATTATAAAAATAGAGCAACTGATTGTCTAAAATGCAAACCAATATGAGGCTATAATCAGTGAAGCTGAATTATGCTGTAAAAAACTGTATAGACCCAACAGTGTAGATGTGTCTGTTAATAGCCATGTTTCCATGATGGATACATTCCAGAAAGAGAAATCTTTTACATTGGCTCACATTGAAAATTAAAACATCACTAGCTAGCTATGTCTAATGCTCTGCTATACCAATCAACAACCTTGATTTAAAGAAGTTGAATTAATATCTGTTATTTAAAATTAGATTTGGATAATATAAAAAAAACAAACAAACCAAAAAAACCTGATGGGCCAGCGACTCCCTATTAATACCACCACGGCGCATTGGTGGGGCCACAGTCCACAGGTTAAAAACCACTGTATTACACAGAATAAAATCCAGGTGGCATTTTTAAATGGTGGGAAAATAAAAGAGGCGTTGGCAGCAACATTGCTAGTTTTATAGTATTTCCACAGTTTCATAGTAAGACGCTTAGTAAGTCTTAAGATTAATAACTAAATGTTAAGCCTGCAGTTTAGTGGGTGACAGACAGAAAGAGAAACAGAGCAGAGCTAGAAAAGGCGAGGGTTTGAGAAAGATGAGAGAAACGGAGGAAGCAGCTCTCATCTAAAGCCTTGGAGGCTGGAATTATAACCCTACCAACAGCTTCTCTGAAATGCCATGGCACAGAGGAGGTGAAGGTCAAGATGTGACACACACACACACACACACACACACACATGCACGCATACATGCACACAGGCACACCACACACACAGTTCTTCCTCTCCTAAGACCAGGGGTGATCAGCTTCTACTCTGTATTATAATCCTGTTTATTGTAAGAACATGAGTTAATCATATAATCAGTCACACACATGAATTTGTGCTGCTCCTTCTGGATCTGTCACTACAGCCAAAGAAATGACTCAAAGCAGCGCACATTAGACACACTGCTCTGACTCAGAGTATTACTGTCCAGCAGCAACAGTCTGTTCCTTTTGGTAGTTTTAATTTTTTCCATGCTACCATATACCCTCAGTTCAAACATTCTTTATGGGGTTTTAGCCCTAAACCACAGTTTATAAGTTTGAAATCACTTTTATTTTAATGTATTTTTATTAGCAATATCAGTATGTAACACTATTGTTATCCAAATTCTATTTTCTTCATACCATTATTTTTCTTTTCTATATTCAGGTTTTTCACTGGATGCACAGCTTCCTCATTGCAACAGTTAAAAGTTGCATTCTTCCCCATAGGAGTGAACTTTGGGGGCATACATTTTGATATGCAGTGTAGACGTGCACTTCAAAAACCACCTGGGATACCATAGCCACCACCTGGAATACGAGAGCCCCCTAATAAAGCCCTAGCAGCTACACAGCAGACCAAGACAACCAGCTGTCACACCCAAGAAACCATTTAGCAGCTGACTGGAATATTTTCTTACAACTGTAGCAACCTCTTAGAACACCAAAGCAATCATTTAGCAAGAGCCTAGAAACCACCTGACACACCAACCACATAGCAACTGCCTGAGGTATCATAACAACCACTAATCACCATCCTTGCAACCACCTGCAATATCACAGCAATTGCTTAGCGGCAATTTAGCAACCACTCAGAATTACAGAGCAGCCAACTAGACACACCCTTGCAACCACCTGGAATACCCCAACAATCACCTAGCAGTAACCATCTAACCAAACCGAGGGAGAAAAGCTAAACAATTACTCCACTCTACAGCACACTTTTGTCTTTAGGAAATTTAAACTTGTACAACAACTTAAACAACATCAACATGAATATTTTAGACTAGACCAAAAGGGCATTTTTTTTACAGATTCTATATAATATTTTGAGGATTCTTATTTATTACATACATATTGATTATGGACTGCACAATCAGAGTCATCTGCACTTTCATATACAGGCACCTTGGATAGTAAATTTATTATAACTTCATTCTCAAAGTAACACAACTTTTTTTTAGAAGAATATACATCTCCTTTAGTTTATCTGGACACATGTAACATTTTTTTCACAAATTATTTGAAAGCTACAGAATCTGCATACTGAAATTTATTCTCTTCATTTAATATATTTATTTATTTTATTATTTTCTGAATTTATTTTACATTGTTAAACCAAATTATTCCAAACATCTGAACAGCATTTGGTCAGATGGTAATTTTATTTAATGACTTTGCAGTATGACAATGACCACTGTCAAAATTACTTTGTAGGTAAAACTTATTTGACTGCTTCTGCGTTGCTGACACATTGAGAACTGATGGAGAGGTTATAATTGACCATGCATTTCATAAACACTCACTGGTGACTTTATTAGAAATCCCTACCTTGTAGCTCCACCTTGCTGGTGTACAGAGACTGCAGCCCATCTGTTGATGCAAAATTTGTGTTAGTCATCCTCTAGTACTTTAGCAGTGGTCAGCTCTTGGCTGGATATTTTTGGGTGGTGGACCACTCTCAATCTACCAGTGACACTGACATGGGTCAAACCCCCAGGCACACCACTGATAGCCAGGGTCACTGCTGTGTTGAGAACGATCCACCACTGAAAATAATATCTGGTCAACATTGGTCCTAGCGACCCAGCAAACTGGGCTGAACTCCAGGACCCAAACTGTAGACTGTGGGCTAGTCTGACTGTGTGGTGATATAGCAATGACTCCGACTGACCTGACACTGGAGTCATTGGGGTGGGCGGGAGGCCGTTCATGTTGAGCGCCCCCACCTGGTGGATCTGAGTGGCAGGAAATGCCATGCTGGGTGCAAGGTAGGCGCCATGAGATGCTGCCATTATGGCTGCCTGTTGCTGCATGAGCTGGAGGAGAGAGAGAGGGATGGAGGAGAGAAAGAGAGAGAGAGAGAGAGAGAGAGAGAGAGAGAGGGAACGAGAGAGCGAGAGAGAGAGAGAGATGTTGGCATTAGACAGCACTTATTAAGATTTGAAAAACTGTACATGCACATAAGTGCACACATGAGAAATAATCACGAGCACTAATTGAATATTTCATCTTCATGAACCCGCCCCAAACGTGTGCACGCACGCTCAGGGGATCCTGTCACGCCGCATGTATGTACATTAGTGTCTTAGTGTGAATAAGTTATGCAGCACTCAAACACTCATCATTAAATAAATCAACACAAACCCACTTTAACACCCCCCCCAAAGAAAAAGGTAATTACAGTTAGCATGTCACTATGGTAACCACTCACTGAACCAATGGGCTTAAAGGCCGACCTGATGGAGTGCCTGGATTTAAGTGACAAGTGTCACTTTCAAAATACAAGACAAAGTTAATAAATAAAGATAAATATTATAAATACAACTAAACTATAATATTAAATAATTACACAGTAATAATAATTGTGTTTATTACTTGTACAACTAATACTGGTGATATGTGCTGTCAGTGCTTATATTATTACATTAATAGTACTGAGCTAAAAATATCACATACAAACACCGATCAGCCATAACATTAACACCACTGACAGGTGAATAATATTCTAGTTATTCTATTACAATTGTATCTGTTTGTGAGTGGGAAATATTAGGCAGCAAGTGAACAGTCAGTTCTTGAAGTTGATGTGCTGGAAGCAGAAAAAATGGACAAGCGTACGCATTTGAGCCACTTTAACAAGGGCTTTATTGTGTTGGCTAGTCGACCGAAACGGCATCTCCAAAATGGCAAGTCTGGTGGAGTGTTCCAGGTGTGCAGTAGTTAGTAGGTACTAAACCTTGTATCTCTATGTTCACAGGAGGAGAAACATTTAGACACACTAAAGAACAACATTTGATTATTTTCAATTAGGTTACTAATTTGTAAGACAGTTACTAACTTTAAAATTAAAACTTTAAATTAATAATATACATTTCTGTGTATTAATGACATTGCAGTAATACAACAATAATTATTAATAATAAATCACAATTTTAAATCTTCTACTCCTTTTTACTGTGACTAATGTATCCAATACTATTGATAATAAAACATAAATGCTATACAGTACCATATCACAGAAACTGGATGAACCTGTTGTAGTACAGAAAGCACTGAATGTTTATCTTCTTATTTTAAAATCTTGTTTCTATCATCAAATGCATTTTATGGTTATATGTACGTCATAAATGTGTAAATACAGTAAATACATATTTAGTCCAAGAAATGAGGCTTTCAGTCTCACTGGGATTTCCCTTGACATACATACATACATACATACATACATTTATACATGCATACATAAATAAATAAATAATCTGGAGCCTGTATGATCTTTTCTGAGTGAGCCACATGATGACACAACAGCTACCTCTAAATACACATCATCTAATCTATAGCTGCCCATAAACAGGCCAGGACACACGGATCTATAAGCTAAGCCATTAGCATGCATATGTAATGACTATGCTTCATGAGGAGTATGTTAGGGTGTTTGGAGTCCGGACACGGCAGCAAGCAGAAACAGGCAGCAGCACATCGACCCCCACACCCCCCAACTGCACGAACAGAAATAATGATGTCTATGAATCTAATACACATTACTGCACATCGCAGCTGGTTATGATAGCAGTGGGAATTACTGCTGTATGTGTGTGTCTATACAGATATATGAATGTGTGTGCATGTGTGTGTGTGTGTGTGTGTGTGTGTGTGTGTGTGTGCATTGTAAGTGCAAGGTTGTCCAGGGCTGGGCCTGCGCTGGTCTATGTAATACAATCACCCAACCCCACCCCCACCAATGCCACCACCCCCACCCCTAAACCCAAACCCAGTCGACAAATACGATGGCCTCCCCACGTTCTTTTGGACACATCTGATACCCCTCCAAATCACAAATACAATCGCTTTACCCTCCCATCCCATTTGATGACCCCTCTCCAGGTCGACAAATATGATCCCTCATCACCCCGCCCCCAATTGCGATCAGATTTTGTACGCACCAATGGCAACCCTGAACC
Organism: Arnoldichthys spilopterus; assembly: GCA_037974385.1. NCBI lineage: Eukaryota > Metazoa > Chordata > Actinopteri > Characiformes > Lepidarchidae > Arnoldichthys > Arnoldichthys spilopterus. The sequence goes on along the minus strand of JBBPDA010000041.1, from coordinate 34,823,986 downwards.
ACAGAGGCTTTACCTCTGACTCCCCATCCCACACCACACATAACAAATTCTCATTTATTCCTGTTGAGAAACAAAATAAAATGAAGATATTAAAATCAATCTATATGTATGTCTGTGTTTGTGTGTATGTGTTTAGTAGTTACCTCTGGACAAATTATTTTTTAGGTAAAAAACAAACAAACAAACAAACAAACATAAACACCACCTCTAATGAAGGTAAAAATGACATTTGTGTGCACATTTAAATTACAGTAACTCTTAATATTTAAATGCATTAAATAAATAAATGAATAAATAAATATTTTCAGAAATATTCACGGACCATCTTGATGTTAAAGTATGTTTAATCTCTAATAACCAAAACATTCATCTTTTGTTTCTTGTAAGAAGTTCAGGGTTGATTTTAATATTTTGGCTCAATGTCTTATTTTAGTATCCAATCTCTTTTCATCAACAGTTTCTTCACTGATGGGCATTAGCTTCCAGGATCTTTAGATCTTTAGTCATTTTTTTTCTCTGTAACTTTTCTTGTGTCACCTGCTGCCACATAAGTGCTGTAAATCAGAATCAGTCTTCCTGTGGGTCCTTGGATGGGATAGAGTGTTTTTAATGCATGACCAGTCAGTGAGCAGTACTTTAAAGACGTTTAGCTGTTGTCCTTAATTTCAGGTTCTTAGTGACCTTTTAAGAGATTATGAGCAGAAAGGCTTTAGAAGAGTCAGTTCTCTTCAGCTTCAGATCCTCGGTTCATGAGCCCATGTGTGCATGTACGTATTTGTCAAAGAAATAGGGGGGTGACTGCATTTCTCAGCGCAAATGGTGATTATGCCTGATGGCATAGAAGAGTGTAGGCTAATGTACCGGCCAATTTGAATCCCTGTCTACACGAATGCGTGTATATGTACATGTGTGTGCGTGTGTGTAGGGCTGACATGTGTCAGTGCTGTCAGTAGAGCTAGAGAGAGGCTTTCAGCACATTAACAGAATCTTCTGTGTGTTTGTGTGTAGAGGAGGCAGAGAAAGAAAAAGAGAGAAAAAGAGAGAGCTAAAGAGATTGTAGGATGTCAGTGCAAGGGAAAGAGGAAAAGAGCATGTAAAGAAAAAAATGAGTGAAAATAAGTGAAAGAGTGTGAGTGGGTGTGTTTGCGTGTGTGTGTGTGTGTGTGTGTGTGTGTGTGTGTGTGTGTGTGTGTGTGTGTGTGTGTGTGTGTGTG
>JBBPDA010000041.1:34807094-34819248 GCA_037974385.1 Arnoldichthys spilopterus | reverse complement strand
AAGGAAGGTGTTTTGTGTGTGTGTGTGTGTGTGTGTGTGTGTGTGTGTGTGTGTGTGTGTGTGTGTGTGTGTGTGTGTGTGAATACGAATATAAAGACAGACAGTAAGTGTGAGGATGAAACATGTCTAATCTGAAGGATGCACAGTCAGCGGCTTAGTAACAGTGCACGGCCTTGACGAGTGTTTGGACAGCCAGCACACAGCTGTATTCAGCATACTAACACTGAGCTGCATGGCCATAAACTGTGCATACTGACCTGAGAACACCTGGATTACAACACTGCTAATGCAATAATATCACTCCAATGTTCAAATGTTTGGAACTGAGGATACTAATTGTTTTGCAAGTGGAATTTTTCCCAGAGTTCTAAACACTAGGCCACCACTGCCTCATGACATGTTTATAAGAGTAATGACTAAGCCAATTAATTTACAATGTAAATTTTAGTTTGTAAATTGTATAAATACTTTTATTAATTTTATGAAGCCCTAACTAGAATAATTATTAAAGCATATACCTCAAAGAAAATAGCTTTTAAATATTTTAAAATGTCATTATAAACTTTTGCATTGAACTGTAGTGAAACTGAATTCTGATGCTGGATCAGCAGATTAGATTAGAACTAAGAGAGAGGGGGAGGGGGAAAGAGAGACAGTCTTGGCTAATTAATGAATTAAAGTTTTTTAAAATTCATTCAGGCTGTGCTGGGTGTTGGCTGAGTGAGGGGCTGGTTGTTGGATGGATTGGGAGGGGGTGGAGCAACTTCTCACCCACTCTGTGTCCTAGAAACTAAAAACAGAATCCCAAATGCTGGAGCGCCAGAGCACGACGCAGCATATCAAACTACTGTAAAGCACCCAGCGTCAGAGAGAGAGAGAGAGAGAGAGAGAGAGAGGAGAGGGGGGATTAAATATTCATACACACAATTCAGAAAGAGATCATGCTTAACACCCTCACTCCTCAGCCCCAGCCTTTTCATTTCTCCATCCCTCCTTCCCTCATCCCTCTGTCTTTCCTTTTCTTCCTGCACCCTCCAAGCATCATCCACACCAGCACTTATTTAAAAAGAGTGAAAAAATAGGACATCCCTCCGCCCCATCCTATTGTATTATGCAAACATAGCTGTCTCCGTTAGTACAAAAAAAATTAAATAATAAAAATACAAAACTGTCACCTGCCAAACACTATAGAATTATCACTGTTTGCTTTATTCTTGTGCTAAAGTGTATGTGTATTGACAGCAGAATAGAACAGAAAATAACAGATTAGAAAAAAGTGTAGAACAGAACATGGTAGGGATGGGGGAAAAAACTGAACAAAACAGAAAAGAATAGAATAAAATAGAATGGAATAGAAGGATACAGTAGAATAGAATAGAATAGAATAGAATAAAAGGATATAGTAAAATAGAATAGAATAGAATAGAATGGAATAGAATAGAAGGATATAGTAAAATAAAATAGAATAGAATACAGAATTCATTAAATAACAGAAATAACAGAAAAAAAACCAAAACAGAACAAAATAGAATAGAATAGAATAGAACAGAATAGAACAGAATAGAATAGATAAGATTGACAAAGTACAAATGGGGTAAACAATTTAACAGAATAGAATAAAACTGAATATAAGGATACAGCAGAACAGAGTAGAGATGAATTGACTGCAAAAATTGAATAGCAAAGTAGGATGAAAAAGTTCTGAAATACCACAAAAAAGAATAGAAGAAAACAAAAGCAGATAGAACAGAACAGAACAGAGCATAACAGAACAGAACAGAACAGAGCAGAGCAGAACAGAGCAGAACAGAACAGAACAGAGCAGAGCAGAGCAGAGCAGAGCAGAGCAGAACAGAACAGAACAAAGCAGAACAGAACAGAATTACAAACTAGTACAGAACAAATATGGTAAAACAGAACATAATAGAACTAAACAGGACAAAAAAGAATAAAACTGGACAGAATAGAATACAATACATTAACAAAACAGAACCAAAGAAATTGAACAAAAACATGTTTAAAGAGAATAATGTCGAATAAGGAAAGAAACAAATTAAAACGAGATATGCAATATGCAATATGTCACTGACAAAAACTACAATATTTTGTAATGTTCATTCTGTTTAGCCTCATGTGTGCAACAAAATGAGTTCAGCTAAAATGAGTGAAAGGATGAATAAACACCTATGAAGACCCACTCTTTATGGTACAGCTCTGGTGATGTACGTAGAGAACAATGCTTGTCGGACGGTCATTGTGTGGTTGCTGATAAGGCCCCTTCATTCCCCACTCGGCAGCGCTGTGCTGGTGTGTCAGGGGAGTGAGCGGTGTTTAGTTACTGCTGTGGCCTCGCTCTAATCTGAATTAAGGAGCTGAGGCAGTGAAGGGAGGACGCAGGGGGGATAGGGCAGGATGGCCCCTTTCACAGTGCCATTCATCCATCATTGGCCATGACAGCCTGACAACGGGCCCAGGGAGGGAGGATGGATGCTGTGGAATGCACCCTCATGTGATCAGGGAATTCCATTCGGCGCGTACTGGCAGATAATGGAAAGGTAGTACAGGTCTGGGGACAGTGTCCTATCATTATGGTGCCGGGAGACAAAAGTGACGTGAGACATTCTGACAGTAGGGTATCTTTGTTTACCAACGTCATGTTTGTCGTTTTTAAGTAATTTGTTTATCCATTCATATAGTTATAATAAAATAAATTGTCCTTAACCCTTCAATGACCATATACATATATATATAAACAACTTTGTCACGTTTGACCCCGACAAATCCTTATTGATCTGTGAGCTGGGTCTGTTCTATTGTTCGTTAATGCACTACATGCCCTGATGCTTGTAAAATGCAAATGTCCACATACATGCACACATACACATGTATGCATCCATCCCCCCCATACACACACACATGCACAGACACATTTGCATGTACATACACATCATTAATTTTCCACTACTATTCCACTACAGTTGGCGGTAGCAAGTAAGTTGCTTTCTCTAGTAACTAATTACGGTTATATGGTGTAATCAGTAAAGGTCAAGATAATTCGGCCCGAACCTGGCCCAATGTTTATTTTTGATCTGTACATTTTAATGACCATGTGTGTGCTTTCTTGTGTATGTGTGCCATCTTGCAGTACACGTGTGAATGTGTGGGCCCATATAACACATCCTGCAAACCAACATATGTGACATAAAGAGTGTGTATGTGTATTTTCCAGTCCTGCAGTTTAATCTGTGGTCCAGACCTTCAGCCATCTGCCGTGTGTGTGTGTGTGTGTTCCTGTGTGTGTGTGATGGTCAAAGTCAAAGTCCTTCATCCCCAGCATGTGTGTTAGACACACTGTGGCACTACAGAAGAAGCCCGAGGAACTAAAAGAGCATCAAAAGCTTCAAAGCTTCATTAATGGTTCCCCCATTCACTCTGAACTGCACATGGGGTTTGGCAGATCGGCCACATGGAACAGACCTTCTATCTGAAGATCCTATCTGACCTTATATAATCAGTCCTAAGTAGTCAAGAGTTATTACATCTCATCAGGTTCAAATCAGAATAAAACATCTCCTTCACTTAAAAACATAAATGTGGTATGGATACACTCCGCAGCACCCTAAGCCTTTCCCCACTGCTATGTTGCTACCTTTATGTAAAGGGCCCACATATTTCTAAGGGCCCATATTTTGCCATTTAAAAGGACACGTATATTGCTAAGGGCCCATATTTTGCTAAGGAACCATATTTTGCTAGTTAAAGGGTTAAGGACCCACATATTGCTGAGGGCCCATATTTTGCTAAGGGCATATATTCTGCTATTTAAAGGGCCCATATATTGCTAAGGGAACATATTTTGCTATTTAAGCACCCATTTATTGCTATGAGCCCATATTTTGCTAAGGAACTATATTTTGCCATTTAAAGGGCTCATATATTGCTAAGGGCCCATTCTTTGCTAGGTAAAGGGCTCATATTTTGCTACCTCTATTCAAAGGGCCTATATTGTAAATAAAATTTATTTTCTTCACATTTTTTGAGATCGCAAACTTATATGTAGTATGTATAATAAGCTGTAAAATGTACCATTCACTACCAGTTCAAACAGTTCATTGTTTTTGTGTGGTTATGAAAATCCACACATTTACATATATCTACCTATTCAGTATTCAGCAGTTTACCGTCATCTATTCACACTGGTAATTTGTTTGAAACAATTTGAATTTCATATTTCAAAAAGTGTAAAGAATCGGAAGGTCCACTGGCTGGATCACACTTTGGCTCCTATTGATTACCACAGTTTAAACCTCATTCTACCTAATTCAGTTATGATGCACAGACACGTTTTACTAAAGACACCACGTCAGGCCTATACAAGGTCTCCCCTATCAACTAGTGAGTGAAGAAATGTTCCAGAAATGTAATCAGGAAAGTGATAAGACCCTCAAAACAGGTATAAAAACTGTCTGTAAATTCATTCCTGTCTGAAATGATAACGAGACACCTGTCTCCCATCTCCTCCTAGCACTTTCTCCTGTGCCTTCTTTGGATCTACGTTCCCCAAAGGAATCTCTCTCTCTTTTAATCTTCAGTAAATCTCTAAAACACAGATATGGTGTCTGACCTTGACTGACAGCACATCTTGCGAAGCACCAGGTATGTTAATCATGTTACCACCATTAACGTCAGATGGTTAGACCAACCAAGATCCTTGCGCAACCAACCTCCTAGAACTTCATCAACTCCGATGCAATTCAGCTGCACATAATAAAATGCAGAGGTGAAAACGGTCCATTTCTGAATGGAGATGCAGTGGCTCCATTTCAAACAGGAAACGCGGAAACATCTACTGAGCTGGAAGCTGTCAGATGTTGGTGACTTAAGAGTCAACCGGCTTTACGCTTTCATGAAAATCTCTCTCTCCCTCTCTGTTCCTCTCTCTCCCTCTCGTTTTCTCTCTGCCTCTCTCTCTCTCTCTCTTGCTCTCTCATTTCCTGTGATGAACGAGAACTGCTGAGTAGAGACAGGAAGGCAGATGCTGAAAAGCACACGCTTAATTGGTTCCATCTCAAAATGTTTTTCTCCAATTACGGGGCTTGAGCGAGCCCTGTGCTATGCTGGGGAGTTGATAGCTCATTTACTACAGCCAAATCCACAGACACACTCCCCAAACCCCTCCCCAATTAATGACAGGCCCATAACAAAGAGCAGAAAGATGGCTACATTCTGCCCTCCGTGAAGGTATGTGACTATCATGGGTGAAAACAGGGAAACAAATATTAGATTTAAATCAAATAACACTGTAGTTATTCAGCTGTTTTGAGTCTGAAGTTTGCCTCTCTAATGTTGTGGAGCTACAAGGCTTAGCTAAGAAGCAATGAAAATTTCTGTAAGCTACATGCCAAGTGATCCCATACTTGCCTCAATCTGTATCATGTTTACTTATGTGGCTTCAGATATTGTATGACACTGTTATATATAAAAATAAAAGCAGGGGCAACATTCAGGCTTCATGCTGGCTGCTACGTCTGCTTAAGTGTAGTTAAAGGTTCTGTTTTAACTCTGCACTTTTTGTCCATTTTTATAACTATTGGAATGTCATACAATATCAGAAACCACGTAAGCAGGTCTGTTTTAAAATACTAATTGATATGATTTAAGACAAGAGTGTGAGGATTTAACCCCTTCAGTGGAGGAGTTTTTATTAGTTATATCCGTTGCTAAGTAAATATTTTTGCTTGGTTGCCAGTGTGTTTCATCTGTGTGACTGCAGAGCAGCAATTCTACAACAGGAATATTAGGCCAGTAGCAGTATAGACACTGACCATAACACTAACCAAAGAAGATTGGTCATTGTGAACACACTCAATCACACACCAAAGTGCATCACAAAGAAATGTGATCTCTGCATCCGGGCTGGGATTTGAACCTGCAACCATCCGTTCACAATGGCAAGGCATAATATATAATATATAATACATTATAGTTCTACATAATTTATATATATATATATATATATCACCTTCATTTGCTGGTATTGTTCGGACATGGTAAGTATATGTGATAGTTGCATGAAATTACATGATTTATTACGCAGTGAAAGTGAAAGTGAGTGATTATAATTTGTCATTGTAAACACACCACAGCACAGCACACAGTGCACCATAACAAAAACTGACCTCTGCATTTAACCCATCCATGTAGGAGCAGTAGGCAGATGACATGGGCAGCACATGTGGAGCAGTGCTTGGGCAGGGTATCTTGCTCAATGATACCTCAGTGGTACTTGTACTGGTCAGGGATTTGGACCAGTGACCTTCAGGTCACAGGGCACAACAATGTTGCATGTGTTGCATGACAAGAAGCAAGTATGCATTGTTATGTTGCATGTGCTATGCTCTTGAGGTTCTACATAGCATCGCACTGTCCGCTATAATTCGTGAGATTTAGTTATCGATCTTCAGACGTAAAAAAGTAAAAACGTAAAATCGAAGTGAAAAATGATGGCGCATCAATCGCAATCTCAAATTGCCATTAACTTGAATTGTTGCATTACAAATTGATTTAACGTTCCAAATCTCTGCGGTTTGATGGCACACTTGTGTGATGCTATGCGTTGAAGGTTAAGCATTTAACTGGCGTGGTGTTATTGGTCTCATTTCTAGTTAGCCACATTAGCCTCGTAACGCCAGCGCAAAACTAAAAAAGCAAACCTCAGATTCCAAACATGTCTTGGCTGATCAACTCTAAATTAGATTTTCTCCCCAGATGTTAACTTTCTACAGTATTTCAGCCAATGCAGGATCTTCTCCAGGTCTTTGAAGGCCGCATCACTTTGATAACCAAATGAAGAGGTAGAATTCTACCGCATGCCAACTACTATCTGGCCCGCATTATAATTTGTTTTGCATTGCATCCTGTGGCACTCTTTGAACTGTACATATCTCAAAACATTAGCTTGGCCCCCTCTCGTTGCTGTTGATGAGCATTTCGACATGGCAGCGCTTCAAAGGTAGAGTTATGGGCTATGGGTGATGGGGACTGATGGGTAGTTATAGGAACATCAAACAGGGCTGGGGGTTGTTAGGGGCTACAGGCAGCCTACTGACTGAAGTCTGGACGTTATCAGTTTACATTATTAGTGTCCAGGAGAGAGGCAGCGGCCTGAAGCTTGTGAAGATGCTAATGCTAATGCTCATCCACTGAGCCCATTACATCTTAAGCTGTTCATTTAGATGCCCATGCTGAGTTCACAGAGATGGTGGAGGTGGGGGTGGTGTTCATAAAGCCCCTGCGAACTTAGTTTCTTTTAATTGTAAACATATGCTATGATGTAGGAATTTACCAATGTCATATCAATATTCATGTCTAATACAAATCTTTAAATTATTATTAGAATAATTGCATTTCAATGAGGTGTTTTCGAATTTTGTGTAAGAGAAGTTCAAGACAGACAAGGCTATAACTTTTTCCCCAGACATTAGTGTGGCCTGATTTCTTGTGTAGTTGTGAAGTTCCACAAACTGCCATAAATCCTCCACTCTCTCCACCCTTCTCGCTCTGCACTGGCTGGATCAATGAAGACCACGGCCTCCCATTCATCCCACAGAAGAGCCACACTTGGCAAACATACATCAGCCTGTAACCACCCCAATTACCCCCACTGAATTATGGGTGTTAGTCACTCTCACACTACCGATTTTTTTCTTCCAACTGGCAAGCCACGGTACATGCACAAAGCAGGGAAATTCTTTCTGGGGTTTAGCCATAAGAAATTGACTGCTACTAATTAATTTGCTTTAATATTCTATGGTAATTATTAAGGTTATGTAAAGATAAGATTAAAAATTAAATATAATTAAATTCCTTAAGTTATTTACAATTAATCATTTTATGTAAAATTATTTATATATAAATTATTGTTATAGCTAGCTATGTGAGTGAATGGAATAAGCTTATATTTATAACTCAATAATTCAATACCATCATTTTCATGGTGTGAATACAGGATTCCCATGAACCGACACATGAAAGTCATGAAACTAACTGGTGTTTATTAGTATATCTTTGTACATTTCCTGATCATGCTTGTCAAGAGAACAGCGTGATTGTGATGAACTGTTAACCTCCTGCAGTGAAGTACCTCTCACTGCTCCTACTACCGTATGTGTCATGTACTGAAACAGAGGCTCAGAATGCAGCGTCAACCAAGTTTAATTCAAAAACCAAGGCGAGATATTCCAGAAAACAGTTCACTAGATGATTGCTCAGAATGTACACCTAGGCAAAACAATACTTCCCAAGGTCAAGTTCGTGAATCCCTTCTTTTTTACTCAGTAAACAGGTGAGGCTGATCTCCTGAGTGGGTGTCGTCCCAGAGCCTTGGACTGGATTTCTGGATTGGGAGCCTACTCCTCCGAATCCTGATCCAGATCCCAGGGCCTTACACTATGTACACAAATTTTTTAACACACTTTGGGCAAACAAGAGTAAAGGTCAGCTCTGAACCAACACACACTTCTCATTAGTCATGGTTATAAACAAGGGGCAAATTCACACAGACTCCAAACTCAGAGCTACTCTGAACACAGGTAACGTGGGAAAAGAGCGAGAGAGGGAGAGAAAGAGAGAAAGAAAATGCATGTGAGTGTGTGAAATCCACTGCATTAAAAACATCTCTCATTCCAAAACAAACCGGCCGTTGCATGTGAGAAATCGACCCGAAAGCAGGCCCAAAACCCAATGTTTAATCAGATCTCATCAGTATCGAGTCGGGTAGCAGACCCAACTGAAAAATCTACTATGTATATACACAGCTCAGCCACAATAACAAAACCACTGACAGATGAAGCGAATAATATTGAGTATCTCATTACAATAGCACCTGTCAGGGGTGGGATATATTAGACAGCAAGTAAGTGAAGCAGGAACATTGTTGAGCCTATGGATTTTAGTGATTTTAAAAGGGCCAAATTGTGAGAAACAGATGAGAGGCATCTCCAAAGTCTTGTGGGATGTTCCTGATATGCAGTATTCAAAGAAGTTCGACTGGTCATGGATATCCAAGGCTCACTGATTAGCATGGAGAGCAAAGGCATGCTCATCTGGTCTGGTCCAAAGAAGAGCTACTTTATCACAAAAAGTGAATACTGACACTATACTCAATATTAGGCAGATGGTCATAATGTTGTGGCTGCTGGGTGTAATTACATATTTCACTACATTTTGAGTTGTGATTTCGAGTCTATAGTGATAGCGGTTCTGACACTTGACCTTTTTCTGTTTGTATCAATGTCATGAAATGTTTTTTCTTGCATTAAAATAAAACAACTTTTCATCAAATTCACTTACGAGCATAAATGCAATATTGATGGAAAATTTACCAATGAAGAGCTGTATAAGTGAATAAAAGAAAAATAAATCACCAGTGTTTTGTTAGTGCTGGTGATATCTGGGCCTTTCCAAGGGTTGTCAAAAAGGGCTGAAGTTGTCAATGTGCTATGAATCATGTGCTATTGTTCTCTTTGTGTACAATGCTGTTTGCATCCCTCATCTCTCACTAATTCACACCTCACCTGAAATCTGTAGAGAAAGCTAGGAGCCCACAGAGAACAGGACACAAAAAAACAACATATAGGATCGTGACATGGTGTAATGAAAGGCTTAGATGAAGAATGCCGAAAATGATAAAATGTCAAGAAGGGCAAAATGTGTGTTATTGTGTGTTTTTTTCCCTCTCAGTCATTCGCAGCACAAAAGAACAAGTGGGTGAAAAACACTTCACAACGGAGCATCAGGCAGGCGTTATTTTAGGCCATTTTTAATAGATAGAGGCAGAAACAGTGGAATAATTAAAACCACCAGGCTTCAATTATATACTCTCTCTCACCTACTCTCTCTCTCCCTCTGACTCTCACACATTCTCTCTTTCCCTACCTCCTTTCTCTCTCTCTCTCTCTCTCTCTCTCTCTCTCTCTCTCAAACATTCTCTCTTTCTCTACCGACTCTCTCTCACACATATTCTCTCTTTCTCTACCTACTCTCTCTCTCTTTCTCTACCAACTATTTCTCTCTCTCCCTTTCTTTCTCTTTCTCTACATACTCTCTCTCTCTCACATATCCTCTCTTTCTTTACCTATTCTCTCTCTCTCTCTCTCTATGTATATATATATATATATATCTCACACTCACAACTATTCTGTCTCTCTATTTTCTATCTATCTATCTATCTATCTATCTATCTATCTATCTATCTATCTGTCTGTCTGTCTGTCTGTCTGTCTGTCTGTCTGTCTGTCTATCTATCTATCTATCTATCTATCCTCTCTCTCTCGCTGGCTCTCTCTCTCACACATTCACTCTCATTCACTTGTTTTTCTTACTTTCTTTTTTTCCCTACACTTTCTCACATTCTCTCTCTCAGTCCCTGATTTGCACTTTCTTTTCCTCACTTTCTCTATCTCCCGCTCTCTTTCAATCACTCACTTTCTCTCTTCCCATTTTCTTTCTCCTTGTCACTCCTTCTCTTTCATTCTCTCCGCCTCTCACTTATTCTCTCTCACTGTTTTTCACTCATTCACCCCCCCCCTTTCTCGAGCAGACGCTATCATTATTTCTAATTACAGACTCCCTCTCTCTCCATCATCCTCTTTTAAAAGCTTGAATATAATTTAATCTATATTAAAGCCACACGCACACGCACATGCACACACACACACATACACACACACACACACACAGTGAGGTGGCCGATGCTGTTTATGTGAGTGCAGCTCTAGATGCACAGCTGATGATCAGAAAAGGCAGAGGTATTAACGAGGGAGACATCTGATTCAAACCCAAATTACACCCTATTGCAATTGTATGGATGGGTACAACCTTGTATACACACACCCACACACACACAGAGAAGCATGGTCTCTTGATGGACTCTTAGTTCTCTGCCCTGAACTCTCCGGAAGCATCAAAGCGGAACAAATTTTGGCTAATTATATCCAAAATAAAATGAATGTGCTCTGTGACCATGAAAAATCCTCTTTTGCTCCACTCAGCAGGACATACGCACACACAATCTCTCTCTCTCTCTCACACACACACACACACACAGACACACACACACATGCAGAGGGCTCATTCTCAGGCTCTGGCTGACTCCTGGGTGAGGAATGAAAAGATTTAGTTACACTGGGGAGCTGCTTGATCAGGTTAATAACAGCACTAACAATGTCTGCCATCTGTCCTGCAAGATGCAATCCCACCCTCTTATTCGGCACAGTACACACAACTCCAGGCATCGGATGGACCACAGCCACATCTCAGAACTACTTAATCTCTATTTGGGACTCATTATGTCCACTCTTGGTCTCGTCAGTGAGAGAGCGCCAGGGTCTGGAGGATGTTCTGGTGAACATTTATGGATTGCTATATTTCTAGTAGAAACACAACCTCAAACTCCTGTTGTCTGACAGGCTAAGGGCTTATGGCTCTAATTGCATATGATCTGTTAACACAGCATTTGTTTATAAGCCTACATTGTTAACAGTGTGATGAAAAATGCATCCTCCCAGTAGCCTATATATCACACAGGGAACCCTCTGGGCCTAATAATGTCTGGGAACCAAAATAAAAGACAAATTTGTATTTTTTAGCCAATAAAACCATATTTACGTATAATCTTGGCACATATGTCAATACTATTTTTGTCCCATTATGATGTTTTGTTTGGAAAGAATAGGGATGAATTCTTGATGTTGCCAAAAAATGACCAAACATTTTTGTTGTACATATATATGTAAGAATGGTTTCACACTGGTTGGGCCATAAAGTGCTGGATATAAGTTCTACCTTGTCAGATTATCCAGTAGCTGTAATGTGCAGCACCCAGACAGGCTGCCAGGGGCGAGCTACACTAGCTGTGTATGCTACCCAACATTGTGCCATGAGAGGAGGGGGGTAATTTGCTTCCCTTTGTGTTGTATTTCGACCTGGGCCTCTTAACTCAGTTAGTTTTGCAGCATGCTCTGTGCAGCACGTTTCCTTTCAAGCTCTGTGGTGTAAACTGTAGGACAGTGCAGGGTATGTACAGTGGAGGAAATAATTATTTGACCCCTCGCTGATTTTGTAAGTTTGTCCAATGACAAAGAAATAAAAAGTC
>JBBPDA010000041.1:34792133-34807055 GCA_037974385.1 Arnoldichthys spilopterus | reverse complement strand
TTATTTAAAGTTAGTTTTTCAATTTTCCTTTTGATGTGCTATCTGTCACTGTTAAAATAAACCTACCATTAAAATGACACTGTTCTAAAACTTTTCATTTCTTTGTCATTGGACAAACTTTCAAAATCAGTGAGGGGTCAAATTATTATTTCCTCCACTGTATGTTTGTTACAATCGGTAAATGAAACTCAAAATGTTGTTTACAAGTGTCTTTTACATTAGATATCTGCAATTAATACAGCAATAACAAACAAACAATCTGCAATGTCATTAGCTTAATCCTAAAACACCATTAAAATCATATAAAAATTACAATTACAATGGTTTTACATTAACTTCTATTATAATTGAAGACAATTCTTTATAAATTATTCTATTTTGGAGATATATATTTATATACACACACACACTTTTTTCATGAGATAGGGCTTTAATTAATATCACCTTTATGGCAATTTAACAGTGGTATATTAATTTTGCTTCATTCTGTTTGGCTTAAAGACATGCTTTTTAGCCATAAATGACAGTTATAACAAAGGCTAGCTTAGCAACTGTTTTCTAGCTAATGCTAATTAATGAGGCTGTCAAGGACACGGTATGTAAATGAACATGTTATTGGGGCAAATGCAATTAAGCTTTGAATTCCACAGTTTTCAAATAAATTTATTTATTAATAATTTAAACATTCATTTTTGCCCAGATTCAATTATTGTAGCACTGTCCTAAACAATGCATTGTCCTCAAAATCCACACTAGTGTGAAATTCGTGGGCAACTCATTTATCTTGAATTCAAAATACAGTAATTGGAATCAATACAGCTTTTGCTGTCATAGCCTAATGCAATCACACTGGTACAAATAATCTAAATTCTCCAAGACGCAGATCAAATTTACTGCAAATTTCATATTTGATACGTCTGCTGCTTTCCAGTCCACATTCCCCACATGCAAATTACCCCAAGAAACCAGATGTTTGATTGGCAGCACAGTGGCCGGGGTGGCGGCTAATAGCGCTTTAAAGAGCGTTTCTATGACAACAATGCATTAGGCTCTCTATCACCCTATCACATTTAATTTGCAACTCATTATCATGATGCTAAACATTTTGTGCGTGTCTCATCCACATCAATTTGTAAATGAAAGAGGTAGAGAACAAAAGGAAGAATGTAAGGAGAAGTGGTGATGAGGGTGGAGAGACGAGGGACACGCTAATGAGGATTTCTAACACTCTTTCTGGCCTGATGGGCTTGATCCCTAATGGGGAGCAAATTGAAAATCAGTGGTCCCAGTGGGCTTGGAGTAAACCTCACAAACACACACACACACAAAGACACACACACACACACACACATGCAAATACACTCTCCAGTCCAACAAACATGCATACTTCTCTGGTCAGTAACCCCAGTTTTAACTCTATGTAAGCCAGAATCCACCCAGGAAATCTAAATGTTTGTTTCCTGTCTGAAATAAAAGTGAAGCTATGCAAACATTGCGGATATATCCTTATATATTAAATATAGATTATATTTATTATCATATTTTTCTTTTCTTCTTTCTATTATTGCTATCTGGTGTCAACCAGAGGTAGATGGGAGCCCCTTCTGAGCCGTGGTCCCTCCCAAGGTTTCTTCCTACAGCTTAGGGAGTTTTGCATTGCCTCTGTCGTGTTTTGCTTGTTCATTAGGGGCTTGGACCCAGATTCTGTAAAGCTGCTTTGTGATGACTTGAACTGACTTAAACTATTGTTTACGGCTACCACAAATAGGCAAGACTATAGTCATCCCTATGTGTTTGGATTTAGCAAAAATGTAGACCATATGTAGGTGCCTGAGTGCTGGTAAGGGTGAGAGAAAGTAGTGTTTTCAAGCTAATGCCAAGGTTTGAGCTTTAAGGCTCCCAAGGACACCACAGTATAAATTCCACAGTCGAAATGAAGGTACAGTATGGGCCCTGTAATGTGTTTTATCTCACTGATACAATATTCTTTTGAAAAATACTGACCTTCATAAAAATGCGTACAGTCCAATTAAGTATTTCAGCTGTTTGAGCTGTTTGAATTAAAAGAGAAATATTAACAAGCTGCAAATTAAAACAGCTTGCTCTTCTTCCAAAGATGATCCTCAATTTCACTTATTATGTCATAAGTTGATGCCAAAAAACTTGATACCACAGAATTTTATGCTTTTGGGCTATATTTGCAACCATATTATCCATGCAATACCTGCACATTATCAGTCATAAACCTTTTATTGTTGAAGGGAAAAAGGGGAAAAATCTTAATTTTACTGAAATATGAATGTGAGCTTGAGTAGGCACCATAATGAACAGTTTTCATGCCTTTGTTTCAACACTCATGGAGGGCACTGTGCCATGTGTCCCTTCAAACAAAAGCTCTGACAGAAGCGAGTGAGGGATGGTGAAGAAGAAAAGAAAGTAGGAGGCACGGATTTGGGAGCAGTACTGGAAGACGAGGCAGAAAAAAAAGGAGCTAATAGAAAAGGTATACTCCAGCCTCATTTACATTAGCTGCAAAACTAAGATAATTGAGGCTCCATTCCCTGGGATCCTGCAGGGACTGAACAATAAACCCAATTAGCAATGGTCACGTGTCATATACGCATATGCATCCCTCTTCAGAGATGTATAGACTCTCTTTCTCTCTCTCAATCTGTGTCTCTCTCTCTCCGGACCAGCTCGTGAGCTCAGAGAGCAGGGCATGCCTTCGCTCCTCAGAGAGCGGTGGCTTTCATCAGTTCATTTACCCTATCTCTTTTTTATTTAAGCAGCTTGGGCCATCGGGGAGCAGACGGCATTATTTTTAAACCACACATTTAATCTTAGATTTGCAATATTCTTCACGCTAAGGCTCAAGGTTCCTCCGTAAACTTTGGCGTGATCTCACCACAGATGGGATGTGTAAATTGAACAGCAGCAGCTGTCGGCTCAGGGCCTGCAGCAGCGCAATTGGGGGAGCACTTAAGTGGGGACTCTGCGTTAAAGAAACTCTCTCAGGCTGAAGCCCAGTGGTGCTCTCCTCAAAGTCCCATAGGAGGAGATTTTATTTGGCAGTATGCCAATGCATTGCCTGGCCACTTTATTAGAAACCCCTGTTTTAAAAGTCCATTTCCTTGGTGAACCGTCAGACATTCCCTCCCCTGCTATCTGAGGCCAGGGAAACTAAATACTGTCGGTTAAAGGACCACTCTCAGCTTAGCAGGGGCACTGACCATGATGCCTGATACCCTTGTACCAACATCACACACTGCAAAGTGTCTACCATGTCAGTGTCAGTGGTGTTTTAAGAATAGTCCACCACTCAAATAGTTTCTGCTTCCACAGCCAGAAACTGGCCAATGATGAATGAGGTATAGATGGCTTAGATACTCTAGTTGGGCCTAATCACACCACTAGTTAGGACTCCGCCAATCACATAAGACCATCAACACGGGGAGGACGAAGGCTAGTGCTGCTGCCAGGTTACATGAAGATGCCTCAGATATGCAACAGAATCAAATGTTTTTCTTTTTCTATTAAAGAAAGTGTTTCTAATAAAGTGGCCTGTGAGCGGCAGTTCACAGTAGGCTTCTCTTATTATGGTCATTGCCACCGTGCAGTAGAGAATTTAGATCTAGTCTCTTACCCCCTCTCTGTCTCTCACTCTCTATGGACTGCCCTCATATACCAACAGAGTCTCCTATTTCGAAGCAAATCTCACAGCTAAGCAGATGTGACATCACATCTCGAGCTTTCTTCTTACTTGCCAAAATGTTTGGAGCTTGATCAGCCTCCAGGAACTATTCCCACATGGTTCTTACCTCTAATTCACAGGTGCCATCATCAACAGACCAAAAGGGA
The DNA here is from genome assembly GCA_037974385.1 of Arnoldichthys spilopterus. Classification (NCBI taxonomy): domain Eukaryota; kingdom Metazoa; phylum Chordata; class Actinopteri; order Characiformes; family Lepidarchidae; genus Arnoldichthys; species Arnoldichthys spilopterus. The sequence goes on along the minus strand of JBBPDA010000041.1, from coordinate 34,803,197 downwards.
ACATTAATTATTCAAGCAAAGTGCTTCCATGTCCTTCCCAACCCACACAAAGCACCCATACTGTCATGTTTCTTTACCGTTCAGGTATGAGTAATCCGCTGCCTGTGATGCGTACGTTCCTCGGAGCAATGACCTATATTTAGCGTGAGCTGCGAGGCGCAGTCAGAGTAAATAATTCCGAGAACGTGAATGTTTCGCAGATGCCAGAGAGAGACAGGCGCGGCCGAACGCGTGTGTATTTCCGTCATCGCTTTAGGACACTTTCCAAAAGCTGCAACCGAGCGTTGGACTCCTGTAGCGAGGCCGCAGACTGACAGAATCGACGAGAACAACAACAGCCTGCGTACCAAACTGGCAGTATGGCTCACGAACATCTGAAAATGAGACGGAGCATTGTGGGTACATGTGTTTGTTGTTGTTGCACTGACCACTGGATGATTACACTTTCAATTAGCTGTAACTGATCATGGAAGATATTAAAGGAAAAGGAAAGAGAATGAAAGAAAGAGAGAGAGAGAGAGAGAGAGAGAGAGAGAGAGAGACAGAGAGAGAGAGAGAGAGAGAGAGAGAGAGAGAAAACAATTCAGCAGCTACTGAATCAACATAAAACTGACCATGATGTCCTTTCATAGCAATAATTGGGATGTAGAATGAGGCTAAAATCACATTTATTGCTTTTTTTTTTTTAAATTGCCCTAATTAAGATTGGGTAACACTTAAAATGATATTGGTATCAGCACCAATACCTGCAATTCAGATATTCAGGTCATTTTTTCCATTACTTTACTCCCCCTGTAATAACTAAAACTGTGATTTCAGTAGTAATTTCCATAGTTAGCGTAAGCTACACCTGTAGAGGGGTTCTTGGCTTTCAGGCTGCCACATATAGTAAATATGATAAACTCTTCAGCTTTTAGATATGATATCTTTGACCAGATGTTCTCTTAGGTTATATATGTTGGCATGACCAGCTTTGCATTTTGCATTACAAATATTGCAGAGTGTAGTCAGCATCAGGTTTTGAAAAGTATAACACTTGTGATCACTTTTGGCTCTCCATTGCCATGACTGTGTTTGGGTTAATCTCAGAGAGCGACTTTGTCAGTGATTGACTTAAAGCGAATCGATACTTGTTAGTACCAAAGTAATTTATCATAACTCCTTAAAAATTTGGAACCCTAGCCACAATAAGTATGAGTGATGCCATAGAAGAACCCAGAGTTTTGGTTAGGCATGGCCTAGGATTTTTTACAAATACCTCAGACCTCTAATTGGACCTCAGACCCGGATCTGTTCCTGTGTCGTTCCATTTACATTTATTCATTTGGCTGACGCTTTTATCCAAAGCGACTTCCAAGACGTGGAGCAGAGTAGTGGGACAGTACCTTGCTCAAGGGTACCTCAGTAGTACCTGAGCCGGGACTTGAACCTGCGACCTTCGGGTCCCCAGTGCAATGTCCTAACCACTAGGCCACCACTGCCACCCATCGTTCCGATGGTTCTATCAACCCCCCACACCCTAGTCAGTGCTTATTGCAACAACATTATTACATCTCTATTGCCTCCCCAACCAGGTCAACAAATCATTTGTCTTAACCATCACCCCCCACCCCCCCCAAGGAAACAAGATTTTGCATCACAACAAACTGAAGACCAGACTAAGCCCCCAAGATCCCGATGACGCCTCTGGAAGAACCATTTTAGTTTCCCTAAAGAACCATGTGAGAATGTGAAGTTTATGGGTTCTTCCAAGAACCATTACATTATTACATGTCATTCACACAGAGGGTTATTTAAAGAACCTTATACTAAAATGTTCTTTAAGGTTTCACACCTGCTTAGTTTTGTTATACTATTGTGTGCCAGTTCACTTACTGCATAGGTTGGACGATTAAGTAACAGTAGCTATGACAAAAAGCTTTTGTGGGCGGAGCCAGGAAAGGACTACTGTGCTGTTTGTCATTTCTTTTGTTCTGTTCCTCCTTAATCTTTGTAATCGTTTAACCACACTACTCATGGATACACACACACACACACACACACACACACACACAATCGCACACACCAATTCCTAGATATGGCTCGTTCAAGGCTGAATTGTTTAATCAAGTCAGATTACATCTGGCTCGCTACATCCACTCGCCCAGGGAACGAGGGGTTGGGGGAGGGTGTTGTTGGGGCACAAAGCTATCACCCAGCATGGAATCGTGTGTGTGCGAGTGAGAAGGGACATTTCCCCAAATTTAGCACAGCCCGTTTGCCTGGCCCCATTTGCGCTGTATACTAGTGTGAGTGTGTGTGTGTGTGTGTGTGTGTGTGTGTGTGTGTGTATGTTTTTTAGATCTAGCAGGGATGGCATTGTCACGGTGGATTTGGAAGAGGGGGATAGGTTACATAAATGTCTAGACTTCAATGACAGTTCAAAGCATTCATTCCAGGGAAAGTTAATTAGCCCACAAGTCGTCCCTGCATCTTCACTTAGTGCATCCGCCCTGCTCTTTCATCTCCCCTCATACTCCAGTCTCCAAACTCGCCTTCATTACTGCACGGGAACACATGCCTTTGTTGGTGTGAGTTTGCCCCTGGCATTCAGTCCATGCTTTCCAATCAGCAGAGTTCAGAGCGTTACTGTGAGCAATTATCATCTTTTCAAGTTTCACGTGTGTTAAAACAGCATCTGATAATTGATTGTGCCAAGAATAAACACACGTGTGTTACTGTATTGAAAAACCTTCAATTCAACTGTGTCAGTCAATTCCACATAAAATATTCTTGCCGTCATATCAGAATTAACATTAAAAAATGGCCATTTTTGACCAGTTACACTTTTCAGGAAACAGGCTATTGTCCAGGTCATTTTTGCTCTCCAAGGTATAAATAATGTAGATGTTTTTTTATTTTTTTAATATTTTTATATTTAAGGTACAGCATGATCCTTAAGGTCCAATTATGTACCTTATATGAGTTATAAACATACACATTCACTTTCCCAGAGAAAAACAGGGCATATTTCTACCATTTCATAACATTTTTAAATGTTGACTGTATGGAGTTAATGCAGATTAACCACAGTGTAATATAGTATTATGGCACAGCTAACAAAATATTCAAATAAGAATCCCAACCATCAAAACCAATCAAAGACCATACTTTGCCCCCTGTTTCAAGATCCTGATGATGCCTCTGGAAGAACCACTTTAGTGAAGTGAAAGTGACTATTTGTCACTGTGAACACACTCAAACACCACAATGAAATGTGCCCTCTGCATTTAACCTATCACACATGCCGGCACCCAGGGAGCAGTGTAGCAGGGCTCAAGGGTACCTCAGTAGTGCCCAGGCCGGGACTTGAACCTGCAACCTTCAGATCCCAAGGGCCATGTCTTAACCACTAGACCACCACTTCCCACCTTCAGTTTCCTACAGAACAATGATCGTAAATGAAAGGACAGTGTGAAAAACCTTTCTAAGGTGTAAAGAACCCTCACGTAATGCATAGGTTCTTTGCCAGTTTAAGGGTTCTTCCAAGAACCATTACAACACTACACATCTACAAAGAGGGCTCATTAAAGAACCACTGTTCTTTAAAAACTGATAGTTCTTTAGTTCTCTAAACAAAGAAGATTCTTTAGATCCACTTTCAAAATGTTAATGTTGAGTGTATGGATTGAAATAATTAAAAAATATATATTACCATAGTTGAACATGGAACAACTATGCTGCCTAAATAAAGAAACTGAAGGATTACCACTGAGGATACTGCCCTAGTGACAGTACATGTACCCTAAAATGTAGTTTTTTTCTTAGAGTGCACTGTGTGAAATCACTTCATGAACAGAAATGGTCCAACAAAAATGGTATAAAAAATTAACTCTGAATGCCACATACACTAAAGTACACTATTCTAGTTGGGATCATGTCTTCAGCATTGTAGTATAAGAGGAGACTGTAGCAGGAGAGAGAACCCACACTTTAGGGTCAGACTGTAGTTTTTCTGTTGTGTAACAAAGCTAAACTGGCCACAGCTGCTTCAGAAAATTTGTGGGTTGGTCATAGACATGTTGGTAAACCGAAATCCAAGACTGAGCTGATGTAATGTGTTTTAACGCTTTAGTGTTCTGGTCAGTTATTCGGCTGGGCTCATTTTAAGTCTGTATCCAACTTAAACATGCAACTTTACTCAACCTGACTGTTCCATACGTCCTGTTTTAGGTCTGTTATGGTCAAAACAGAAACTGTAATATTGATATTGCTGTAAAGATATTGCTTTAATTAGCAGACCATGTCAGTGACCTTCCTCACCAGATGTTAGATGAAGGCATCCTAGTCGCAGAAGGTGCTTCTGTTGCATTAACATACATTCGAATATATATTGATCTCTCACAAAATCTAAGAATTTGATTTGCTCTTTACAAATTTGTTTATGTATTTAGAGTTTTATGATCAAAATAAATCTCAAGTATTTGATAAAGGTCCATATTTAAAAACTATGGGGTTGCTTAAAAAAAAATTACATTATTTTTCCGAAATAAATTTAAAATTGGAACAATTTTTTTTTCATTGAAAAAACTATTTGTATTTTACATTTATTTGGGAATGTATTTGGGGAAAAAATTGTTGAATTTTTGATTATGGTGAGGCCATTAATGTGCACAGTTCACACATTTAGGTAAAGGCATTTCAGTGTTTAATCCATGATGTTAAAACCACTGTGTAAAAATCATCTTGCTCTAGTTCACAGTTTGGTGAGAAACTGCGTGTAGCGCAAGGTTTTTTTTTTTTTTGAAGGCCTTCCAGAACATGCTGTGCATTCCACTGAGGAGTCTAAAAACGACAGTGGTGACCATCCTTTTAGCGAAGGTCAGTGAGCATTCTGGACGTGTGCGCAACAGTCTGCCTGGGCTGTCTCTGGACACAGCTGCTGCCTGAGGTAACCATGGCAACACCCCCCTACACACACTACTACACACACCCTCACATGCTTACACACATGCACGCCTTCTTTGCATTCTGAATGGACCTGGCGCTGGCCAAGGTCCTAAACAGCACACGGACATCTGTGTCATTATTGGCCGAGTGCAAACTTGAGCGTGAATGAAACTCGGAGCTGGCCGTGGTCCTGAAAAGCACATGCACGATGCCTGAGCGCTTGTTCAGGGTTCACTGCACTCCAACTGCCCCAAATTTGGCAACTAAGTGAGCACATGCTCTCACATGAGTGGAATATAACCCATGGTTTAAAGGAATAGTTCATCCATATGTGCTTATGTTGATAACAATGTATGGAAGCCAGTAGTCACCAGTGAGCACAATCTCAGAAAAACATTCATCGCTGATGATTACCTCATGTTAGCAGCACTAACATTACTAACTGAAATATTGGTTTAATGTAGAGCTAAAAAATATTTCCCACTTAACCATAATCAGTAATACAAGAAACAAGAAAGAAAGAAAAAAAAGAAAAAAAAGACAAACAGAAAGCAAGAAAGAAAAAAGGAAAAAAGAAATAAAGAAAGAAAGTAAAAAGAAAGAAAGACAGAAAAAAAGAAAAAAGAAAGACAGAAGAAAGAAGGAAAAAGAAAGAAATAAGAAAAAACGAAAAAAGAAAGTAAAAAAGAAATAAAGATGGAAGAAAGAAGGAAAAAAGAAAGAAGTAAAAAGGAAAAAAGACAGAAAGAAATAAAAAAAAGACAGAAAGAAAGAAAGAAAGAAAGAAAGAAAGAAAGAAAAACAGAAAGAAAGAAAGAAAGAAAGACAGAAAAAAAGAAAGAAAGACAGAAAGAAAGAAAGAAAGAAAGAAAGAAAGAAAGAAAGAAAGACAGAAAGAAAGACAGACAGAAAGAAAGAAAGAAAGAAAGACAGACAGAAAAAAAAGAAAGAAAGAAAGAAAGAAAGAAAGAAAGAAAGAAAGAAAGAAAGAAAGAAAGAAAGGGATGTATGAAGATGGATAGAGACGACAGCTGTAAATAGATGAAAGCAGGTGAGTTGAGATTACACACTGACACAACTGAGGGGTCAAACAAACATGTTCCATCATTTTTAGCACCAGGCTCATATTTCAGAATTTCAGTGGGCTTTTTTGTTTGTTTTCTTTTCTTTTCTTTTCTTTTCTTTTCCCCCTCCATATTCCTCTCTAACACCACTGTCTGAAGCTCCTCCCTTCTATGGGGTATTGTGCTAAATAGCTGTCCTACAAACAAAGGCGTGCGAGCGTCTGTTAGGAAACCCTGGAGTCTTTGGTTTGTACCTTCATCAAACACATTCTCTAACTTTGGTTAGAGCAGGGACTTCTGTGGTGGGAATACGCTCAGCAGAGCCTTCGCTTTCCTTTGTTTGTTTTTGAGGCGATGACGGTTTGTTAGCGTGCGCTTTATTCAGCGCAGTGGGAACTGTACGTCTATGTGTGTGTGAACACTTGTGTGTGCACATGGTTGATAAAAGAGGGCTGCATTTTCCAGCACTTTCATATCAATATTGTTCAACATGGCTTCATCAAACAATATTTCAAATCATTTACCATATACTGTAGAGAGTGTGTAGTTCACTCAGCTGGAAAGAGTGGTCTGTGGTACATACCCTCTTAGAAAGAGAGGTTCCTCAGTGGTTCCTGGCTGTGACTGTGCTTCTAGGAAAAGCCTTTAATCAATATAGCAGTGCCACATTATGTGGAGGTTCTTCACACTTTACTGAATGCCAGTAATGAAGGTTATGTGACATGTCCATAAATATAATAATGACTTATTCCATCCATTCATCCATTTTCTAAACTGCTTCTTCTGTTTATGGGTCATGGGGAAACTGGAGCCAATCCCAGCTGACTGCAGGCCTAAGGTGGGTTACATCTAAGACAGGAGGCCAACCCACCACAGGGCAACACACAGACAGACAACCATTCACATACACATTCACACATATGGCCAATTTAGAGAATCCAATCAACGTACTGCAGGACAGTGGCAGAAAACCCACCCGAACATGGGGAGAGCTTGCAAACTCCGCACAGAAAGGCATGACTTATAATGACTCCATTATTTTAAAAAAGTATTTTCAGCTTATAATAACAAGATTTTAGCATTAATGCCAGTTTTTGGTTTCACATGTTTGGTTTATATTTATCCCTATTAAAAAGAAGGTGTAAGTAAGAATAGCTGACTTTTATGTTCACATTTGAGCTATAAAAGAAGTACCATGAGCAGTACGGTGGTGCAGTAGTTAGCGCTGTCATCTCATGGCAATAAGTTCATGGGTTCGGTCCTTGGATCGGCCTCGGGTCCCTTTCTGTGCAGAGTTTGCAAGTTCTCCCCATGTTTGTGTGAGTTTGCTCCAGTTTCCTCCCACTGTCCAAAGGCTTGAGGTTTAGGTTAACTGGATGCTCTAAAATTGCCCATAGCTTAGAATTGCCTCTAAAATTGGTTTGGCCTCCTGTGCTGGGTGCACCCTGCCCTGTGCCCATAGCCAGCTGGAGTTGGCACCAGCTTCTCCCGTGACCCATAATGGATAAGTGCTTCGAATAATGTATCAATGAATAAATGAATTAAAGAAGTACCATGCTGCCCTTATTGTTGGATGCATGCTCACACATTTGGCAGGCAGTTCACATTGCTCTGGAAATGCTTTTTATTGATTTGCATCATAAGAGTAACAATAAAGGGCCACTGAAGAATGAAGTACATTCCTATTCATTAGGCAGTTTATTGTTATTAAAGGAGAAGTTTAGATTAAATAGCAAAAAGAGACAGTTACTGCCTCTGCGTTAAAGGATTAACCTGCGTTTCAGTGCAGCTACTGAATTATCTCATTCTCATAGAGAATCAGACCTTAAAGCTCTGATCATGTTTTTCAGAGCTAGATGTCTGTGCTCTATTTACATATATCAATAAAGCAGACCAGCTTTACAGATCAAAATCCCCTCTTTGATTTTAAAACATTCGAAATCGAACATGATCTGCATAAATATGAATATGGTTTGATTCACCACTAATAAACAGCAATGCTGTGGTTATGAGTCTGGCACATCTCAGCTGTCCAAATAACCTTACAAATAATAAATTATACTGCATGTATTAAATATATAGCACTGAACTAAATCGGAACTCTTGGTTAATAGCAGCCAATGCTTGCCATCCTTTCTCCCATCTCTCCCTGTCTCTCTCCCTCTCTCTTTCTCTCTCTCAGCTTGACTACAAGCCTTTCACTTAGAATCACGTCAGACTGCAACAGCCTGCCATAGAGAGAATAGAGCGAGAGACAAAGTGAGAGTGAGAGAGAGAGAGAGAAAGAGAGAGATACAAAGAGATGGGAGAGGGAGAAAGGGAGAGAAAGAGAAAGAAAAAAAGAAAGAAAGAAAGAAAGAGGCAAAGAAGAGAAAGAGAGTGAGGGAGCTGCAGGCAGTGTACTCTAGTAAACTGAAAGAGAGCTGAGAGTTATTCTCCTGTATTGAAATCCAACAAAAATGTCTTGAATGGCCCTGAGATATGTCGCATCCCTCCTGTGCCAACATGGGAAAACATTAAGTGAGGCAGATGTAACCTGTGCGTCCTCAATGTGATTCAAGACAAGCACCCATAGAATAGGCCTCTTGTTCCTGTAACACACACACTTTGTGATGCCCACAGAATCACAGTGCACTAGCAGAGAAAGGTGGACCATGGGGCAGTGTAGACTGCACTGATCCAAGTATGAATTAGCTCAATGGTTTATTCCCACCTTGTTCCAATTATGCTTTGAGAAGCTTTTGAACAGAACTTCTGGTGACACTACACAAACAATATGTTAAATGCTAATTACACCCTAATGGGGGCTGGGGGTGAGGGGCTCCAGATTGGCACAACTGTTGACGCTACTATGGGTTTTAAGTTTGATCTCTGGTGGGCAAGTCCCTAACCACAAGGTGGTGCTTCATGTGACTTGACGGAAGCAATTGCCTTCTCCTTCACCCAGTGTTAAGGTTTTGTGTGATTACGGGAGTTCCAGCTAGCAAAGTAGAAATGAACCTGACTACATTCACATTTTGCATCAGCTCGTGTTTAAATACAGACATCTGAAGCTTGTAACAAGCAAAAATATAAAATATTCCTTACTTTGCATGTTGCATTTTCCAAGCCGCGCACTACCCTATTAGCTTGTTAGCTTTCTGCTAACTTGCTTAGCTTGTCATGCTAGAAAAGCCAGCATAAACCAACATAGTTGGTCGCCAGTCAACTATAACTATTGGAACTTCCTTAAATCTCCAAAATACTTTTTTAAGAAGGGAAAACAAAAGAAACCTAGACATTTAGACTGGCGTAAATAGCTTGAACTATTAACATATGTTGTAATAAACACCCAAAATGTTTTATTTGTTATGACACAGGAAATTGAGCGAGTACTGGTTCTTTAAACATATCTGCTTGTTCAGCTTTTTCAGTTTGATCCAGAGTGAGACATTACCAAACATGAAAACACTGATGTCAGCAACAATGCTCTGATACCACGGACAAAAAAAATCCATTTTAGCCCTTCTGGCAGTATGAGCCAGTTTCTGAAGTTTCTAAGTTTCTACAATTAACAGCTGTTGTATAACAGTAGTCTCAACACAGTACAAGGGCTGTATTTCAGCAGCTGTGGGCAGTTGGGAGTCGATAAAAAGAAGTTACAGGTTAGCATGAGTGGTCTCTTTTCTATTGGTCAAACAGTAAACAGTCCATTGCTCAAATATAGTCTGGAATGAACTCTATCATTTACAGCAGTAACATCAGTTTATACACCATCTGATGGTGAGTAAAGTCATTACATTCCATGTACGTTTCCACTGAAGACTAGCAAATACTCACCACTTTTATGCCATGCCACCTTTAGTCTGAATAATATAGCCTTGTGGAGTATGTGCTTGATTTCACCTGATCTGATCCCATGAACTCAGTAAAAATATTAATAGAGCTGACTTGCATGTAGACCCACATAGCTAGCATATAAGGGCAAATCAAGATAAGGCATACAAATGAAATGTAACACATCCTTTCGAGGATTACTGCTCTACACCACCTGCCTAAAACTGTCTAGGTCCCTCATGCGGCTGAAACAGCCCTGACTGTGGTGCAGTGTGTGTCCTGAACCTTTTCTATCAGAGTCAGCGTTCACTTTTCAAACCACAGTAGCTCGTCCATGGGATCGAAACAGGCTAGCTTTCACTCCCCACATGCATCAATAAGCCTTGGGTGCCCAAGACCCTGTCGCTGATTCACCAGTTGTCCTTTCTTGTATCACTTGTGGTAGGTACTAACTACTGCACACCTGGAACACTCCATTAGACCTGACGTCTTGAAGATGCTCTGACTGTCGTCTAGCCATCACGATAAGGCCCTTGTCAAAGTGGCTCAGATCCTTATGCTCACACATTTTTCCTCCATTCAGTGCATCAACTTCAAGAACTGACTGTTCACTTGCTGCCTAATATATCCCACCCCTCTGACATGTGCCATTGTAATGAAATACCTGTCAGTGGTTTTAATATTATGGCTGATATATGGTGTATTTTAACAGATATTTCTGTTTTGTTGAAGGGCTTTAATTAAAAATAGGTCAAGTTAAATGTTAGTGGCTTTTTAAGAAAACAGAGGCCACTGGTATTTGCTAATGGTGAGGATCCCATTCTAAATACCTGTAGGGAAAAGAAGAAGTGGTTAGTTGCCAGCTCTAGTTCCAGGTTGTGTTTGCTCTCGTTAAAGCCAATACAATGTCAGCAATCAAATCCACATTTGCAGCTGTGAGTGGATCCTGTTGCAGGAGATAAATAATGCAGATAGCACATGCCAGGAAGCCAAAAAAAAAAGTCACTCCAAAAGATCAGGTACAACACTCTTCCAGCCTGTGGCTCTTTCATTGCTGCTTAACCTGGAAGCTGTATCCAATAGATATATTCACTATATTATGTGTTCTACAGCATGTCATAACAAAATTAGGGGTAGCGTTGGCCTAGTGGTTAGGACATTACGCTGGGGACCTGAAAGTTGCAGGTTCAAGTCCCGGCTCAGGCACTACTGAGGTACCCTTGAGCAAGGTACCGTCCCACTACTCTGCTCCACA
>JBBPDA010000041.1:34728774-34768112 GCA_037974385.1 Arnoldichthys spilopterus | reverse complement strand
GATAGATAGATAGATAGATAGATAGATAGATAGACAGACAGACAGACAGACAGACAGACAGACAGACAGACAGATAGGTAATTCAGTTTATATATAAGTATACATTTTGTGTGTAAAATCTGAAGTTTTATGAGGCACTGAATCATTTCCTAAAGACTCATAAACAAACTAAAACGATTCAAAGGGTGAGGTCACAGATTCACACCCCTAATGGAGACCATGTGACACACTTCTGCACTTATGACAGCCTCTCAGGATACTAGCGTTTAGCACTGATGTGTTTCAGAGTTCAGTCAGCATTATTAACTGCATTGCACTGTTAGCACAGTGAAGAAAGAAGCAGTCTAGAGGTCATCTTTAAATGGCTGCACGTGGTCCACTACCCTGCCACGATCATCAGAAAATGTCTTCAAAGCCATGTTTTAAAGTGAATTCCATAACTACAGAGAGGGCTCGCTTTTACTTCAGATAAAACATGCACATTTAAATGGAGGGATGGGAGGCGGTGCAACGGGGAGCAAGCCAGAGCACGCCCTGGTGTTAAAAGCACTTTTTAGGTGTCAGTGAGGGTCAATTATCAGTACACATACACACACAAACACAAATACACACACATGACCCACAGCATGCCTCCTCAAATCAACAGCTTTCTTCTTCACATCTCTCAGCGTATTAATACTGACTGTACACCCACATACACACACGCACGCATGCACATACACCACGCAACACCTCCTGTCTTATGCAACACAATGCATCTCTGTCTCTGAGAGTCTTTTCAATGCAAGCAAGTGTTCCAAGTTCTACATAACACTCTGCAGGAGGTGCACAAACACACACACACACACACACACAACAGACAAAAAGACAGAAACTTTTGTTATGTGGTAAGTTGGTGAGCATAATGGCAAACTGGGACAAATCGCATGGACTGAGACTTTTAAAAAACATGTCATTTTGTACTAAACATAGGCGTCATTTACGCTGGGGATGATGGGGACACTGGGGACACTCGGGACACTGGGACGCCAGAGAAATGTCCACATCACTTTTTGACAAAGGCCATTTCGTCCCTGGCACTTTCTGATGGATAAGTAAGTTTCGTCTCTTTCACTTTCCTTATCTACACAATCTACCCCAACATTGACATTACAACCCCTCCTTGACGACAAATCACCCACATAACTGCCCGTTGTGTTACATTACCTAACATACAGGACAGTGGTGCCAACTGCGCTCTCTTGTTGTCCCAGGCACGGATGGCTGTGGCAACACCTGCTGGTGATATGTGACAGCTAACACACTCAGGTTGCCATGTATATTTATGACTTTTATGTACGTAATTTGATAAATGAGAATCTCAGAAATGCAGAAGTTTATGAAGACGGTGAAACAACACATGCACAACCAAGACATTCAATTTCTGAATAGGAATTAATCACAGCCTTGTCTATGTCTGATCTTTAAAAGCTCCGCCTCCAAGGCAGAGGGTGGGGAGGTGGTTATTCACCACCACACCTGTGATTTTTTTGACTTTGTAGCTTCTGAATAAATCATGACGTGATGAAGATATCTGATGACTAAGTGCTTCTTTAACACAGACCACCTCAGTGTTAATATCCCTATTTTACTTTGGGTACAAAAGCTTACTCCACCACAAGCCGACCTTTTAGCGATCTGCTCTCTTTTGCGTCGGTTTTCGCAACATCACATTTTCTTGCTCTTTTTTGTCCATTAGCCACTCCATAAATTACTATCGATGGCGCCCTAAACAGTCTCTCGCTCATGTGAGTATGTCTCTAACCTATACAGGACCGATGTATTATTAAATACAATTAATTTTGCATTACAAAATTACAGATGAATAAAACATTACAGGAGAGCGAGGGGAGATGGTGGATGGTGCAACTGCCCAATTAATTCTGATTAAGCTGTCACTCTTTCGGCATGGGGCGAACGAGATGAAAAAGGGAACGAGAGCAGGGGGGGGTAGAGAGGGTGAGAAAGAGAGAAAGAGAGCGAGAGGGAAACGCAATTACAGACGGTATAAATTCTGCAGAAACTGGGGAGCTCTGAGAGATGCTGAAAAAGACTTACTAGCAGAAAGAGGGCTTAATATAAGGCTGTTTAAATTGAGGACCTTTTCACAAGGAGAGAAAGAGGAGAAAATGGAAAAGTAAAGAAAAAACTAGCCTGAGAGATGGACATTCACATTTAACTAGAGTCAGAATTCAACAAACAGCCAACCCAGGGACTGAACAAGTCAACCAAATTGAGTTGTTCAATGCTAGTATAGATTTTCTAGCAAGGTTAGCAAGGAAATCAATCCCACCTGCTGGCTAAGTCTCCCCCTATCAGATGACACTACCAAGCTAAAGGAATCAGGGCTAGCATGTTCTTTCACTAAGATACTTGACATGACATTTCATCCTCCACACTAGGAGTGGAACATTAACTGGAACTTTTGTTATGTCAGTCACCAGACATATTGACTAGGATTGGTTGGGTGGCGAGGTGGCGAAGGCCATCTTACCCAACCAGGATGAGGTAGGCCAAATTTGATTAACAAATAGGTGTTATTGTGGCTTTGCAATCCTTCAGGGTTAGGAATCATGAAAGGGTGAAAGCTGCTGAACATCAGGGCCACTACAATTATTATTGATAATATTAGATGTAGTAGTAGTAGGAGGAGGAGGAGGAGGAGGATTAGTAGAAGTAGTAGTAGTAGTAGTAGTAGTAGTAGTAGTAGTAGTAGGAGGAGGAGGAGGAGGAGGAGGAGGAGGAGGAGGATTAGTAGTAGTAGTAGTAGTAGTAGTAGTAGTAGTAGGAGCAGCAGCAGTAGTAGTAATAGCAGTAGTACCAACGGTGGTAGTAGTACTGTTAATAGCAGAAGTAGTAGTGGTAGTAGCAGTTGTAGCAGCAGTGGTAGTATTGGTAGTAGTAGTAGCAGCAGTAAAAGTAGCAGTAGTAGTAGTAGCAGCAGCAGTAGAAGTAGCAGTACTACTAGTAGTAGCAGTAGTAGCAGTAGCAGTGGTAGTATTAGTAGTAGTAGTAGTAGTAGCAGCAGCAGCAGCAACAGCAGCAGTAGTAGTAGTAGCAGTAAAAGTAGTAGTAGTAGTAGTAGTAGTAGCAGCAGCAGCAGCAACAGCAGCAGCAGCAGTAGTATTAGTAGTAGTAGGAGTAGCAATAGTAGCAATAGCAGTACTAGAAGTAGTAACATGGGTAGTATTAGTAATAGCGGTAGCAGTAGTAGTAGGTATAGTAGTAATACTAGCTATAGTAGCAGTAATCATAACAGTAGTAGGAGTTGTGTAGTAGTAGTAGAAGTTGTAGTAGTAGGAACTGTAGCAGTAGTAATAATAAAAATAATAGTAGTAGAAGGAGGAGGAGTCGTAGCAGGAGCAGCAGTAGTAGTAGTAGTAGCAGCAACTGTGCATTGTTCCAAATAAAAGATGATCATTGTGAACAAAACATGGAAAAATATTTGGTCGTGGCTCCGACATTCTGAAAAAAAGAACATAGAAATTCTCACAATTGCGACTGCTTCTATGATCTATGTTTACTAAAACCAGTAGGAACGCAGCAAGAAATAACACACTGATCAATGTGTATGCTAAACTGGTCATCCAAGTTAGCCTCTTTTTCCTAACCACATTCCACATTGTCCTTGTCTTCTTTGGATATTTTTTACATACACATAAATGCCATTATTTAAAGAGCTCAATTTATGTTTACCTCTACACCAATGCAGATGGATGCCACATGTTAATGGGATTTTATTCTTGTATATTGACTTGTATTATAACCTATTTCAGCAAGTGTGACCATTGAACAGTCTACATACTATCAAACATGATGTCGTTCCCAAGTTTATTAAATCAAAGTCACAGTGTAGCTCGCAATAAACTTACAAGACAGAAGAAATCTGTCTGTAGGCACATTTAAAGGGACAGTGCAACCAAACACACTTTGCAGTCCTGCATTTGCAAGGGCAGTGGGGAACTGGGTATAATTTAGGCTAGCGGTGCAGAATTGATAGTCCTACTGCTGAGTCTCATTGTTTAGAAAAGATGGAGGAATAGGACACATACATATCCAATATGTTGTCACTATATTCGAACGGGTAAATATAATGTAGACTTTCAGTCTACTGCACTTTTCTATGGAGGAACGCTCATTAAAATGTCTGCACCTAAATCATTCGCAGTCTCTCAAATGGATCACATTCATGTAGCCTCCGGAAGTAGCCCATCTCTGCCTCCACACCTTTTCATACACTCCCTGGTTTTCTTTCCATCTTGCACCTTATCTCTCACCACCTGTCTCTCTCTTTGTTTTCCTTCCCTCCAGCTCGCACCATCTATCCACACTAACTCTCCCTCTCCTCTTTTTACTTTATAGCTCAATGTGTTTCCTTTTATATCTTCCCTACACAGAGCCATTTTTTACCCCCTACCTGTGCATTAAGTTCACTTAGAGTTACACAAGAAAGAGACAGCATAGACCTGAGAGAGAGGGAGAGAGAGGGTAGGAGAGAAGGCCTCTTCTACTGCAGGCCATGGCTGCATTATCTGTTTGCACGGGTGGCACGAGGCAAAAGCAAAATTAATAGCCCCATCTTTAGAGAAAATGAGAAAAAGCTGGCGGAGCCAAGCCGAGGCAGCGTTACAGCAGATATAGGCAGGGTTATGAGATATTTTCACAGAGAGAGAGAGTGAGAGAGAGAAGGAGAAAGCAAGGCAGGGAGGGTATATTGGGCCAGATTTACTAAGCCTTTTGAAGCAAGTTTTAGGTGAAAATATGATGGGTTCTGCCCAGAAATAACAAATGTATTACATATGAAAGTCGAGTACAAACCTATATGCACAGTTTATGTGTCATGTAAATTAAAAAACCCTACATTTTAAAAGCTACTTCTTTACACTTACACTTTTTGGAACTATGTAAAAGCTCTGGCTGGATTTTACATTATATAAATATTTACTGATAAATAGACCAATAAAGGTGGTTCAAAATGACTGGAAAAAAATTTTTCAACATACATAAATGATAAGGATGTTTGCTACTAATTTTTTACAATTTTCTAAAATTTCACAATCAAAAGTTTTGTTACAGCAATTATTTGATGGAGGATTTAACAAAACATGCAAGAATTCTGTTCAATTGACTTGGCCAGCAGTGTTTGAATTTCTGAGTTTGAATTTTGTCTGTTCTTCATCTGAAAATGTAGCTTAAATGTGTGCTTGTGATTGAAAAAAAACACACCATGTGTGATTTGAAATTTGAAAGAATTAAAATTTTAATGCTTTTAATAACGTACGCATCAGTTAATGGCAATTCAAGATCACAACTGATATGCCGTCATCTTTACACTTTACACTATATTTATACTTATTTTACAACAGACATTTCAGGACAGTGGTACTCACTTAAGGTGCGTTTCCATTAAATATGTGATACACAATTGAAATAAAGCAACACCAGTGGCATAAACACTTTTGACAGTTGCTGTCTATATTGCCATTTCCCTGAAACTGCTGTTGAGAAACTGTTGCTCTGAACCTTTATCTCTTAAGTCACACAGGCTAATTCTTGGAATACTGGAGCACAAGCAAAACATGGGCTGTACCATAAAGAAAAAAAAAACCCAATTGCAAGGGGGGTTTGGGAACTCAAATGGCATATATTGGCTTCACTAATACAATGGTGGGTACTGAGGCTAAAACACTACCTTATGAGGGTTTGAATTTGAACGGTAAGACCCCAGGTAGACCCAGTAAACATTGCTGGATATTTTTGAAAACTGTAATTTTCTGTTTTCGTTTTTTAAAAAGAATTCCTGTCCACATGAGCATGGTTTTGTTCTGATCACACATACACGCAAAAAAAAACAACGTCAAAGGCTGTCAAAAGCATACCAAAGCATGAAAAATACTCTTGCCATTCTATCCTGAACGCCTGCACTCTAAAACACCTCGATAAAAAGCCAGGACTAAAGCTGTGCTTTAAAACCCGGGTTATAAGTGTTCCTCTGCTTTACAAACGGCCTGCTCTAAAGTCTTCTCACACCAAGTGGCCCAGAGGTCAAATGGCACTGCCTTCAAACGGTCCCTGGGGAACATGTCCATTGCTCTCAACTTCACACAAGCCGATTGTGTGTGTCTGAGCATACACTTGTGCGTCTGCGTTTGTAGATTATGTGTGTGCTTATGTGCAAGAAGCATACGCTAAGAAAGTAAGAATGCGTGCGAGTTAGCATGCGGTAGCCAAGCTCATGACCAAAGCACATGCCGAGAGAGAGAATGACATCCTTTAGGCTTATTATAGCTGCTAATCCTAATTGGGAACCAAAAACATTTCATTTATTACGTGATCCTTCAAATCCTCTTTCCACCATGTTTTCAAGCTCTCTGCCTGTGTCTCTTTCTCTCTCTCTCTCTCTCTCTCTCTCACACTGTCTCTTTCTCACTCTCCGTCTCTCTCCTACCCTCCCTTTTGGCCTCTCTGCTGTTCTCCTCTGCTCTTTGTCTCAGTGAATGGGCCACTGGATGTTTTAGAAGAGACACTAAATATAACCAGAGTAAGCAGCTGATATGGGTGAGGAGAGGAAATGCAATGTGCAATAGATTTGCCTGGAACAGAAAAATGTCTTTGACAGAATATCATAGAAGCAAGAGCAGCACAGTTATGAGGCCATTTCATTATTTTAAGGAGTCTAGTAATGCGTCAAAGGTATAGCTGTAGTGTGCAATTTTGTAAAATTACACGTTTTTAGTAATTATACACACGAAACAAGCAGCTTTAAAAATAACAGGGAGTATATATAATAACAACAGAAGCATGAAAAAAACAATTATTGAACAAAAATGACTGAAACAAATATTGAAGCCCAAGGTTTAATTGCAGGGTTTGTGCCTCCCACTATAGAAGCATGAAAAAAAAACAGAAAAAAATTAATGGATTGAGAGGACATAATCATTTGGTGGAAGGGCACAACCCTGCTGAATGACCCCCGGATGCATTGCCTGATTTAGTGAGGCAATGCCCCACTACCAAATCATCATGTCCTCTGAATCTACTAAATTGTTTTTTTTCATGTTTTCTTTTCTTTTTCACCCTTCTACAGCGGTAGGCACAAAACAACCCTGCAAATAAACTTTGTGCTTCAATATTTATCACATGTTTATCATACCCAGTTTAAAAGACTGCAACAATTAACATAGGAGGGTTTGCATGCATTCCTTTATGCTATCTGCATTGTAGTGATGTGCTGCACACCTGCACACCAATCTGCCATAACCTTTTCAGCAGGTCCCCCTCATATCACCAAAACAGCTCTGACTGTGGTGCATTGTGTGATCGGACACCTTTATATCATAGGCAGCATGAACTTCTTGCGCTATGGCAGCTCATCTATGAGATTTTTCCTGCTTCCAAACATATCAACTTCAAGAACTGACTGTTCACTTACTGTCTAATATATAATGACATCACTGTAGTTGCCTCAAAACTGGTAATATTTCCATTCTCAGGTAGCTTAATGACTAATTTCCTACTATATTGGGCTAAAACACATCAATATCTGGTTAAATCTTGTAAAAATGCTACAAATAATGGTACAAGTACTTTTCCTGCCTCCATTTTTAAGACTATTAGCCCTACCTTACTGTGATGGGTTGGCCTCCTGTCCTGGGTGTACCCCATCTTGGGCCCATAGTCAGCTGGGATTGGCTCCAGCTCTCTCGCAACCCGAAATGGAAGAAGCGGTTTAGAATATGGATGAATGAATAGCCCTACCTCACTAATGAATTACTTTGATGCAATTAAGGAATGATTTCAGTGCACAATTTTTATAATGCTGGACTCCAAATAGCATTCACATCTTGTTAGTAATATTAACATTTTCAGTGTACTGCATAACCACAGCGGTAAATGCAGGAAAACCTGTCCTGATTTGTCAGCCACACTTGGGTAAAAAAAAACAAAACCAAAAATGAAACAAAACATCAAAAACCTTTTATTTTTTTTGCTAAAACAGCAGCTTTAAGACAACCCTGTGGATGCAGAGTTCTCCCGAGGTAAGACTGTGATATTTTGAAGCTAAAAAATGGATGTAGGAGGGGGCTGGATGATGTAACATTAAAAAGGTCACGTAAAAACTGACAGAGAGAGAGAGAGAGAGAGAGAGAGAAAGACTGTGCGAGGGAGAAATGGAGCATGGACGGGCTGCAGCTGCAGGCTCTTCTGAGAGTCACACATGCTGAGTGGAGACTGAATTAGCGTGGTTTAGCTACAAACGCTGTTCGCCGAGATACAGTCATGGCTGTATACACGGCACCATAATGCTGTAAATGGAAGCTACATGCATGATCAGTATAACAGCATAGGAAACATCCAGTACTCTAGGTTCCAGTACAGTTCAGTTCTTTACTTCAGCATTCATTTGACATTTAAGTGTGACACGTCATCTGGGCGAGAACCACGCCCTTTATGGGGGAAAACATTCCACAAGATTGAAAGGGACTGAATGGTAAGTTGTGGAACAGCATGTCTTGGAACAGCTTTAGCATAAAATCTGACTGTACTCAGTCAGTGTCCCTTCTCCATTTCAGTATCAGTTTGGATCATGAATGGGTGATCTTGTTTTCTTGTCCTCTAAGAAGAAAATGTTCCAGTTTAGCTGTCCTAATTTTAGCACCAAAGACACTGGCTGGTGAAAATGATGCCTGCCCACTAATGCTAAGTTTGGAAATCAGCTACCCAATAGTGGTGTTATAATAAATCAATATATATTGATGCATCAACCAAAATGTCGCACGATATGATGTATCGATGTTACCCATAAAATACAATGTGTGTTTGTTCCACAATTAATTCTCCTCCATTTTAACTGTGAGCAGTGTTTTGTATTGATAAGTTTCTTTTGTTAAAGTGCTATATTTGACCTTTAATAATAAAATGTTCACAATATAATTTTGTTTGTATATGTAAATTCATAGAAATAAAAAAGATTTCACCATATTTGTGTGATTTTACCATATTTGCAGACCCCAGTATGAAACCAAATAAACCGAAACACATCACTGCAAATTTTAAGGTATGGAAAATGTTGGCTTATTGGCTAATATAATCAGATCATATCGAATTATGATGAAACTTGTGAGTTAGACCCCTAGTAGGGGCAGTGTCTGGAAGTTAAATGTTAAAGACAAACCCTGATTACTTTCCAGAAGGCTTTTAAAAGTGAGGATAAGCCATATAGACTATAGCTATAGACTGAGTACATTAGCTAGCTAGCTAACCTAGAGCAAGCTACCATAGGTAGATAGCTAGGTAACTGACTAGTTAGACTATTGTATCTGGGGAATTGTGATGTCTCATGCTGGTGTTTGTTCAAGAAAGGTCAGTTCGCCTATATTATTTGCAAAAGATTTAATTCAGGAGAGAGCAACGTTAAACAAATGTGGGAATAAATGGCAAAATCAAGAGGACCAGGTGTTAGACAGAAATGGAAGAGAGGATTCCCCCAAGGAGGGAGGCCTCTCAAGAGAGAAAGGTGGAGATATTAGAAGTTAGCAGCACAGAGAAAAGGCCACAAAGGTCTATGATTGCTCTGCACTGTCCTGGAAGCAGACCAGGATCTTAATACACTTGTCCACAGCAAAAACCAGTTGAGACCTGTCTGTCACACCATTTGGTATTCCAAAAGCTTCAGGAAGCTTCTGAAAATGTTTTGCTGCCACTGCATGCGCCTGAGAGATCCATGTCATTTAGCTGAAGGACAGATTGTAATCTTGCAACAATCAGGTTTAACGGCATCATGTGTGAAGGCCAAGAGGCCTCTGTTCCTGGACAGTGTGAAGCCTAGAGAGGTAAAACAGCTGTAGTGGAGAGAGATGGGAAACAATCAAGTTTTTTAGGGCTTGTGACAGCTGGGGCCACAGGTCTCAGGAATCTAGGTAACCTGGCAGAACCATCAATTGGAATCAGTCATATACAATCTTTAGATAGAGAAGTAATGAATGGTTTGACCTGCCTGATGCAAAATGTCTCCTGTACACAGAGATGTGAAAAATATTAGGATCTCATTAGGTCTACAGGGAAGTCCCTGTCTGTTAATGGTTTTTAGACAACAACAGGGTTATTCTTGATTTGTTTTGCTTCTTGAAAGCTTAAATTAGGAATGAATTCCTATATTATTAATTATTATTTTTATACATTATTTTACTTTGGGAGGATATATACCTTCGTTAACTTAAACTGATTGCAATTTTTCATTCGAGGATAGCAAGATCCAATAATAACAATGTATACAGTCATAGGCAAATAATTGTGTATTTTTATTAATTGTGTGTAAAAATATGTAACGTATTGTTTACAGGGAGAATGAATTTAATATAGTATGGAGGAAACAAAAACAAAAGATGCAAACATTTTGGCTTTTTACTTTGTTTTTTACATTTGTTTTTCAAAGTAAACAAACAGAAACATGAGGGATGGTTTTTTTTACAAACCAACAAAACATGTCATTTGACTGGAGTTTTTCAAACTTATGCATTTGACTATGTGTATTGTACACAAATAAAATATTTAGTTATTGAATCCATTAACTGCTATTTTTTAAGATAAAAGTACTCTGTTTTTCTCTTTTTCTGTTTTTCTTTTTCCAATATATAAAAATCCTAAACTTTAGTTGTGCACTACACATACTCATCTCTGAGAATGGAATCTGTATGATATAAACGTGGATGTTTTGTCAAGCTTGACCAGCAAAAGTAAGTGCAAAAGACTATATTCGTGGGCAGAGCTTAGACAGGTCAACTGCTGTGCATGAGCTACACAGGACTGATGATTTGTGGGGGATTATTGTTTCAAACCACACCAAAAAACATATTGTAATACCCCCCCGCCCTCCACCACAACCACCACCCTGCCACACACACACAACAAAGACACGCCCAGCCAGGCGTACTCCTCCCAATTCTCAGTGGCAGCAGGATGATTTGTGAAGCAGATCTGGTGCAAACACAGAGGACGAGGACAGAAATACACACACATACACACACACACACACACACACACACACACACACACACACACATACTCAGACACACACACTGGCTGGCAATTTTTGTGCAAGGCGGATTTGGTGAGGCCACAAAAGATGAAGAGAAACACAATGAATTTGTCAGCAGAAATCAGAACTCCAGCTGCCCTGTGTGGCCTAAGGGTAAAACACACACACAGATACACACAGAGACACACACACAGAAACACACAGAGACACACACAGATACACACGCGGATACACGAATGCAAATACATGCATGCACACATCCATACAAACATGACCAGAATACACACACATACAAACAAATCCTAAATGCAAAGATACACACACACACACACACACACACACACAGTCATACAAGCATTCAGATTTACCAAAAACAAACACAACACTCTACACAACTAGATGGCTTCAGGATTAAGCAATAGTTGATGGAGGAAAACTATGACATACACACATACATACACACACACACACACACACACACAACCCCCTCCAGCCTATTCCAGCAGCGCATCGCATCACTGTTGCATTTTGAAAAGAGAAAAAATTAAGTGTATGGGGGCGGGCTGCTGTGACCTAGAATACACGAGTGTAGGATTGGATCGTTATTCCTTTTGATGTGTGTGTGTGTGTGTGTGTGTGTGTGTGTGTGTGTGTCTGCATTGTAGGTCATTGCCAAGTGGCAGTTCTCTGTCTCTCTGCATCCTATTTTGCTTTCTCCCCTCTCACTCTCTGTGTCCCCCCTAGTCTCTCACTCTCTGTTTTCCCTCTCTCTCACTCTCATACTTCCCCAACCCCACCCCTCTGTTTCCCACTCTCTCTTATTCTCTCCCCTCTCTCCTCTTTCTCTTCACTCTCCCTTTCATTCTTTCTTGTTCTCCCATCTTTCTCTTCTCGTTCCACTCTCCCCATCTCTCTCTCTCTCTCTCTCTCTCTCTCTCACTCTCCCTATCTCTCTCTCTCTCTCTCTCTCTCTCTCTCTTTCGCTTACTCTCACTAGCAGTGAGCTGTTATGTAAAAAGCCTCATTCCATGCCCAGTCTAGTAGAGCAGACTCCATTTAGACGAGGCTAACGCGACAGCACCAGCACAACTCAGACTACACACACACAGCTTTACCTACGCATTAGGGCTGTAACTTACTATCATTTCTATTGTTATCATTTCTGTAACCTTTCTACATCATTTCTAACATTTCATTTATTGATTGATTGCACCACTAATTTGTGACAAACAGTTTGTTCTTTTATGCTCCAACTAAACCATAGAGACCACAAGGTCCCCTCCACTCCCTGTAGTGTACTGTCATCTGTCAGACTGACCGTGTGTAACACATGAACATACAGACAAAGGTTTACACACTCAGTATAAGTGAAATTCCCTCCATTTCACTCTTTTATGTTACTAACATCTCTCGCAGTGAACCCTGCCCAGTCTTACCCAGTTCGACCCACTAGCTGTGATTCCCCCACTTACACAATATCACCAGCACTGGGAGGGTGAAGGCTAGCATGTGCTTCCTCTGAGAAACATGAAGTGCCTCCACATCTCCTAGTAGCATAACGTCAACGGCAGCTCAATGCATCTGGAGGAGAACAAAAGCCTCAAGCTGAGTGCAGGGAGGTGGTGTTGTGGGGTATTGGTGGTTTGGGGGGGATTGGGGGGGGCATCCTATGCACCCAGTGAAAGCAGAGCCAACTGTGCTTTCCTGGAACTCCGGGCATGGACGGCTGTGGCACTAGCAGGGATCAGAATTAGACAATTTTGCCAATGCTTAGAAAATGTTGACACTAGAGAGCCCCCATGTGTGCAACTTTCTTATGCCTGTTGGCTTACCATGTTCAGCTGGGGAAAATATAAACATATATAGTGCATTTTTAAAATTGAAATGTGATATTTTATTTAAAGTGTGCTCGTTTTCGCCCAGGCCAAAAGTGCATATTTTTCAGA
This sequence comes from Arnoldichthys spilopterus, assembly GCA_037974385.1. Lineage (NCBI taxonomy): Eukaryota > Metazoa > Chordata > Actinopteri > Characiformes > Lepidarchidae > Arnoldichthys > Arnoldichthys spilopterus. The sequence goes on along the minus strand of JBBPDA010000041.1, from coordinate 34,755,089 downwards.
CTTTCTCAGGCTTTAGATGCTATATGTAATGTAACAGAGCTCCAGTTCTCATGATCTGCATAATAAGGCCCCTGATTAAAACTTGTCAGAATGGGATAACATGAAATGTTATTAAACCTGCAGCCCTTCTGATGTGAAACTGCACTCTTTTAAATTGTGATTTTGATATAAAAATGATTCATTGTTCTGCCCTAGTTTAACCTTGGTACTGTTGGTTGTAAGAGCAAGTTACCCTGCTGCTCTCCATGTTTCTATGACAGCTGGGTAGAACAGTAACATCCAACCACTCAATTATGCCAATCTAACAAATTAACTTATTAATATGAGTCACTTCTTCTATTTCCACCAATTAAATGCAAGCATATTGCATTTAATGCAGAAGAAATATATACAATCAGTGCTGATAATGCAACATGTCTTGGCTAATTGACCACATCTGGTAAAAACATTGTAAAAAGTTCAGCAAATTAGCCTTTTTTACTGAAATATTACTTTAAGCAGTGTTTTTAACTCTTTCAACTATGGAATGGAAGGAAAAAAGAAATGAAAAAAATATTTATTTTTGTCATTTTGGACAATAATAACATTCATTTTTCCACAACAATTCTATAACAAAAATTATACATTACAAATAAGTAATAATTGTATATAATTTTATTCAACAACCCCATGTTTTTTTTTTGTTATTTTTATAGGCCTCTATCAAACAGTCCAGATTTCTCTTAAAGCTCTGAAAACATGAACATACACACATATATATATATATATATATATATATATAGAGAGAGAGAGAGAGAGAGAGAGAGAGCGAGAGAGAGAAAGAAAGAGAGAGAGAGAGAGAGAGACAGGAGAGAGAGAGAGAGAGAGAGAGAGAGAGATTTTGATAGACATTGGCACAGATGCAGCCCCACTTTAAACTCTTTTGTTTTGCTATTCTGTTGAAATATAGGATCTGTATGGATTGGCTGAAGTCTGCACTCCCATTTTTTACCTCAGTGACAAGAAAACATGGCAAAAATTTGATTTTTTTTTTCTGCTATACTATACAACAACCATAACGTTTTGCATGTTAAGGACGTTTAAGTCTACCTATAAACACATGATTTCGACTTTAGAATTTAGGAGGGTCTCTGAATCTGTGGTGGGCTGAGAGAAAGAATTTAAAGCGTACGATCTGTGCTCAGTGGTTAAGTAAACGACATGTGAACATATTTGTTAACTAATGGCTGCAATCCAACCGCAAATCCATATTCACGCATGATTAGAACAGAACAGAGCAATCTAAGGCCTGACACAAGCATGTACATCTGAAACACAGCTGAACCAGGAAAGCAAGCAAGCAGAGGCAGTAAGACATGAGAGAAGGTAATAGAGGTGAGAACACACAACTACAGCAGTGTGAGAAATAGAGCGCTCATAAATTTGTAGCATCTCTTGAAGAGCGGCAGATTTTTGGCACAGCCACTTTCTTGCTCCAATGCATTTGCGTTGCCTAGCTACAGCCAGCGGGCAGCAGTGTTTGTTTCAGCTCTCAGGGCACTTGACAGTGGCAGTTGACTGTGATGGTTTTTCAAGAGAAAATACTCAAGACTTATTCCTTTAACCACTTAACCCTTTGAATCTGGGTTAAAAAAATGCAATGTTTGCCTTTAAATGTACTGTTCACTATAGATGATGTGATGTTGTAGAGGGTATGCACTGACATCACTGTCCACACCCTTTAGTCGGACCGAGTGGCAAAACAAAACTACGCTGATGCTTTTAGGAGGGAAAATGCAAGTAAAACAAACAATAATCTACACATTTTAAAGCCAGTTGGACTCCATAGTGAGTCTTACAATTTACCGAAAAGAACCAGGGGTCCACTCCTTATAACTTGGGCATATGGGTGGGGCTAAACTAGTGTGAGCTGGACAGGCAGTTGTTTGTAAATGAGATGGTTTTGGCATCACAGAAACAATAAATTAGGAACAGTTTTTGCAGCTTAGTTTTCATATACAAATAAACTGTATGAGTTACACATTTGGAACCTTTACTAATGTTTACATGCTACATCAAACTTTTTTTTCAAAAAAAGCAAGAAAAATGTGCTTTTCCATGGGCCCTTTAAAAAACGTCTTGTTTCGATTGCCTGACCCAGGTTATCTGGGATGCAATCATGGTCTGGCATGAGGAAAAGCTGTAAATGAAAGACGCAGATAAGCTACCGCTGCCTGCAGCAAAAGCTAATAGTCGTAACGTGTCCCGCAGCCAGCGTTATGTAAGCTCGTTCTGTTTCACACTGACATCCGAACTCCTTCGCCAGACTGATCCGACACACTGAAGATAACCAAGCATATCACACTTACATCTGCTGCCTTTTGTTACATGAACTGCAGACGTGGCTAAACCAGATGGCTGAGCTAAAAAAGCGAAGCGAATACCGGCACATTCTTACATTTTCTTATTGCTGTAGGGAAGTGTGTGTGTGTGCGCGCGTGCTGATGTGCATATGCTGATGTGTGTGTGTGTGTGTGTGTGTGTGTGTGTGTGTGTGCGTGCGCGAGTGTGTATGCGAGTGTGTGGCACTAAAGCTGGAATTGAGTTTTCTTTCATTACACTTAGCTGATAACAGGCTTGCCGTTGTTACTATGGCAACTATAGATCCCTCAGGCTGTGCCTTTGCTGAAGGATTGAGAGAGTAGTGAATAGATACCACACAAACATACACACACACACACACACAGAGACACACACATACAGCTATGAATAGAGATCTACACTATCTACAGCAGGACTCTATTGAGTTTCACTCTGAAACAGCCAATCTCAACCAGCAGCCCATAGGCCATATGCTACCTTGTCTCTTACGAGTTGCAGTCCCTCATAGACGTTAATGCATAACCAGATCTATACATCTCCATTCACACTCCAGAAGTACACAACCCATCAATAACTTTTTCTGTCGACATGTGTGGCCTAAATTGCCTGGGGGGAAATGGCAGGATAGTCCATTCTCGGAAAGTGTTTGAATGCACGTCGGGTTGGAGTTGGTCCCAGGATGGGAAGAATCACAGGTCTAGTGCAAACAAATTAAAAAAATACATTATTAAACATATAGCATAGTCAATTTTGAAATTTCGCTACAATTTTGTATAACCATTTTAGTCAGGAGGCTGCCTTACCTCTCACTGCCTATATGCAGGCAGGTGTTTCGGGAGTTATGTCCTAACCACTTTGCCACCACCAAGACAATTATGCCCCACATCCTACCCCACGCCACCACCCCCCACACGCCACCCCCCACCCCAATTATACAAATACGATTGCCACACCCTCTCTGTTGACAAATGAAAAAAGTACCCCCACAGAGCCCTCTGCACATATTAAATCCTAATTTAACCCCTGCCACTTAATACTACCCTTATCTGATACAGCAACTGCCCTTTCTGTAAAAGAGGTTCATGTGCTTAAAGCAGGGAAAATGGTCTTAAAGATCTGAGCCACTTTGACAAAGTCCTTATTGCGATGGCTAAGCGTCAGAGGATGTCAGGAAGTCAGAGCGTCTCCAAAACGGCAGGTCTGTTCCAGGTGTGCAATACTTAGTACCTACATTTATACACAGTGTATTAACGGTCTATGGCTATTTAGAGGGCATTAAAAAGAGGATTAGACTGCAAAGAACGGCGACAACTTCTACCAGACAGGAGATTCTTTTGACACTTGACCAAGGGCCAAGGCTGATGGGATACTAAAGGATAATCATCAGTTTGTACTCTTCTAACATCTGTCCACCAGAAAGATTAGGCATCTAAGACAATGAAGAAGGGAATTAAGTACACACTCACACATATATATATATTCTAGATTTTGTGGTCCTGTGTTTCATGTAGCAATATATACTGTATATATATATTTTTTTTTTTTCATAGCAATATACATATATTCTAGTTTTTGTGGTCCTGTGTTTCATGTAGCACCGTAGTCCTGGAGGAACGTTGTTTTCAAACTGAACTGTATATGGTTGAAATGACAATAAAAGCCTACTTGACTTGACTTGACTTGACAATTTTGTGAGAACAGACTTGCTTCTTGTTGGTTTCAGAAGGAGGAAAACACACAAAGCAAAGGGCCAAAGGTCAAGAAAGCACCAAATGTGTGTATTCTTCTTTAGGGATTGTACTTCACCCTCCCTGTCTGCTTTCCCTCTCTGCTCTTTCATTTGAGTTGAAAAAATAATGAGCTTACATCCCCACTGTCCGTTAATGTCTTGTATGAATGCAAAATGAGTGTGTGACTTCTAGCTGCATGAATCTCTCTGTCTGTCTCTCTCTCTCTCTCTCTCTCTCTCTCCCTCTCTCTCTTTTTTCCTCCCTTACTCTCTCTCTGGTCTGCTCCCATTTTCTGGTGACCCCCTACTCTAGCACTCGGAGTTGAAAAGGATGTATTTTGGAGATGCTGGAGTGTTGAACTCATGTGGATTCAGAAAACACACACACACACACACACACACACACACATGCACCCACACACATATGCATGCATGCACACACACACACACACACACAAAACAGCCTGAAGCTGTCAACATGACCCCGTTCATTGCTGTTTGCATTTGCATATTCCATCTATCTTTCCTCTCTCTCCCTCTCTCTTGTGCCTCTCCACCCCTTTATCGCTCTAACTCACTATTTCTCATTTATACCCTCCCTGCTCCTCTGTGACCCAACTTTCATTCTCTCTCCCTTTCCTTCCTTCCCCCTCAGGTTATCATTTTTAATGATCATTTCAGTTTGGATTCCGATCAGCCATAACATTAACACCACCTAATACTGAGTAGGCCCCTCATGCTGCTATAACAGTTGTGACTGGGTGTGTTCTGACTCCTTTCTACCAGAGTCACTGTTTACTTTTTAATTCACAGTAACTCTTCTGTGGGATCAGGCCTGATGGGCTAGGCTTCACTTTCCACATGCATCAGTAAGTCTTGGGTGCCCATGACAATGTCAGATTTACCAGTTGTCCCTCCTTGGATCACGGTTGGTAGGAACTATCTACCGTATACCTGGAACACTCCACAAGACCTGCCATTTTGGAGATACTCTGACCGCTTGCCCCTTTTTTTTGGCTTCCAGCACATCAGCTTCGAGAACTGACTGTTCACTTGCTACCTGCCTGACGGGTGCCATTGTAATGAAAAACTAGACAGTCAGTTTACTGCTAGTCTTGTTACTTACAGTGGCCATAGCTTACAGAGCTTATTTCTTATTAAGTTCTTAAGTTCTTATTTCATGTATGATAACATAAAAAACAATGCAGCCTTATCATTTTGCAAGCAAAATATTACACCTGTACCAATATTACACTTCTCCCCAAACTCTGAATTTATAGACCCAAAGCAGGCCAGCCCAAGCCTTCCCCTTCAGCAGCACATCAGTCTGATAAAGAAGCGCCTCCGGCCCTCCACCCAAAATAGGCTAACGAGGCTAAAAATATGTCTCCCTTAAGCTCTTTTTTTAGAGTGACCCACCCCAAATACACACACATACACAGAAAAGAAGTAGCACATATCCTTTTTGGGTACAGAAAGGCAACCACCCTGTTCAAAAACTGGGCTTCATTCAGAACAGTCCTGGGAGAAATTGGTACACGCTTTGGCCTTCATCTCAATCTTAAGATATGACAATAATCACGATTAAAGGATATGCAAATGACCTGTGGAAATCACTGTACAGGGGTTGGACAAGCATTACAGAACACTGGTAAAAATACCACTTATTGTAGAGCACAAATTCACACTAAACACATGAATCTAAAGTGTGTTATTCATTTACATCATGTTTATCAAGGTCACAATCCTGAGATAAGATGAGTAATGAAGATAACATTAGCATGGTGGCAATCTGTTGCTTCTTTAGCCTATTTTCACTGAGCGATAACAACACAGACCAGCTCAGTGGATAAGTAAATCATGTATCACCTTTAACCAAAGTGCATTACAACTGGGCAGGGCAGTCGTAGCCTAGTGGTTATGGAGTTACACAAGTTACCCTTGTGATCGCAAGGTTGCAGGTTTAAGTTCCAGGCCACTGAGGTCCCCCTGAGCAAGGTACTGTCATGGTTCACTGCTCTCCGGGCACTGTTGATAGCTGCCCGCTGCTCCATGTGTGGATCGGTTAAATCCAGATGTCACATTTGTGTGAGTGTGTTCACATTGACAAACAGTCTCTTTAACTTCATAATTGATGTATCTATGCCCCACCCACACAAGTTTTCTTTTGTAGCAATGTTGGTGAGCTTTAAAGAACAATGAAACCTCTTTTTTTTGGCAAAAAGAAGTAAATTATTCTTATTGAACAATTACAATGCTTGATTAGAGTCCTATGCTAATGAGCTGGTTTGTGGTAGTCCTACGCGTCCCGTGTCCGAATCCCGTGGCAAGTGAGCCTTAGTGAGCATTGGCGGCCTAGTGGTTAGGACCTTGCCCTTATGAAAAGAAGGTCATAGGTCCCACCCCAGGTACCACTGAGGTACCCTTGAGCAAGGTACCGTCACACTACACTGCTCCCCGGGTGCTGCTAATAGGACTCTGGTTTGTGCTGCTGTAACTAATCAAAACCAGGCACGACAATGATGCCACCATGCCAAAGATTTGCTCATAACACAAAAAACAAGGAAAATTAATATTTTTTGCATTTAAAACTTAAAATTGAGCTATTTTGTGTTCTATAAATTAAGCTGCATTGTCTCCTACATCTTCTTAATAGGTGATATCATTTTTGCTAATGTTCTGTAGAGTTCAACAACAGTTGCTATGAAAGTACTAATTTGTGGGCGGAGCAAAGATAAGTCAGTTCAGTCACTTACAATTTAAGCATAAAGTGCCTCTCAGGGCAGCTGGAGGTAGAAAATGCAAAGCAGCGTGAGACCCATTTAAGCAGGGCCCTAGCACACGTGTGTAGGTCAGGAAAGGTCGTGTGCGTGCGTATTGGCAAGTGCATTTGCATGCCTACGGGTTTTGTGTGCCCTTGTGTGTGACCACAAGATTAATGGTCAAAACCCTTACATAAATCTACCTTATCCCTTTATAGAACAATTTATGCTTGCCTGCCCCCCCACCCCCTCACCCCCCACCCCCTTCTCAGAGGCAGCTGGTGCGGTGGCAGGGATAGACCCTCCGGGAGTGTATGAACACACACCCTCATGCCTGCTCGTGACAGCACATCATGCGTACAAGTCCTCGCACAGCAGCCCAACACGCCCCCTACACAACACTCCTGCCGCAAGCGTCCCTGAGTCACAAACATGCATACAGTCCCCTGAAGTGTACACACTCTTTATACATGAAGCTCCTCTTCAGACCCCTTAGGCACACCCTGCTCCCTCTGCGCTCTCTCCTTCTGGATGCTTTATGCAAATGAGCTGAATAGCAGCTAATCTGATTGGAGTAACTGGTCAGAGGGTAGTGTGGCCTACATGGCCTGTGTTTGAATCTGGTGGAGCCTTAGTGAGCATTGGTGGCCTAGTGGTTAGGACCTTGTCCTTATGAATAGAAGGTCGCAAGTTCAAGCGAGTTCCTGATACACTGCTCCCCGGGTGCTGCCGATACCTGCTTCCAGCACGTCAACTTCAAGACCTGACTTTTCACTTGCTGTCTAATTTATCCCACCCCCTGACAGGTGCCATTAAAATATTTAGATAGTCAATGTTATTCACTTTACCTGTCAGTGGTGTTAATGTTATGGCTGATCAGTGTCAGTAATAGAAGCTTATTTCCTCAACTTGCAGCGTGTAAAACGTACACCTAAATCAAACCACTTGTCCCAATTGCTAAGCAATCTCAAATATGACCTAATGTTATCTATCCGAACCACAAGCTAGCCCTTGGGAGGTTTCCTTCTTTTTGCTCCTCCTGCGCTTCATGCATTTCAAAATCTTTCTGTCTGAGATGATTCTCTCGCCTCTGCTAATTCTCATGCAAATGAAAAGACCAAATTGGAAACCTAGCATGAGCTCGTACAATTAATTTAGTCTGTATAAAGATAATCTTTGTGAAGTGGAGTTTTGCTCAGTATGGGACCTGAGAAAGAGATATTTTCAGTCTGTGTCAAAACCACTCACAGTTATTTATACTTATATGCTTAAAAATGAAAGGGGGGGGGGTTCTTCAAGGTTCTTTAATACCATATTTATTAGAATCAAGAATTTTGAAATGGTTATTTGCACATTGCATATGGTTCTTCTCCATTTTAGACAAACCTGTAGAAATGGTTCTTCGAAGAAAATGGTCCTATATAGGACCAAAAAGGGGTCCACTGTTGGTAGAAGTCAAAGAACCCTGTCTTTGCCATGGTTGCATCATTTACCTAGTGAAACCAACACTTCTTCATATATACACATCCTAAACTGTGTGTGAAAAAAAACATGGAATAAAATACAAAATGATGACATTATTAGAAGATAAAGAAATGAGGAATGGAAGTGTGGACTTGCCAGCAGGTGTGTGAACGTTAAGGGGTTAAATACAGTGTTACGGCTATTATACACCAACAAAAATTTGAATAAAAGACACAAAAATATGAAAAATATGACCCACAAACTATAAACTCAAAAAGATCTTTGGAGATTTTGAATTGCTTTATTTACGGCTCCTATTATGGCTCCATGTATGTAATAGAAGCCATGCTTTACTATTCTGTTTCCTGTTTCTGTGTTCTATTGGGATTAGATCATATTTGACATTTTTGTACAGTTGTACAATTTCTTTCAAGCCCTGAACTCTACACATACTACAGCACACATTTACCAACTGTACTTGTAATTGTGGCAGCCCTAGATTTGTAGCTCCACTGCTGCTGTAGGTCTGCAGTTTCCTTTGGGATTAATAAGGTTTCTGTTCTTCTATAAGACACTATCAAACTTCTCCACATCAACCTGGCACAGAGAGCTCGGCCCCTCCGAGCCAAAAGCAAAGGGCAGGGGCGCATCATAACTCCATTAGTGGGAAGACAGTGCGATATCTATCACAGCTTCCCCCCGGCGGACACGGCGCAAGCCATTACTTTAAAGAAACAGAAAACAAACACGCAAACAAATAAGTGACTAATGTGTTGGATGTCGTCTGTGATGGCTCCGGTCATTACGGAGATGCTCAGAGGAGGCTGATTCAATTGGGCCATCATTTCTCTAAGTTCACCTCAGTCTCCGACACGGGCCACAGACTTAATGGAGAAACAAGGGCAACCCAGGACATGAAGAGGTTCGGGGCTTAGGTGGGGTGGAGAGGACAACACACAATGACAGGCTTGTGTAAGGGTTAGCCCTTGCCTTCGCGACTACACCGTGATAGGGCAGCTGGGGGCGTTTGGCGAACCGTTGCCATGGCTACATCAATCGTGCTCATGTGTTACCTGGGCCAAAGGTCTTATAAGCATGGCTGTCTAACTCTTTGGCCACACCGGAATCTCACCGGTAATCTGGTAAAGGGCAGCCGGCGCACTAGCTAACCAACGTCCGGCTACTACAATTCACAGGGGGCAAGGGAATGAGACTCAGAAAATAAAGCTGGAAACCCATCAGGCAGCAAAACGAGCACCGCTCAAAGCCTGTCTGCTGGGGACACACGAAGGGAAAGACAGGGAGACCTACAGGATAAACAACCCAAAAACGAAGAATAAAAATTGACAAATGGACGGACAGTAAAATCAAGGCTTTATTGAGCCGATATGGGACAAAGAAAATACAACCCAGGTTTGACGAGATTAAAACTCTGATCATGGCATCCTACATCTTTTTGTACTATTTGTATGCGGTCGCTATACCAGACATCGGCTGGCTTACATCATTTCAGTATTCCTACTGGTGCGATTGCACACAGAAAGTTCTCATAGTTCTCTGGGAGCTCCCCAGTGGGTAGTTCCTCTGAAAAAGTGCCTAGAACTGTTTGGTCCGAAAGCGGCTATTGTGTTTGGAGTCTATGGATTTCCTACTGTTTTCTAAAAACTGGAAAATTAATGTCAATGGTAGCTCACTGTAGTATTCCTTTAAGGGAAGCTGTTTAGCTGGAAGTAGTGTGTGTATGTGTGTGTATATGTGTATATGTGTGTGTGTATGTGTGTGTGTGTGTGTTATAAAGAGTCTAAAGTGGGAGTGGTTCTTATTCCCATCCTTGCAAGCTTGTGTGAGTCACCAGAGAAAATAAGGGAGGGCAAGAGAGTGAGAGAGAGAGAAGGAGAGAGAGAGAGAGATCGAGAGAGAGAGAGAGAGAGAGAGAGAGAGAGAGAGAGAGAGAGAGAGAGGGAAAGAGGAATACATACCCCTGGCAGAGTTTTCTGTTCGTGCAGTGCATTCTGGGCTTTGATGGCTGACTCACGGGCGCAGTAGGTGAGGAACGCACAGCCTGGAGAACAGAGAGAGGATTAAAGCATCACTGCATACGCCCACACACTGCTGCCCACACACACACTCACAAAATCACTCGTTCTGTCACTCAATTCTGCACACATGGCCTCCCTCTCTCTCACACACTCTTTCTACTGACTCCTATCTACAGCTGCACAATCTCGCCAAACAAATTTGAAATGACCGGCCGCTCTTTCCATTGGGCGAATATTATATAATGAACGACAAAACAAAACGGTTGAAAAAATATTATTGGTCAAATGGAAGTTACATTAAAGTGCCCAAAAAAATTAATTCCCCTGCGTTTTAAAATAGAAGTGGTTGCTGAGATCATTGTTAAAGTTTCAGAATATGCCTTTCCCTCCACAGTCTAAAATTATAAGGATTTCTTCAGAAAACAGAAAACAAAAAACAGACGGTTTAATTCTAAGAGACAAAGAGAGGTTGTAAAATGGCTGTATAAAAATGACAATTTCTGGTACATAAAACCTGCAAAAAATAAAATAAAATAATATATATATATATATATATATATATATATATACAGTGCACCACAGTCAGAGCTGCTCTGCAGGTTTGAGGGAGATCTACTCAATATTAGGCAGGTGGTTTTAATGTTATAGCTGGTATAAAGCACAGATAATGTCACGCTGAGACTGAGACTGAACCAGTCAGCGAGCAGGACCATTTTCTTTTGGGTTAAGCTGCATAAAAATAACGTATGTTTTATTTAGTAAGACATGAATGCACAAGAAAGATATTTCCACCTTACGTTGCCTAAAGCGAGGCCATGTTGAAAAGACTTCTGGGAAGATGAAGGGAAACAGAGGGAGAGCACCAGAAAGACGTCAAGAAGGAGAGAGAGGGAAAGAGTAGGAGAACAGGCACTGAGTGAGGCGTAGTGTAATAGCAGGGAAGCAGCTTTGATGTTTGACTTTAATGTCACCAGCTCAGATCAAAGTATTTCAGCGACAGCTCAATGCTAGCGAGAAAACCCCTAACTTTACACACACACACACACACACACACACACACACACACACACACACACACACACACACACACACACACAAACCCATGTGTATATACTATGACAAAAACTTATGAACTTTAATTAATTTCTTCATGATTTAATCATGCTAAACATGTCCATCCATGCAAATATACCAATCAGCCATAACATTAACACCACCAGCCTAATATTAAGTAGGTCCCTCGTGCTGCTGAAACAGCCCTGACTGTGGTGCACTGTGTGTTCTGACCCCTTTCTATCAGAGTCAGCATCACTTTAAATCACAGTAGCTCTTTTGTGGACTCGGACATGATGGGCTAGTCTAGGGTGTCCATGACCCTGTCACTGCTTTCTTGTACTACGTTTGGCAGGTACTAACCTCTGTATATCTCCCAGCATGGAAATGCTCTGACCCAGTTGTCTAGCCATCGCAATTTGGCACTTGTCAATATCTCTCAGATCCTTAAGTCCATTTTTCCTGCTTCCAACACATCAAGTCAAGCTTCAAAAAGTGGCTTCCTGCGTCAGGTGCCGTCATAATAAAATTGCCAATTTACTTCACCGGTCAGTGGTGTTAATATTATGGCTGATCAGGATATTTATTGTTTCATGTTCTCCCTCAGTATAAAACAGTAGTCTTTTTGAGAAACTGATACTTATTGCTATATATTTTCTTAATATTTTCTCTAGGTAACACATGGGTGTGTGCTGCCCAAATAAGAGATGGCACCCGGATGCCCCATAAGGGAAAAAGGTGAGCCAAACTGTGTGATGATCTGAGCTCTGGGCAATGTTCTGATGGGAAACCTTGTGTCCTGGAAGTGAAAGTGACTTCTTTGCCATTGTGAACACACCCAATCACACACAATGAAATGTGACCTCTGCATTTAACCCATCACATGTGCACATGTGGCGCAGCAGGTATCTAAGTGAAGTGCCCAGGAAGCAGTGTAGTGGGACTTGAACTTGTGACCTACTGTTCGCAAGGGCAAGGTCCTAACCACAAGGCCAACACTGCCATGTGGGTGTTACTTTAACGCATGTCACCTGGCCATGTATAGAATATTTTGACATAGACTTATGCCAGTTGTCATAAAAGGATTATGTAGGTGTCAGGTTGCCTTATCAAAAAGATTTATCACATGGGTGTCCTCAAACTTGGGTGAGGGGCAGCTGATGTCTCTCTGTCAGTCCAAATATGAGAAGTTGAAATTGTCCTGCTCCTTCATCCCTGATCTCCATGTCCTTCAGCAGCAGCCAGTTTGAGGTCTGCTCCATCCCGTAGGCCTGACCTGATAGATCAGTCTTTAAAGAGCTTAGCCAATTCCCTCGGGCGCCACCAGCGCCCTTTTTGATCCCGTGTCACCACCCCAGCAGGATCACACCGACCCCGGGGGAGATATAGGACAGGGGAGAGAGGGTGAAAAAAGGCCTCCAGTGGGGATGTCTACATTGATCAGAGCTGTCAATCAGGCCTGGTTCTTGGCTGGTTCCCCTGACAGTCTGATCCATACTTGGAAAGTGGGGGTCCTATGAAGGTGGGCTGGGTGTTGATCACTGCTCAGCATGCGAGAACCCATCCAGAATGGATCAGAACTCCAGAGCATGTCCAAAGCTGATGTGGTTGGGTCAAGACTTCTATGACCTCTATTCAACACCTCACCCCCACACTGAACCACTGTTAATGATTTCCAATGACCATGGCACACATCCATCAAGCCTGACATTTTTATCGCTCCCTCTTGCTCTCTCGGAGGTGGAGTGTGTGAAAGTGGCTGGTTGAGTGATCAGTGTAACTGTAACACTGTCAGTGTGGAGCTGTTATTGCGCTAGTTCAGTGGTCCTCAACCTTGATCTGCTCTTCACATTTTAGTGTTTTTCCTGCTCTACCACACCCACTTCAACTCAGCATGGGTCTGTTAATTAACTGGTAAGTTGGATGAGGTGTGTTAAAGTAAGGAAAACACCAAAATATGTCACCCAAGGCTAATCTGGGACCATGGCTGGAAACCAATACACTCATTTATGCTGCTAGATCTCCTTGTGCACCCAAGCCTGCAGATTATGGCAAACCTATAGCTACACGGACTGAAAACATTTCAGGATAATTAGCACTAAATACTTCAGTTATAAGCAATGACATGTACATAAAAAATTATTTCCCATGTACAGGTCAGTGGGTTCTATTTTGACGATCTAACCCAAATCTGCAAGACGCCACTAACATCTATAGACCAAATGTCCAAATCTATTTTGCTATTTTGATGGCGGGAAAAAACAAACTTTGCACCAGTGCATGGCTCAAAAATGTCCTAACTCTTTTCATTACTCAGAGAAATGTTTAGGGCTTAACACACATTTAACCAATCAGAATGGCATGTCACTCCATTTGTAACAGGCAGAGGTGCATGAGATATGTCGCATTGCTATTATAAAAGTGTGTTTATTTGACTATCATTTACTGGTGCCGTTTTGACTCATGTCGAGTATGTGTAATAGTTGCATAAAAACATTTGTTATACAACGTTGTGTGGCAAAGAGCAAGCAGAGGTGTAGGTTTCATGTCAACACTGGGGGGTCACATATATATATATAGGGGTAAGAGGCGATTGCATCATGACCCACACCTCTGTGCATCAAAGGCTTTGATAGAAATCAGTGCAGGTTTTGTTCAGGAACAGAAACAATCATTTGTGTCATAAATTTACAATAGCTAAGGAAAGTATGCTTATTGTATTTCCTTCATATAATATCTACAAATATGCTAGGTAGAATTATGTATAACAGTCTGCATATTTGCCATCTTCGGAAGTAAGTGATTGTGATTATTTCCATAGGAATCACTATGTCTTCACTATGTCTTCTCTACCAAACACATTGTGACTTTTATGAATGAATCATTACACACACCGCCACACATATAAAATAGAGACAGAAGACAGAGCAGCATGTTTTTGAACAACCAATATAATTAAATACAGCGGACTGACAATCTCCTTCTGCTAGCGGTTTATGAACTGAATGACATTAAGACCTGAGTTATGGGGAATTGAGTAACTTCCTTTATGGCATTTCTCAAAGAAACCTTAGACATCTGGTGCCCTTTTATTTAACTGGTTTCATACACATTCTTACACCCTGACACCAAACACAGTGGAATGAAAGTTTTGCCTGACACAAAAGCTATTTGCAGCAAGCTAGTTGCTCAATCAAATAAGATAATCGTTACGGAAATTGATTGACACAAGGAAATTAAATCCCACCTTTTATATTATCTTTTATTGATTAACTGTAGTTCATGATACGAGGTCTTCAGTGAGTAGAGTTTGCATAAGAAGCAGTGCCGTGTTGCATGTGTAGCATCTGCATAAGCGCTAGATGCTAGATGTTATCATTTCATATAGTGAACCAATAAATTTCCATATAAATGTAGTAGGTATATATCAAAATACCCAGTGTTGATTGCCAGATTTACAGTTGCTCAGTATAACTTAATACACTACATAAAAAAAAAAAACTTAAAACAAAATGTTTACTGCACTGATGACATCTGTCCATCATTCATTTTCATCTGTATCATATCTCAAAGTTCAGACATGTTTATGGTTGAAACCTGGAGCCTGAGTTCAACTTCTAGAGGACGAATCCCACTTTTAAAGTCATGTTCTGTATGTATGTGCAGTAGGCTGTGCAGAGCTTTAAGCTGAGTGAGGCTGAGGGCAGTGGTCCTGGTGAGCAAGCGAGGTTTTGCAACAGAGCTAATGACTGCAAGGCCTTGAGCTTGAACAGTGGGGCTGCAGGAGTCTATAGCAGTGTGTCAGTCAGGGATCAAAGGCAAATTGGCACAGACTCTGCTAACAGTGGCTAGAAATCGCACACTCTTGCTCGCTCCTGCTCCCGTTCTCTTCTCTTCTCTCTCTCTCTCTCGCTCTCTCTCTCAGTGCCCCAGCCATGTCCATTTACTAAGGTTTTCCTTTCTGCTCCTCAACTACTACATCCACACAATAAAGGGGTACGTGTCTCAGCAGTTTGGAGTAAATCCATGGTGTGTGTGTGCGTGATTCTTGCTGAGTACTGGCCTGTGCCCTCCGCCTAGTCAGACAGTGTCCCTTCCTCTCTCCAGCTCAGCAATAATGCCCACATCTCTCTCTCTCTCTGTTCTTCTCTCGCTCTCTCGCTATGCTGGCCTCAAGCTTTCTTATTATCTTCACCTCCTGCTTCCAAAACTAAACTAAAATCCTTAACCTTGTATGGAGTTGTTAGATCCTCTCAGTCTAAATACAAACTGTTCGAATGGAGCAAAGTATATTGAATAGTAAGTGGTTTGATGTAAGTGCATCATGTTTTAGCTATGTGGTTTCAGAAATGCACACTTGTGTTGATAAGGTTCTACTGCTTGTTAAATGTGCTTAGAACACATGAATCCAAGGTTAAATGTGCTCAAGCCACAGGATTCTGATCTCAGTTAAATGTGCTCAAGCCATGTAATTCCGATGTGCCTCAGCAGTAGGATTATTTTTAATGTGCTCAAATCATAGCATGAAATTCCAAGTAGCTACTACTGCATATACAACTTCTACCGCTACTACTTCTACTACTGCTACTACAACTACTACTACAACTGCACCTACTACTACTACTACTACTACTACTACATCACTTCTACATGAACTACTAATATCATTACAACTTCTACTACTACTACTACTACTATAACTGCAACTACTACTAATACTATAACTGCATCTACTACTACTACTACTACTACTACTCCTATACTATCACTACTACATAAACTACTAATACTATAACTGCAACTACTACTACTACTACTATAACTGCAATTAATACTACTACTACTACTACTATTACTACTACTACTACTACTACTATTACTACTATTACTACTACATGTACTACTAATATTATTACAACTACTACTACTGCTACAACTATAACTGTAACTACTACTACTACTATCACTACTACATGTATTACTAATACTATTACAACTACTACTCCTACTACTACTACTACTATCTCTTCTATATGTATTACTATTACTAATACTATTACAACAACTACTACTACTGCTACTATAACTACTGCTACTAATACTACTACTACAAGTGCTACTATTACAACTACTACTACTATTCTGTTACTGCTACTAATACTACTACTATCACTACTACAATCCCTACTAATACTGTTACAACTTTTCTTACTACAACTACTACTATAACTACTGCTGCTGCTGATGCTACTACTATTACTCCTACTAGTACTGCTAATACTATAACTACTACTACTATTTCTGCTACTGCTACTATTACAACTACTGCTACTCCAACTACTACTACCACAGGTACTACAACAACTACTACTACTACTACTACTACTACTACTGCTGCTACTACTATAACCACAATTACTATTACTACTGCTACTACTAATAATAATAATAACAATAATAATGCTACATTTGTAGGCCTCAAATCTGAATGTGTAAGTAAGTTTAAATATTTAATATTATTTAAATATTATGAAAGTTTAAAGTTGTCTAAGCTGAGTCGAATGATTGCTCAGGAACCAATGACTCCACCAATACAAACCATCAAAAAAATGTTTTACAGTTCTACTTCCCTAGCTGAGGCATAATTCAGAAAAAAAGTAAAAAGAAAATTGATAATGGTAAATGATCTACAGCCTGGTCTACTAATCGATACAGAAGAACTACTACATTTTGAAAACCCCCCTACAAGCCACTAGATTTCTCTGTGCTGTGTCAGTATACTGTAACAATGTTTTCACTGTTTCGCAGTTAAAAGTGCTCATATACCCAGTTACACATGAGCATATCTTATTTCACCACTGGAAAAACAACATTCCCAGTGAGTAACAACCCTCGGAGATCAAACAAAAACAAGTGAATCATTAAGCAAAGTTTTGGGTGAATGATGCTGGCCTGCAGAGGGGCTTCTTTTTAAAAGCCTCCTCTCTTTCTCACTCATTGTTCCGACAACAATACTCGCCCGGCTCCTGTATAATTGCCTTGTAATGAGTGGCATTATATATGCAGTACTCTAGCGGAACCTGTAAACCTTAATTAAGTCAGTCACATTCAAATCTGCCCAACCTTGGCCCTCCAAGCAAAGCTGTGTGTCAAGAGTGCACAGACCACCTCATGTAGAACTAATCACTCGCTCTCCCTTTCTCTCTCACTCAAACACACACACTCTCCCACACCTACTCACACACACACACTCACACACACACACACACATAGGGAATGCCATTTAGAGAAAGCACAAGGGGTTACCATGCTTATGCATTCAAAGTGCACACCTGGGCCCTCTTGCTATTCTTATAGCAGACTATAGCTGTAGCCACTGAGCGCTAAGGGAAAACTATGCATAGAGGTAAACACAGTATGACAGTAGTCATCTGTATTGTTCCCTCACTCAACGATTTATGGAAGGGACTGCTGGAAAAGGGGTAAACCCATAACCATAGAAAAAAAAACACATAAATAGAATGTTGCTACATTGATAAACCAAGGCTGCCAACATTTGATTTTTTTTGGGGGGGTGGGGGGTGGGGGGGGTGGAGGTGGTCTGGTTGGGAATATGGTAAGAAAGAAAACACATTTTGTAGGGGAAGGGAGATGATGTAACAATCATGCCAGATACATGAGAACTGGCAACACTGTGAAAGGTATTAGCATTATTAAACTGACTTTCTCAGTGTAAGTAAACAGGATTTGTAGACAAGCGCAGGGTTAGAGAAAGGGCGAGCAGAGACAGAAAACAATTTTCTTGATCAGAAAGAAGGGCAAAATACAGATCAACCAATCACAAGTTACATTCATCTTTAGGGCACTGTGACAGAAACAGTATAGTTTCTGTATATATTATAGTAATATAGAGAGGCTGGAAAATGTTCATAAAAATGAAAAATGACATTTCTGTTAATTTAAAACCACACATATAATATCAGTTGGAATAAACTGCTATGGAAATTCTGGACCAATGCCAATATCCAACAGTTTATCCCGATCTATACACATTTGCAAAATGTAGAATATGGGACTTGACTGGAATGAATCCAACCTTAATTAATGCAAGTAAATGAATAAGTGTAAGTAAAATGAATGAACTACAGGAGCCAAGTGTTGCCAAATCATTCTGTTCTTCCAGAGTACATACATCATCACAAATCAGTATGAAATTTTGGTCAAATTTCCCTAATTGGTTTGGACAAGTTTGGACAAAAAACCACATAAAAATAAGATTGTGGCACCTTTCAAACACACATTTTGTTTAAACTGACTTGGGACATTCTGTTCTGTTCACCATCCTGCACTCGAAGGCAGTGGTGACATGGCTGCAGTGCTGTTTTTGGGCCTAAATGTTCGTTTTTCTGAATTAAACCCACAGCTGTTCTTCCCACACCCTGGTATCTGGGCCGTATCAAACTCAAATCAATACTGCACTGTGAGAACAGAAGCGATAGTTATCTGCTGTCCTTATCATTTTCTATTAAAATCCCCAATACCCCTTTTGATAACAGCTCCACCCGCCTGGGTCCACAAGAAAGAGGGGAACAAGGGAACATATAGATGGAAAAAGTGAAGAGAGAGAGAGAGAGAGAAAGAGAGAGAGAGAGAATGACTCAAATTGAAAATACAATGAACATTATGGGGGGGTCTGAGGTCTATAAAAGCTTTTTATTTTATCATTTTACCTCCAGCAAAGTGCATCAAAACAGTGGCTGCTGCACTGTTATATAAAACTGTTCTAATAATTGTATTAGAGTTATGAACAGCCCCTAAAATATATTCACAGGGATTATTATAAATGGTTCTTTAGCAAATGTCCTTAACCCTTAAAGCTTGATGCATATTAATTATTTTGACTGGTAGCTCACTGAAACAATAGGAAAAACATCTGTTGAAAGTGCAGATACAAAACGTTCAGTCAGTTTCACAGGTTGTAGAGAAAGTGAAGTGAAAATGACTATTTGTCATTGTGAACACACTTAAGCACTGTTCTATGACTAATGGACATTACGAGTATCTGGTAGTTCCCTATGGACTGTCATTGGCTCCTTCGGTGTTCCAGTCGTTTCTGAATGATGTGTTAAGAGACATGTTAGGGCGTTTTGTAATTTCGTACACTGATGATATCCTGATTTTTTTCCCCAGACAGAGAGAGTCATGTGAGACACGTAAGGTAAGGTGCAACGGTTATTAGAGAACCAGTTATTTGTGAAAGCAGAGAAATGTGAATTTCACCGAGAAGCGGTGCAATTCTTAGGGTACATAATCAGCGCTCAAGGAGTGAAGATGGATCCGGAGAAGGTCAGGGCCGTTCAGGAGTGGGAAGAGCCCAATCATGTAAAGGCGCTGCAGCGATTCTTAGGTTTTGCGAACTTTTACCGACGATTCATAAGGAATTTCAGTTCTATTGCAGCACCCCTGATCGCCATGCTGAGAAACCCCAGGAATGGACAACAGCGACTTCAGTGGAGTTCCAGTGCAAGTGCCTTTCAGCAGCTCAAGAGGAGATTCACAATCGCACCAATCCTGAAGCACCCAGACCCCACTAAGCAATTTGTAGTGGAGGTGGATGCATCCAACATCGGGGTAGGTGCCATCCTTTCCCAGCGTCAAGGTGAGCTCGAGAAACTGCACCCATGCGCTTTCTTTTCAAAGAAATTGACGCCAGCAGAGAGAAATTATAATGTGGGAAATAGAGAATTACTCGCAATTAAGATGGCTCTATAAGAATGGAGACATTGGCTGGAGGGAGCTCAGGAACCTTTTATCATGCTCACGGATCGTAAAAATTTGGAATTTTTGAGAACAGCCAAGAGACTAAATCCCAGACAGGCCAGATGGGCACTTTTCTTTACTCATTTTCAGTTCAGCGTTTCTTATAGACCCGGGTCAAAGAATGTCAAAGCGGATTCATTATCCAGAATGTATAAACCAAAACAGGTGGAGGAGGAGGCACAGACGATTCTTACAGAGACGCTCTTCCTAGCTCCGATTCTGTGGGAGATTGAGGAGGAGATCCAAAGGGAAAGTGAGAAGGAACCTGCCCCCTCTGAAAACCTTTGTGCCAACAGTGGTGCGGGACAGACTTCTTCAGTGGGTACACTCCAGTACGTCCACCGGACATCCAGGAATAACCAGAACTATGGATCTGGTATCTGAGAGATTCTGGTGGCCCAACTTAAGGAGGGAGGTGGAACTGTATGTCAAGTCCTGTTCTACGTGCGCCATCACCAAGATGTCGAGACAACTTCCGGTGGGAAAGTTGAAGCCTCTTCTCATCCCTCAACATCCTTGGTCACATGTAGCTGTGGACTTTATAACTGACTTACCACCATCTCAGGGTACCACGTGTATACTTGTGATTGTAGATCGATTTTCAAAGTCTTGTTGTTTTGTACCAATGCCCAAATTACCATCAGCGTTGCAACTAGCAGAGGTTCTGTTTAACCAAGTCTTTAGATATTTTGGTATACCAGAGGACATTGTTTCGGATCGGGGGCCTCAATTTACGTCTATGGTGTGGAGAACATTTATGGAGAAATTAGGTTTCCAAGTGAGCTTAACTTCAGGATACCATCCACAGTCCAATGGCCAGATGGAGAGGGTAAATCAGGACTTAGGGAGATTCTTGCGTAGCTACTGTCATAATCAGCAATACAGGTGGGTTAGTTTCTTGCCATGGGCAGAGTATGCACAGAATTCACTTAGGAGTGCGTCTACAGGCTTAACTCCGTTTCAGTGCGTACTGGGGTATCAGCCAGCCCTATTCCCTTGGAATGCTCAAAGAACTGTTCTCAATGCTTGAGAGGGCAGAACAGGTTTGGGGAATGACACATACTAACCTCACAGAGGCCATTCAGAGACAAAAAGAACAGGCTGATCAAAAGGGAGACCCCCGAGTATCGGTCAGGGGATAGGGTCTGGCTGTCCACCAGAGACTTAAAGCTGAAGCAAAGTTGCAAAAAGCTGAACCCAAGGTACGTTGGTCCATTCAAAGTTTTGAGTAGAATAAATGAAGTCTCCTACAAATTGCTGTTGCCTGCCACTTACCGAATCCATCCTGTTTTTCATGTGTCCCTTTTGAACCCTGTCCTGAGCGGTCCCATGGCCAGTGACGTACCCCCTGAGACTCCTTCGCCGGCTTTGGACATTGAGGGTACACCAGCTTATAGCGTCCAATCCATCTTGGATAGCCAGAGACGGAGGAGGGGCCTTGAGTATTTGATAGACTGGGAGGGGTATGGGCCTGAGGAGAGAAGCTGGGTACCGGCAGCCGATATTATGGACCCCGAATTGATCACCGACTTTCACATCCGGCGTCCTTCGGTCGCCTCTGGAGGCGAGAGTCAGAGGGGGGGTACTGTAAGGGGAGCTGAGGCTGCCCCTAGAGGGCGTGCAAGGTCGGCCTCTCCTGAATATTAGGTGCCACGCCCCTCCCAGCTTGAACTCATGGGGACTAATCAGGGCAGGACTTTAAAGGGGAGCCAGACCAGCAGGAAGGCGTGAAGTCTCGTCAGTTCCCTGTGATTCTAAGCGTTTATAGTTTTGTATTTGGATTTCTGGTTTTGACTCTATTTTGTATTTGGATTCTGATTTTTGCCTTTGCCCTTGAAATACCTGTTTGCCGTGTTTTTGACTTCTGCCTGGATTTTTGACTGTGCCTTGCTCATTCTTTGATGTACTTGTTTGCCGTGTGTTTAGACCTACCTGCCTGGACTACGTTTCTGAGTCGGATTGCCTGTGACACAGTCTGTTTGCTTCGGTGTTCGGCCTTCCTTTGACTAAGTGGAATTCTCATTAAACATCTTAAATTTTACCTGCGTTTGTCTCCTGCCTCACTACAGTATGTGATACATTGAAATAAAATATAAACAAATGCCCAAACTTAAAAATATTAAAAATACTTAAATAATAGAGAATACTTAAACTGATGCCAAAATAAAATAAGAATTTATTTTAAGCAGAGTTTTTAACTCTGATCCTGGAGACACCCTGCTCCCCACATTTCAGTGTTTTCACTGCTCCCAACACACATGGTACAACTAATCAGCTCATTAACAACCACTCACTGAGCTGTAGTGGGTTTGTTAAAGCAGAGAAAGTACTAAAATGTTCAGGGCACTGTGCCTCCAGGAGCAGGGATGGAAAACACTGGGTAAGAGGACTGTCACAAACTTGGACACTAGCCTGGCTAACAGGCATTGATTTGTGTGTGTATGAGAAGAGGCTGTTTAATTAAAGACTTCTTGCTTACTGTGGAGTTTGGTGTGTATGTGTGTGTGTATACTTACACACTGACCATGAAACAAACAGATATTTAAATATCTGTAGGATAAGAAAAGTAAAATGAATCAAATAAAAATGTACAGTCATGTGAAAAAAAAGTACATCACATGGAAATTGTTCATGCAAATAAGCAAAACAGCTCTGATTTAGCTATGACTTCTGCATCATATTAAAAAAGTGCATTCATCTATCCAAAAGATAATGTTGAACCAGAGATGAACATGTAATGATCCTAAGCACACTAACAAATCCACCATGGAATGGCTTAAAAGACAACCAAACATGTGAACTCTGCTAAGAGAATTTTGCATGAAGGAGTCATCAAAATGTTCGGCAAGCCGATGTCAGAGACTGGTGGACAATTATGCAAATCCGTTGTTGTTCAGGTATGTTAAATAAATTTAGCATTTTCATGGAATGTACATATTTTTCAAATGATGTGCAAGACCAATTGTTAAGAACTTCAGTTTGAAATGAATGTAGCTGACAGGCTGATGCTCATTATAACAGCTGGAATGAAAACTTAATGCCTGGACATTAACAGGCTCAGCACTCTCCCCAATTTGGTTTTTGTGTGCTCTAGAACCTACATGGGTCAAAATGCATGTGTCCATGCATAAATGAGTTGTGCTGTACTCACACTCAGGCCTGTGTGTGTGTGTGTGTATATATATATATATATATATATATATATGCGTGTGCGTGTGTGTGTGCGCGCCTCCATGTGAATGAGCGTAAGCCATCTCTCCGCTCTTGTCACCATCTATATGCCGCGTTTCATCTTTCATGAGGGAACCCTGCTGCTTATTACAATATTTACAAGCAGCCGCATGAAGGCCTGAGCGCTCCATTACTTCAGTGTGATGGACACACACCGCCTCTCCACTCCATCGGTCAGTACCTGAGCCCTGAACGCTCAGCTAATGCCAGATTACATGATGAATTAAAGATAGATGCCACTGGAGCTGAGGATGAGTTGTTTAAATGAGGTCCAAATGCTCATGACTGGCTTTGGGCGGGGGGGAACGAGAGAGGGGGGGGGCAGAAATACAGGAAGAAAAAAAAGAGCAAGAGAGAGAGAAGATAAAACGAGAAAGAAGGACAATGAAAGAAAGAAAGAGAACATGGCAAACGAGAGAGAAAAGACAGAGAGTGAGCCGGAGGACAAACAGGAGAAGGGGAGAGAGAGAAAGACAGAGAGCAAGCAAACGAGCGAGAAAGAGAGAGAGAGAGAGAGAGAGAGAGAGAGAGAGAGAGAGAGAGAGACAGAGAGAGAGAGAGAGAGAGATAGGTATTAGTGCTGAGTGGGAGAGTGGAAGGGACAATGTTTGACTAGACAGTGGGCACAGGCCAAAACTCAGCAAGACAGCAAGAATCACAGAGCGAGAGAAAGAGAGAGAGTGTAGAGTAAATCAGGTATACAGAAGGAGGAAAGGTGGCTACAAAATTGATGTTTAGGAGGCAGGTGTTATAGCCATAACCATTAATGAGGACGCCACGGTCTGGACCTCAGTAGTTTTAGAAGTGGCAAAACTGACTGATTGACCTCAGAGCTGCTCTTAGACTTCTTTGCCCATTAAAAAGCATTGTAAAGTTTACTGTTAACTAGACTATTGATGGCATATTTTCAGGTATTAAACTTAAGAAGAAGTCAAAACAAGCCAGAATTACAAACGCCAATTGGGGCATTTTGTACAATGCAATGAAAATACAGTAAGTCATGTCAATAAGTCATATGTCACTGACAAAAGTACAAAGAAAAGAAATACAATGTTTTCACCAAACCTATGTATTTTGTAAATGTAAACAAATTCAGAATATGATGCCTGAAGCACATTCGAAAGGAGCATGTTTAACACTGTGTTACATCACCTCTGCCTTAATTTACATTTTGTAATAATTGTTATTAATTATTATCATTATGATGGCAATTGTTGCAGTTTTCAAGTGGAATTTTCGCCCCTTCTTGCTGAATACAAGGCTTTAGCTGCTCATTCTCGTCAGATTCGACTTTTCCTGATACGACATACATTTTTAACGGGAGATGGATCTGGACTGCTGCAGGTCAGTAAAGCCCACCATCTCTGCACCTATGAACCCACACTGTAGTGTGTGGACAATGAGGCCTGGCATTTTCCTATTAAAATAAACATGGACTTCCTAAGAAAAGCCATCACCATTTTTGGCAGCATATGTTTCTCTAAAATCCCAGTTTAAGCCTCATGACAACGGTACATTCATACATATGGGTAGTGGTGGCCTAATGGTTAGCCCTTGTCAACAGAAGGTCGCAGGTTCAAATCCCGACCCGGGTACCACAAACGATGAAACATAGAATCATCTTACTACAGCACATTACACTTATTTTCCTTCTGAGATGAGCTCAGTCACAGAGAATTTGGCTGTGTTTCTGAATAGAACTGGGGTGTGGCTTTCTCTTTGTGTCATACAGTTTCCCAATACCTGATGCAGCAGCTGAGTGTGTTAAAGGACAACCGTTTTCAGAAGAACTCCCAAGCCCCTGCAAATATATTCATTACAGTAGCATTATAGTTTATCCTGCACTTCCTGGGGGCTCAAAGGCCTGCCATTTTAACAGTATTTTCCAGCCTTGCCCAACACAGGCTAAGATTTCTCCAGATTGCCTGAATCTCTTCACAATACTATGTACTGTAGAGGCTGAAAGACCTCAATTCTTTGTCATTTCTTTTTACTGCATTATACAAAATCTCTCAGCTTTTCCAGAAGTGCGGTTAGTACAAAAATATTCTATGGTCTCTGTCTATGTACTTCAGTCCCTCAGCATACACACACACTGCCATTTTCTGTAACTAACCTCCTCTCACTGTTATGGCATTGATTTTGTATTCTATATAATCTACTGTAACACGTCCTGGAACTGCAAATCAATGTGATTTCAACAATAATGCAGCAACAGTGTAACAATTAAGCAGTGAGACAGCAGGCAACATGGAGCAGCGGGGTGTATGTGTGTGTCAGAGAGAGACAGAGAGAAAGTACGACAGTGTGTGTGTGGTTGGGGGTTAACAGACATCCTGCATTAATTCATCCTGCCTATCTAATCCTAGTACACGTACAAGCCATTTGTCACGTATATGTGTGTGTGTGTGTGTGTGTGTGTGTATGTGTGTGATGGATGAAAGAAAAGTTCTAGAAAAGAGACTTGGGGGGGTGAGTGAGGGACAAAGAGAGCGAGAGAGAGGGAGAGGGGGATAAGCAAAGTATAAGAGAAAAAGAAAAGAAAAGGAGAAGTAAAGATAAATGAAAAGTGAGAGACAGAAAGAGGGCTGGGGAGGGAAAAAGGAAAACAGAACAAAAGAAAGGGGAGAAAACGGGAGAGTTAGAGAGACAGAGAAAGAGTGAGGGAGAGGGGGGATAAGGAAAGTAAAATAGAATGAGGGAAGAAAAGGAAAAGCAGATTGAGAGAGAGAGACAGAAAGAGAGACAGAAGGAGAGCAGAGAATGAGAGAATGAAGGATGGAGAGAGAGAGAGAGAGAGAGAGAGAGAGAGAGAGAGAGAGAGAGAGAGAGAGAGAGAGAGAGAGAAAGAGAGAG
>JBBPDA010000041.1:34714153-34728674 GCA_037974385.1 Arnoldichthys spilopterus | reverse complement strand
ACCCATCACACGTGCACACGTGGAGCAGTGGGCAGCTACCAACAGCGCCCGGGGAGCAGTGTAGCGGGACGGTACCAGGGACTCGAACCTGCGACCTTCAGGTCCCAAAGGCAGCGTCCTGACCACTAGGCCTCCACTAGGCTCCACTGCCCACAAATGACTTCACTGTCTCATTGTTGTCGAGTCGTTTTATTCCTACAGTGATTTTTACAGCTCTACAGAATCCAGGTCAAAGCCCACAATGGGCGGGGCCAATGGCGACAGAGGCAAGGAAGAACTCCCTAAGCTGGAGGAGACCCAGAAGGGGTCAAATGAAACAGGCTCAGTTTCTAGCCTCTGCGGGGCGTGGGTTCGTATCCGACCGCTGCCATTGTGCTTTCATGGGCAGTGGTGGCCTAGTGGTGAGGACGCTGCCTTTGCGACCTGAAGGTCGCAGGTTCGAGTCCCTGGGCACTGGTTCCCTTGAGTAAGGTACCGTCCTGCTACACTGCCCCCCGGGTGCTGTAGGTAGCTGCCAGCTGCTCCACGTGTGCACGTGTGATGGGTTAAATGCAGAGGTCACATAAGTCACTTTCACTTCACTCACTCAGAGGCAGCGTCAGCAAAAAGCCTACAGCCTGGAGCAACGATGAGAAAGTTCAGGTCTTCAGAAAAAGAATCAAAATACAGAACAGAGGCAGTGACGTGGTGCAGGTCCAGGCAAAAAATGTCAAAAAAACACAGCAAACAGGCTTAACAGAGACAAGGCAGAAACGTAATCCAAGTTCAGGTGAAAAAGGTCGAAAACACGGCAACGTGGAACAACACGGGCAAGTCGAAAAAACCCAGAACGCGTCAAAAACCAGGTTCTCCAAAAACACTAGCCAAGCGGCTCAGAAACGCAGATAAACTTACGAGACCTCACAACCTAGTGCGAGTCTCTAACCCCTTTTGAAGGCCTGTTCTGATCACCCCCAGTGAGGACCACCTGGGAAGGGCGTGGCCAGGCCGGCTAATATTGCGGGGATGCAGACCGCTCTCGGCCACTAGAGGGAGCCTTAGCTCCCCTTGCATATATGAAGAACGTGCCGATGGTCAGTGGAGCCTCCTGATCATCTGATCACGAGACCAGTTCTCCTACCAATGATGGATGACATGGGTCAAAGGTACAAGAGGAGCAGCAGTTCCTGGTGTAGATGTGGACCACGATGACTGTCAATCATGTAAGTGGGCTGTTTATATGGGTTCTCCTCAGGAGTGAGAGGGTTCCAGAACTCCAGCCAGAAGTAAGGCATCAGGATGAGGTTCCTGATAGGTTCTTTAGTAACCAGGAACTTCCTCTCGGCTCCACACTGTTATGGCTTTTACCAACGGCAGATTTTCCCATTTTCTTACATGGATAGTCACCGTCCAGGCATGACGCTGCAACCGCACATCGCGTCCACCGGGAAACCCACCGAGGACCTCTCAGTGTCTCGGGAGACTCCTCCAGAGGGAAATATATAAAAGAGGAGAGGAAAATCGATCGCTCCAGTCGGGGAGCTGTCATTCTGTCTGAAACGCCACGGGGACACACACTTACCTGTTGCCTCGGCGGAGAGAACAACACACCAGGCCTCTGGAGAGATCTTTCACTCCGATCAGGAAAAAAGACTGGTGTTCAGAGAGAGAGAGAGAGAGAGAGAGGGAGAGAGAGAAGAAAAGAGGGAGAAAGAGAGAGAGAGAGAGAGAGAGAGAGAGAGAGAGAGAGGGTTAAATGGCCACTGTATGGATGACTGACTCTCTTCGTCGTGTGTTTGATGTAGAGACCTCATCACGATGTTTCGTGTGTAAGAGGAAAACCCGTTTTCCAGCCTAATCCGTGCTTCATCTGTAGCCCGCAGCTGACCATCACAGACCCTGTACTGAGTAGAGAACATCAACCACTAAAGACTGACTCCAAACATGCACATTTAAAACAGAAGCCAGAGGAGCCGGGTTTCAGCTGCTGCCACTAAGCCACTTCAGCACGGTCTTCTATGGTGTTTTGAGCCGACAGGTTTTCCGATTGATTATCACGGACAATCATTTCCTTGCACTTTCAAAGGAGCTGAAATTCATTGATTCAAAGCACGATCATAATAGAGGTCAGTGGGTTCATCTGCCCATTGGTTTCTATTATAAGGACACTTCCGGTTAATGGTTTTGCTGCTGTTTTCTAAACCCACAAACAATTCTGCTTGTAATAATCGACCGTGAGCAGCAGATGCGGATGGGAAATGCTGGGGTATTCCTTTAATCAGTAAGTGACTTAATGGGAGGATGTAGAAGGATGCCATCAACATTGTTTGCAAAATCACCATCACCTTGTGAACCTACTATATAGTGTGTGTGCTGGTTGGTGGCGTGGGAGCAGAAGGGTAAATAAAGGAATGGTGGCTAAAGCCAGTAAGGCTGTAATACTCAGTCGAGCTGTATCAATGTATTGAAAAAAATAGTGCACGATCCAATGTATCGACATGACATAAAAAACGATGTGTGTGTTCACGCTGTATCAATTTTACTTTGTTTAACTGTGAGCAGTGTTTTGTACTGAGAAGCTGCTTCTGCTTATGACGACACTGCTGCGTTTGATAATTAAATGTTTCTGTTATAATTTGTTTGCACGTGTGAGGCAGCGCCCGGGAAAGTGCTTTGCTCCTAGGTACATCAGTGCTACTTCCCGGTCTGGAATTGAACCAGCAACCTTCAGGTCACAGGGGCAACTCCCTAACCAATGCCTCGGATCTTGTATCAGTTGGCTAAAATAATCGGATCGGATCATGATAAAACTTTATGCCCCTAATGGCCACTGAGCTGTGTACAAACCAAGAGCCAGATTGTGACCTTTATATGTCCCAATATAATTAGCACCTTTATGTTTATCACATCTTTTTTATTGCTCCATCTGAACATCCAGTGCTGACGTCCACATCACCAAAACATCGGACACAATTTGTCCAAACAATCAGATGATACACAGGCCACTGTAATGCAACTGATTCGGACGACATCTGCCGATTTTCTGCACCGGACGACCACACGCCAAACCTGATTTGAACGTCATGCGTCATATGTTTGATGGTGTAAGGCTGTAGACATGGGGGCACATAGATGTTGACAGGGTGTGGTGTTGTGTGTGTGTGTGTGTGTGGGGGGCATCTATGTTGTTTTTTGTGAAGAAATCGTTAGTGTAGTGAAGGGGGGAAATATTTTCGCTGGCAGTGCGTGGTTGTCATAGCATATCAACATTTTTTCAGTATGGGGGGGTGAGCATGTCTGAATATTAGGGGATTTCTTCATGTGAAGACAATGACCACTTCATCCATCATTGGGGCCCCCTCATCACCTGTCCCAGACTAGTTTAGCTACCACGGACCATCTCCATGTACTTCATGAGGCTCATATGCATATGCTAGATTTGGTGCTGATGCCGCCTCTGTAAACTGGGATTGGTTTCTTTTTCTTTTGGTTGCTATTGCTGTCTGGTGTCGACCAGAGGAGGATGGGTTCCATTTCTGAGCCCTGGTTCCTCCCAAGGTTTCTTCCTACAGCTTAAGGAGTTTTTCTTTGCCCCTGTAACCTTTGGCACGTTCATTAGGGGCTCAGACCCGGATTCTGTGAAACTGCATTGTGACATGAGTTGAAAAAAATTTGCTGTAGAAATCAAATTGACTTGCCTCACAAATTTTGGGGCACAACAGCAGTGGTGTGCAGGTACTAGCCAGACAAAGATGCACTGCATGGTTGGCTAGCATTGCATTTTTATTTATTACACTGGGGGTATTTCAGCGTATTTAAGAATTGAGGGGGGCGTGCCCCCTCCACCCCACCCAATTTGTATTATGTACATTAAATTAATGGATAATTATACATCATGTAATGTCTATTCAAATTAGTGTTTGCAAGCACGCGGTTTCCTTCAGGAAGACTCTGCATCCGAGAGTAGAACATTCAGAGCAAATAAAAAAAACCCAGACATGTGGACAAACAGCATCATATGGATACTTATGCATCTTTCATTTAATAATCGTGCGTCATTCATCTTCATCCATCCTCCTGGCCCATACGCCCCCCCTCCCCCCTCTCCACCCCCATCCCTTCCACAAATCTCAGATATCCTCATCATCATGACGGTGGGCTCGCCTTGATATTGTTATTTTCCGCTGTTCGCCGAAATAAATGAATGATGTCACGTGTTGAGCTCGAAACAGCGTCTTTATAGACCTTCTTCACTTAAAACATAACGACATCACACGCGCACGTGTTTTTTTTTTTATCCTTTAAATGATAAGAAAGGGGAGAAAGGGGCACACTGCACGAGCGCCATTGTCTTGTGCGTCGCGCGCGCGCGCCCGATGCAACAGCGTCTCGCGCGCCTATAAAACAAAGTCCTCCGTCCTGCAGGAGGATGAGCGGAGACAAGACGATGAGGGTGATGTGTGGGGGGTGGGGTGGTGAGTCGGGTGGTGGGATTTGTTCGGGGGGTGGGGGGTGGGGGGTGGAGTAGTGTGGCACCTAAATCATATGCGTTATGTGCGCGCGCGACTGCCCTACTTCCGCGAGCGCAAACACACGCACCACCGCCGCGCGTGTGCCGAGTGGGAGTGACCACGAGCGGCGAGATGGTCAGCTCGTGACCCCCGCGCGCGGATGGAACTTAAAAAAGAAACATATAAAATAATAATAAAAATGATAATAATAACAATTTGAGTGTATGTGTGAATAAGCGCACGAAAGATCTCGTGCCCAAAATGAGGCGGAGAGCAACATGTCAACAATCGTATGGGTGGGGGTGTTGGGGGGGCATCCAAATATATCTACGCAAGCATGAGCATCGCTAAAATGCATAGTTGCCCCCCCCCAAAAAAAAAAAGTGTCCTGCCAATGAAGGATTTGAAGCCCCTTTACCTTTGTGCATGCCGGTGTAGCGGTCCTTCAGGACGGTGAGCTCGTGGATTTTGCCGAACTGCTCGAACAGGGGCTTGAGGTCCTTCTCCTCGAGGTTGCGCGGGATCTGTCCTATGAAGAGCTTTATGGCGTCCTGGTCTTTCATGGTGCCGCCGTCCGCGTGTATGGACACGGCCTCGGAGCCGCTCATGGGTTTGGCGAACGTGATCGGGGCGAACTGGGGCTGCTGCGGGACGACGAGCGCTGGCGGCTGGCTCGGTGCTGCCCCCGGTCCGCTGAGGAGCGCGCTGGCGTGGGCAGGCTGTGGCTGAGGCGGAGGCGGCGGCGGAGGAGGAGGAGGCTGCTGCTGCTGCCTTCTCGCTTCAGTCTGGGTGAATCTGGCCATTCTGAGCGGAGCGGCGCGGAGAGCAGGCAGGCGGGATAATAATAACAACATACACACGCACGCGCGCGCGCGCACACACACACACACACGCGCACGCACGAGCCGGCAGAGTGGGGGGAAAAAAGCGCTCAGCTGGAAACGCGGGGGGCTCACTTTCTATTCGACACATGTCACGCTCGGAGCCCGTACCTGATGGGGAGGGGGTGGGGGTGGGAGGGAGGGGGCGTGTGTGTGTATGTGTGTGTGTGTGTGTGTGTGTGTATATGTGTGTGTATGTGTGTTGGGGGGGTGCAGTTGGAGAGGAACTCCTGTAGGATGCTCAAGTGAAGCTCTTTTGCGCCCCCTGCAGGCCAACAGGTATCACTGATCTTTGTGTGTGTCCAAATGTTTGTGGACACCTGCTCCCCCAAAAATCGGCTTGCGGCTTGCCTCCCTACTCTTATCCGCATGAAGGGCCTCTTCTGGGAAGGTTTTACACTAGATAGGGACATTTATGTGTGGATTTGATTGCATTCAGCCACAAGTGCATTAGTGAGGTCAGGTGCTGATTTTGGATTTCTGCAGGGGCTTTATTGCTCAAACCCCTAACCTCAAGGCTACCACTGCCAACTCTTTTGCATGTTTATATTTCCATTTGTTTTTCCAGAGGTTAGGCTATGAATCCGGTGAATATGTTGCGTTTTCACTGAAATTTTTATTTTTTGGGAATACAATTCCTGTTCAATTTTGTATTGTCCTTAACTGGTATAGTTTAGTACAGAGGTCTCCCCATCTGGACCTTGAATCCAGATTCTGATCCCGGATTTTGTAATCAGCAGTAGATATAACTCAGATGGCCAATCAATTACATCAGCAGTTCAGTAAAACTGGTGTTTACAAAGTCCAGGAGAGGAATCTGGATTCCAGGTTCAGATCTGAAAACGCCTGGTTTAATATTTGATAGTCAGTGTGTTTGTGTTTTCACTGCTCTCAGGACTATGTGGTCAAAACATAATGTTGAACGGCTTATTTGATATAATTACCACAAAAATACCATGAGATATCGTGATATAATTTTAAGTCTGTATCGCCCATCCATAAAAACATCCCATCAACAACATTTTTTTCAGATAACCTCCTGGTGCTCTAAAGGTCTCTGCTCAACTCTTATCAGTTCTGGACCACAAACTCTTCCCAGAGGTCTTGGACAGAGTTCCATCATCAGAGTTCCACTGTTTCACAGCCCAGTACTGGGGGCTTTTTACTGGGCATTTAACATAGTGACCTTACGCTCATGTGCGGCTGTTCCAGAGGGTCAAATTCTATTGTCAGTGCTTTTTTACACAATTCAGTACTTAGACATAGCAACATTAGTGAAAATGTTGTTGTGTCCACTTCTTTTCCATTGCTATTACATTTACCAGATGTGCTTTACATGCTTAAAGTGTCCATGTCATGGAAAACTGCATTTATTTGCTGTTGCTACAGTTTGATGTAGTATGTAAATGCTTTAATCTGCAAATATTGTTAATGTTTTATGACTCTAATGTACCATTAAACCCCATATCCGAGCATCTCCAAAACAACAGCTTTTAAGGGGTGTTCCTGGTATGTAGTGGTTAATACCCCTCAAAAGTGGTCCAAGGAAGGACGACTGGTGAACCAGCAACAAGGTCATTGTTGCCCATCTGGCCCAGTCCCACAGAAGTTCATTCTGACTATGACAAAAAGGTGTCAAAACAAATATCGACCATTTGTGGTGAAAAATTTCTGCACCACTTCCCTCTCTTAGCTCCTGGTTGCACATCGTTTATCAAAACACCAACATTAAGACTACAGATTTTGTGGTGCAGTGATTGAAGTTGGCTGGCACAAGCCTGATTGTGATTGCCAACTGTCCATGGTCTTATAGCATACCAAATCAAGGTCTAATAGTCCACCAGGTGTACGTCTGTTGCCCTGAAGATCAATGAAGATCTGTAGACAACAGAGGGCTTGGTGTTCAGAAGCTGGACATTGTGATGAACAAGGAGGCATGAAAGGCCTGTGCTGAGGGTATTTTGGGTTTTTCATACACTTTACTGACCTCCCACTCATTCCTGATTTTTAGGTCCAATTTCTCCCAGATTAATTCTAAGTGTAGACAACATGGGATTTTCAATTGCAGTTTAGTCCATGGATCGGCTATGTCCACAAAACTAACCCTGCATGTTTTTTTTTTTAAACAATTTAGTCCATACTTATATATAGATAATGATTGACGTGTACATGCAGCATAAAAGGGCATTTAATTACTGTGCCCATAAATTAAACTTTATATGCATTTTATTATTTTTCTCCATCAGGTCCATTTATGATATTTGTGTTGGTTTATATACTACAAAGAGCCCTAATTAAATTGTACATGATCATTTTGCACTCTCTAAGGAGCTCTGTGTGTCACATGACTCATTTTTGTTTAAACAGCCATGCTGGCAGAAAAAGCATAAGCAAAAATGAAAGGCATTTGTACAGATTTCACACTGTCTGAGATTACTACACACTTTAATTCCAAGGACATTGGACACTATATCGCAAAACCTGATAGATTAAACGACCCTTATAAAGGCCTCAAGGTGCCTTTCAAGAGTACTAAAGCAGGCACAACTGACAGACAATGTATCAGACCTGCATTATCCAGACCTACTACAGAGAGTGTTTGAAAGGCAACAAAAGCCTGGAGGGGTACAAATGGACAAAGTCTGGATTTGTGATAATTATTCTGCTTTAGAATTTACCAGCTAGTGTTGCTTTGTCCTCACTGGAAGGGTGGGCATTGCTTCATCTTCGTGCCATATAATAGTACACAACCCTTAGTGATGCAGTCAGGTATGCAGTGTGATGTATAGAAGTTTGTGCTTTGGGACGCAGCTACAATTAGCTTGCACAACTGGAAGTGTAACAGAAATGCAGACCGCCCTCTGACAGGTATAACTTTAATGCAATAACAGGATACTCTAGCAATATAAGCAAAGAAATCCCACATTTGTAAATGTCCCACAATAATTTTGTCAACATCAGGCTTCTGTTAGATTAGCCTTTTGTAACACTGCAAAATCCAGGGTATAATTCTTAGGCTGAACTTCCCTTTTAACCATAATAAAACTTTCAGAAATGTATTTAAAAAAACACTACACTGTTGCTTGCAGGGTCCCATCACTCAGTTTTCTGCTGTTCACTTCCAGCATGTTTTATTTATGACACTAAATCCATATAGGTCATTTTTAGGATCTTTTGGAATTTGATCAAATATTGTCTTTTTTACCCTGTTTGTTCCAGCATCCAACAACACAACAACTATGCACCATGTTTTAAATTATGAGCCAAATCCATCAGGTTTGCCCAGCAATGCTCCCACTTTTCTGCCAATATGGCAGTTTTGACTTCACCAGATTATATGACATCAACTATCGGAGCTCCATTGAGCTCTTTACTGAGTGATGGCTCTGTATTTTGTTCCTGTCCAGAGAAAAATGAAAAATGTAGATTTTTATTTACCTGCATAAACACAGCAGCTGGCTTTTACATTGTGTGAATTTTGAACATAATGAACAGAGCAATAAAAATGCTCCATTAGAAATAAGGAACATTTTTGCCTTCTCTTGGAAAGTTACTATTTGGAGATACTTGTTTTTCTTGTACAGTGATGATATATGTGTATGGATGGAGCCTTCTGTCTAAACTCTGCATTAATTTCATTCCTGTTTGTGTTCCCGGAAAGCGTGTGGATATGGACGAAATGGAGCAGTAGCTACCACCAGTCATCATGGGGGCAGTGTAGCCAGAACCTCAAGCGAGCCCTAAAGAATAAATTTTGAAATTGGCAGAACCTTTGGGAAAAGTTGTGTGAGTTTCAGTAAGAGATTTTAACACTTTTATTATGTTACATCCCCTGGGCCGCCAATACTTTTGCCTCTTTCTACATTATTACAACCTCCTCCACCATCACCATCTCTGACTTTGCGCTCTAGTAGATCTATTGTTTAAGACTTACTTATTTTCATACATAATTGTGAGCGTGAATGAGGCCTATTAACACAAACATAATTCAACAAACATGAATTATTCTGAATTAAGATTTTTTTTTTTTGCATTAATTGAACAAAGCCAAATTTATTTTGTACTTCTTTCATAAAAACTTTTTTTACTTTTTGTTTGTACAAAACAGTTGTTTTGGTTAAGAAACTTTTTTTTTTTCACTTTTACTTTGAATACCCGCGAGTCTATTTTTACGCTCGACCATCACAGGGCCCCATGCGGACAGCCCTCAATGACACTTACTTGACTGACAGTCATCGTGGTCCATCTGTATGCTAAAAACTGTACCAGATCATCCATCACTGGGGCCTCCTGACACCTGTCCCAGACTAGTTTAACTATCATGGACCATCTCCTCGCACTTTATCTACTTTATATGCAAATGCTAGATATGTTGCTCCATGCTCTTAAGCTCTCAACTCTAGTAGCTGCCACTATAAGAACCTGAGATTTTCTTTTTGTCTGTTATTGCTATCTGGTGTCGACCAGATGATTCCTAAGGTTTCCTCCTCCAGCTTAGGGAAATTTTCCTTGCCTCTGTTACTTGGACATTAGAGGCTCGGACATGGATTCTGTAATGCTGCTTTGTGGCAATGTCAGTTGTAAAATGTGTTACATAAGTACAAGAAAATGTACTTGACTTCACTGTTGAAGCAATTTTAATTTGTTCTTGAAGGAGGATTCTATTACTGAAAATATTAAAGCTAACAGTTTGTACACGCAGGCTAAAATTATGTTTTATGGCCTGTATATTGCAGTTTCACCTGACGACCCCTGGTATGTTCTTTCTGGAGGAGCAAAAGGAGCAAATTCAATTACAGAATAGATTTTAGTTGGGAAATAAATGATATAATCTGTTAATCAGGATTTATAACTATCCCACACTGACTAACGTCCCATAATATGAGCCACGGTACAGTCAAGATGATGCTTTAGCACAAATAACACCCCGGCTGTGATGATCTACTCGCCCTCAGCTCGCGCCTGTGACTGAAACACAGCCAGGATGTTATTTGTGATAACACACTCTCTTTCCTGTTCTACTGCTTAAGTAGCACAGCGTTGCCTCCATCAGCCACATTCGTCTGACAGAATTCATGACTTTATATCCTTTTTGAGCTTTTGTCCATCAGTGCCCATCAGTGTTAATGCATGTTCAGCATGCATTAAGCATATAGACTATACAATTTTAATGACTCTCAACCTCATGTAGGAGATAAAGCTGGGCCTGGTCTCTCCCTGCTGCTCCTCTCCTACTCCAAAAAACATGGAGGAGCAGGATGAACAGAGAGAATGACATTTTAATGACATGCTTTATTATTATTATTATTATTATTATCAATAATAATAATAATAATAATAACAACAATAATACCTGAAGAGGTTATTGCCTCCGAAAGCTATATGACAGTTATTACAGGAAATCTAAGATCTAGATCTAAAATCTACTAAGCTTAGTAGTATAAGCTGTTCTGACCTGAAGCACTTTACTTAAGCTGAGCATCTTAATGCAGGGCATCCTGCTCACACTGCTCAGTGCCCTAGAGAAACTTACTGAGTGAGGATTGTTCTCAGTTGTGAACCAGACGTCTAAAAAGTGTATTGCCTCTAGAAGCTATATCACAGTTATTACATGAAATGGTTAGGATTGTGCATATAATTACCACTGTAATGACAACTCTTAAGGAAATCCACATTTACCCACAACAGATGAGGTTATATGCCCCTAGAAGATAAATGTGTTGAACTGTTCTAAAACAGATGACAGTGGCACAGCGGGCAATGGGAATATGAATCAAACCAAAACGAATAAAACCTGCATTATCAGATGGAGATCTGTCATCATGCAATATCCAAAAATCTAATGGTATACTGCAGTAATTAATAAAGATAAAAAAGCTCTAGCCAAGTAAAACAGAGATTCTTGTTTTAGAAGTTGGCCAGCATTGTTCTATCTTGTATTTCAGTTGTATGGTTTGTTATTAGTGTTTTTGTACTGCTGACTGTGTAATCTGATACTTAATTACATTTTATTAAAAAACAACAGATTATGGCTGATTTTTGGGACATACCAAGAGCTTAGTAGATGTTTTCTCACCTGATTATACTTTCATAATAATAATAATAATAATAATAATAATAATAATAATAATAATAATAATAATAATAATAATAATAATACACACACACATACACAGACCAGACATTAAAACAAACAAAAAAACAATAAAAACTATGACAATTTCCCTTTACAACCCAACTTCCAACACACAGTAAACAAATATAAAAATAAAATAATAAGAAGAAGAAGAAGAAAAAGAAATTATATATATATATTATATGATTTATAAATAAAACTGAAAAAGTTTAAACTCACAGTTCGTACTGAAGCAACAAAGAGAGATGCACAGTGTGCAGGCGGGTTACCCACGAGTGACGTTTTACGGTAAGTGCGCAGCAGTACGCAAGTCCTACATGACGTAGCGTGGAGGACCAACGCGACCATTGCTGGTGAACAGCAAAGTCCGCAGACTTTCAAACATTACAGCCATTTGTCTTTGTTTTTTTCACATTTTAACCACCCCTACACATTACGCTTTGCCATGTCTGTCAACTATGCTGCTGGATTATCTCCGTACGCGGATAAAGGCATATGTGGACTTCCGGAGGTAACGTTAGAGCTGCCTTGTTTACATGTTAGCTAGCCTATATTAGCCTGCCTTTGTTGTAGAAAGGCGAAAATTCATTTCTGTCACATGTCAACTGACAGTACAAACAGAAAAGTGCAACACTGCAGAAGTCGATACATTGCACAATGCTCCGTTTAGCTCCCTACACTCCTAAACCCGCTGTAATAGTAGATAGCTTAGCTAGCTTAATAAATGAGTGTTTACCTTGAGAGCGTGGGGGGTAAGACGCGAGCCAGGTAACTAAGGCTGTGTTCCAATGTGCATATTAGTACATTAATAGTGTGCAAGAAATAGTATACAACCAGTTAAAACGCAGTCGTTAATGTTGTATGTAAAGTATAGAAATGTGGTTTGGGACGCAGCAAAAAAAGTAATTTAAGGCAAATGTCTGACGTTAATATTTTAGATGTTTTAATAGGCACTGCTAGTCTTACCCCCCCCCCCCCACATTTTTCTTTAAATGTACTATTTTGTGCAAATGCATTTACATGTATGTCCATTTTTGTATGTCCTCTCTTGCAAAGGATGCACATGAACTGACCTATCCCTTGAACGATCATCAGCATGAGATACCTACTTAATTTGAATAATTTTGTCTAAATATGTATTGCAACAGTAAGGGGCTGTGATAGCCAACATTAGAGTCTGAGCAGTATTGACACAGGCACACATTCTTCTACAAATGATGGTAATTTTATTTGTATGGCATTTTTAAAAAATATTTGTGTGAAGTGTTTTACAGGAAGACTACGACAGGTTGAGATATAGATGACAAAGCACAGAAGGCAATAAGATAGTATAAAATGACAATAAAATGAGCAGTAATAGGCACTGAATTGGACCTGTCCGTCAGTCTCTGAAAACTGATCTGGTTTGGGGTGAACACACCAAGGATTAATTATACGCTAGTTTTTCTCAGTGATTAGAGATCTGTCTGAATCAAGTATTGTAGTCTTACTTTTTACGAACTGTGCTCCGTTGTGAAGAAAGTTTCTACCTCATTTGGCTTTTCTTAAACAACCTGTAGAAATAACCCCAGCTTATATTAAAAAACCTGCAGCTTATTTTAATGAATGGCTATATATATATATATATATATATATATACATACATACATACATACAGACACATATATATATAAGCTAAACAACTGAATTAATCACACCTGACTGTGGCATGAGCACAAATACAAAATGGCTTGTAAACAAGCAGAAAATGAAACTGTCAGCTTTACAGGCCTGACAGAGCATCGTCAGTCAGCCACTGTCTGGTGAACACAGACTTCAGTTTTCTGGCTTTTAATGACCCTTGTTTTTTTGTAGGTGTTTGATACGCCTGAGGAGTTGAAAGCTAAAGTGGAGACGCTGGCACAGCTGATCAGAGATTCCCAGTACATGGTGGTGCACTCAGGGGCAGGAATCAGCACTTCTACAGGCATTCCTGACTTTAGGTAACCGCTAAACCACTTTTGAAATTTGTGTCCATCATTTTTGTTACTAAGGTGTGCAGTCTTTATTCCATTAGACTGCCATCTTTTCCTTTTTTCAATTGTGACTGCAATACATTTGCATGATTAACTCATTATGATGGTACGTCACCACTTTTTTCTTTTCCAATAATGACAGTGAAACCATTAGTAACAGCACAAATGCTTTAGTAATAATTTGTTGAAGCACTTAACATAAGCTGAGTATGCAGGCCGTCTTGTTCACACTGTGTTCTAGAGAAACTTACAGAGTAAGAATTGTTCACAGTGGTGAATCAGACATCGAAAGTCCTCTGAAAGCGTCTTCCTAGTTACTACATGAAATGGTTATGATTGTGCATTTACCCACCTGTTTAACCATTTAAATATTGACAAAATTGAAAACTCTGAAGGAAATCCACCTTTATAAATGTTTTAAACTGTTCTAAAATAGACGACAGTGGCACAGCGGGCAATAGGAAGATGATTTAAACCAAAACTAATGGAACCCGTATTATCTGAGTAAGTCTTAAGATAAGACTTATAGGTTATCATGCCACATCCAAAGAAATGTTCTTGAAAAATAAATCAGGGTTTTTTGTTTCAGAGGTTGGCCAGCATTGTTCTTACTTGTGTTTTGTTGGGTTTGTTATTGCTGTTATTGTAGGTGATCGTGCAATCTGATTCTCAATTACACTGCTGAAAAAAACAACAGATTATGGCAGATTTAGAGAGTGATTATTTGTCATTGTGAACACACCACAGCACAGCATACAGTGCACCACAACGGAACGCAACCTCCGCATTTAACCCACCTATGTAGGAGCAGGGGGCAGCTGACGTACACAGCGCCCGGGGAGAAGTGCTTGGGGACGGTACCTCAGTGATACTTGTACCAGTCCAGGATTTGAACCGGCAGGTCACAGTGTGTGGGTAGTGGTGGCCTAGTGGTTAGGACACTGCCTTTGAGACCTGAAGGTCGCAGGTTCGAGTCCCGGCCCGGGCACCACTGAGGTA
>JBBPDA010000041.1:34664166-34706331 GCA_037974385.1 Arnoldichthys spilopterus | reverse complement strand
TTATTATTTTCATTTATTTTATTTATTCTTTTCCCCCTTTTCTTTTCTCTTGTTTCTTGTCATGTCTGCATTCATACATATGGAACATTTCAGCAGATATTATTAAACAAATTGTAACATTAAAAAAGGGTTTCGGGTAATGTTTTAGTAGTTTATCTTCGAAACGCTCTGGCTTCACCGCGGCAGACCTACGTCATTAGCACGTGCCGTCGCATAATTACTCAGCCGCTTGTAAGTGCATTAGGATTTTCTTGCTTCGTGTTTTTTACCCCAAATCCTTGTAATTCTCCTTCACATATTTCCTTCGTGTCGTAACGTTTTTTTAGCGAGATCAAGGAAACGTGGTCATGAAAGGACATAGGACATTTTTTTGACTATTCGACCGCAGTCGCCAAAAGTTGTCTTACTGTGTCTGCCTACATCTCCCAGAAGTCCCTGCGGATTTACCGAGGCGGCATGACGTTTCCCCCTGGGCACGTAAACAAGCGACGGGAAACACGAAACACCGCTGTGAAACTGTCTTGAGCAGGTCGGTATATATAAAAATCTTCATTATGGCATTTCATTTATTGGCACGATGTTTCGTGTTTTCCGGTGTTAAACCACTGAACTGTCGAGGCCGTGGGTAATTAGTATCGGCCGCCTTGCTAAAGTAATCATCAGAATTGGTGGCTTATGCTAGCAGGGCTAGCTAACTGTTAGCTAGCAGAGATAGCTAAAACTTAACTTCATCCAAAACGTCTTTTTGATGTAGGCTCGATCAATACAGCGCTTTAGCTCAAGCTCCTATGTGCTTAGCAGCTGGATAATTAGCTAATTTTGGAACAATCCAAAAAACTCGTAAATCAGCAAATGCAGCTCATATTAGCAGAGAAAAGTGGCTAACAGTAGCTAGTTGGCTTGGTTTACAAGGATTCTTGCTCGTACAAGTGCAAAGATCTTAGCTACAGTTAATGAGATCCAGAGGCGATTAATAAAGTTGCTGTTATAATGGAGTGAGGGGAAAGTTTCATGACGTATTTGTTTAACTAGCTGGTGGTGACAGCTTGTGGCATATTGACAGGTGACATTTTGTGCAGTGGTTATGAACTTTGATATTGCTGCCTTTAGAATCTGAAAGTGTTGCTATATATTTATAAACTACCAGCCATGTTTTTAAAGTTGAGCATAATTGAGGTTTTCAAAGTCTCTGTTTTTGCTATGAATCTTTAAATAAAAATCCAAATTCCATTTCCAGTAAAGTTGTGAAATGCAATCAGAAAAAGAAAGTGAGATTTGTTCATTCTCTTGAATATTTATTATTTGGCAAAAGAACAGAATGATTTCCGGTGTTTTCACTGAACAACGTTAATATATTGTAATGCCATCTTGATTGCACCATATATCGGACTAAAATCCCAGTATACCTCTTGTCAATTGTACCTTTACACATATGCAAGTCACCCCTGCCATGGACATTTATGCTCCCCCATACCATGACAGATGTTGACTTTTGCACCCTTTACTTATAACAGTCTGTATGGTCCATTTAGTCTTTGGCAAAGAGAACTCAAAATGAGTTTTTCTCAAAAACAAGCTGAAATGTGGACTTGTCTAACCACAGCTATCTTTTCAACTGCTTTGTGCTTCATCTCAAATGAGCTTGGCCTAAATAACTTGGCAGTGTCTTCAAAGAATTGATGTATGACTTTCTCATAATAGTTTCAGGTTACATTTCTTGACAGACTCAACAGACTGTGTTAAGTGACAACAGTTTTCTGAAGTACCCCCATTCCCATGTAGCTATGTTTATTATTCTTATCACTCTTCTCTCATCTTTTCTGAGTGCTTTGCAGGAATCAAATCCTAAGGTTGGTCAGCCAAAGCATTAAAAGTCATCTCTTCATTTGTCAGTTAAATACAAATACTTTACAACTTGCATCTTTTAGGTTTTTTTTCCATGTGTTTCAACATTTGCAAAATGTGGTTTATAGAAAACACTGGAAATTCTGGACTATTTATTAAGTGAGTTATTAAAATAATAGGTTGAATAAGCTTGAAATAATAAGTTGAAAAAACTTCATTTTTTCTTGCAGAAAATGTAATCATTTGCAAAAGTAACTGTATTCATGCATAAATGGGAAAATGTGCACTATATGTCAATTATTTCTTTCTAAAATCAATGCTATTATTGATAGAGAATAAAGAAAAAATCATGTAGCTGGATTCTTGTGTCCCAACTTCTTGACCAAGATGGCTGCAGACTCCAGTAGGTGCAGTGCGGTCTTCTTTCAAGGCAAACCGTCATCATAATACTGTTCTGCGGCATAAATATTGTGAAAGAATTGTATCTTTTCCTCTGTGGCCATTTTTAATAGGGAAATTGTTCCCCTCTGCTGCAGTCACAACATCTGTTTTTTCAAGGAAGAATGTACAGTAGAGGCCGGAACATTGTTGTGAGGATTTTGATTGCATTCAACAACATGCATATTCATGGGGTCTAGTGCTAAAGGATTAGTTCTGGATCACCAATGCAACTCCACCTCATCCAATATGTATTGAATGGATCTTCTTCCATCCAGTTCCAATGCTGGATGGCCTACTACTTTGTATTGAGCATTGTGCTTGGTCCAAAGCATCCCATTGTATTGTCACTTCTTTTGTATGAAGATATACAAACTGTGTTTGCACTTGACACCCATGGGGACACTTTAAAGTAGCTGTTTTCGTTCTCTATGTCTAATAACATTGTATCTTCTTTGTTTTTAATTTCAGCTCATTTTATGTAAAGGGACTATTTATTCAGACAAAAAGCATAGTAAGCTTCCAGAGAAAATGCACTGTTGCAAAAGTGAACACAGCCATGGTCCAGCATGTCTTTTATATTGTGATGCTATCTTGCTTTTGTGAAACCAGGCTTAGGTTGGTCTAAGCAAGAAGAGAATAGTAGAATGTAGCTGATTAGGCAATCTTCAGACTTGTTACCAGCATCATATGACGCACATCATGTTTCCAAAACACGTTAGTCACCTTGCCATGTTCAGTGGGAGAACATGAGCAAACAGGCATTGACGTAGTTTGATAGGCATGAAGGGAAGAAATATTTGGGGTACTTGTTGAAATTTGGTGCAACATTGTTCACAGCAAATGAACTGACTTTTTTTTTTATAAATCAACATTTTAGTTTTTTCAATTTAAATGTTCTTTCTTTGGTGATTCAAAGAACAACGAGTATTGATTGTCTGAATTGATCATAACAACACTAAATAGAGTTTTTTTTTACCTCTGCATTTAAACCATCACACATTTACATTTACATTTATTCAATTGGCTGACGCTTTTATCCAAAGCGACTTCCAAGAGGTGGAGCAGTGCAGTGGGACGGTACCTTGTTCAAGGGTACCTCAGTAGTGCCCAAGCCGGGACTTGAACCAGCGACCTTCAGGTCCCTAGCACAATGTCCTAACCACTACGCCACAGTATAGTGGGATGATACCTTGGTCAACGGTGCCTCAGTGGTGCCCAGCCTGCACCTTGAACCTGCATACTTCCGTTCACAAGGGCAAAGTCCTAACCACTAGGCCACCCCTGCCCAAAAAAGCAGGTACAGTAGTGTTAATTGACCATTACTGTCATTTTACTGCCACCCCCACCCCCAAGCTCAACATGTTATTTTTGCAAAGAGACTTTAAACTGTACTACCCTGGATGAATGTATGTCACTGTCTTATTTATCTCCTTAGATGGCATGGAGAGGTGACCTGCCATCAAAGTGCAACCAATAGCAGGGCAGTGTGCTGCGTGGAGCCAATAGGAAAGCTGAAGCAAGATGACGGAGTGCTTCCTGCCACCCAGTAGCAGCCCTGCGGAGCAGCGGCGGGCAGAGCACCCAGGAGGTGTGCCGCGCACCCCCAGCTCGGAGGAGATCAGCCCCACGAAGTTCCCGGGTCTGTACCGCACAGGTGAACCCTCACCACCCCATGACGGACACCACCATGAGCCTCCTGATGCTGCTTCTGACGACGACAAGGA
This sequence comes from Arnoldichthys spilopterus, assembly GCA_037974385.1. Classification (NCBI taxonomy): domain Eukaryota; kingdom Metazoa; phylum Chordata; class Actinopteri; order Characiformes; family Lepidarchidae; genus Arnoldichthys; species Arnoldichthys spilopterus. The sequence continues at coordinate 34,702,321 of JBBPDA010000041.1, read as the reverse complement.
GCACAGCAAGAAGAAGAACAAGTTCAAGAAGAAGGAGAAACGCAGTAAGTTCGACATCTGGATGTATTTGCATTATGAGTTAATTCAAACTGTTTGCTCACTGAAACGGGATATTACACTTTTAGTGGGAATGTGTTTGTACTTGGAAGTGTTAGTTGGTTGTATGGTTTGGTTTTGCAGGAAGACAAGTTCTTCACAGTTTTGCAGTGTCTTCACTGTTTTGCATCTCCTGATATAAATGTCCTGCAGGGGTGGTAGGGCTGCCCTGCTGCCCTGGTCACTCTGTTTAGTGTTCTTCAGTCCTGGACACAGCTGTTCCCAAACAACGAGATGATGTTCTGTGTCAGGACACTTTCCACAGCACCAGAGTAAAAGCTCTTCAGGATCATTGAAGAGACTCCAAATTTACACTGTTCCAAATGGTAGAGGTGCTGTATTGCCTTTTTGAACAGGATTTTTCAACCCTGATTATTTTTGCAACCCTGACTGCTTTAGATAATATCAATGAGAATGACTTAGGGTGATTACATGTTTTGGGTTCCATGTCTCTGGACAGAGCTAATCTATTCTAGATACCTAGGATCCATTTTCTAGATTCTAGGTCAAATAAAGGGACTATAGTGACCTATTTAATGAATTGAAACACATCGAAGGACTTTTCTTTCAATGTTCGCATGAGAAATGAGGGGCCCAAGGTTTGTCTTGATTCCCGACAGGCATGCCGCAGTATGATTTGTAGGCCTTGCACATCTTCACAGATGCAAGCAACCTATTAATGTCATCTAAATTAAATATGTTGCTATTCACTATTCTCTTACTCAGCAGTAACATAAAATTAAAAGTTGGTTTAGGGCACCTGTACTTTTATACTTCTGCAGATCCTACTGGACAGCCTCTGAAAATTCTAGAAAGTTCTTAAAGATTCCAAAATTCTGGATTATTTCTAGAAATGTCTGGACAGTTCTCAGAGTTGAAGAATCTTCTGGAAGTCTAGTTAGCATTTAAAGTGAATGGAGAATGTTCTTGAAAACAGACACATTTCAAAATGTCATTATTCTGACCACAGAAGCAACGTTTTTGTGAAACAACAGCCATTTTCTGTCTATTTTAGGCATAAGGGATTGAGAGAACACACTTTGTACCCAGGAACAAAAATAAAATCGAACTCCATGACGTAGTTTAATGGATCTACTGACAAATAGTAAAAGATCTGTTGACCGACACTAATGTGAATGAATTGAAAGTTTGTCATCTGCACTTCCAACAGGATTTCTCCACCCAGGCCAAATGTGCCAGCTTTTACTCTGCATCCCTGCAGCTCCTAAGAGAGAGAGAGACTATTTTCCACCCAGTGGCTATATTTAGCTGACCTATGGCAGGCAAGCAGGAAGTGATGGACAGTTTGAGGACACACCCTGTGCGTCCCTGTCCTCTATAGGTGTGCCATACTGGCAAAACAACATTGCTGCTTTAGCCCATTGCTCTCCGGGGAAGAAGTGGTTATGACCACTGACTGCTGTTATGAGCTCAGTTAGTGAGAGCACACTCGGCAAAGTAGGTGCCATGGCTCTAAAGATGGGGAGTTAAAAAAAGGAGCTGGCACAATAGCTGCATAGGGAATAGTACTAAATAGAAAACTGACCTCTTTTGAGCAGTTTTGCTCTATCTCTGCTTTCTCTGCTGTTTTTCAGTCCTGTCTAACCTTGAAGTAGATAGGTTAGAGGATTGAGGGGTGGGACGGAATATTTTTTGCAGTTTTGTGGTCTTTCCTTTAGTTTCAGAGGAGGATTTGAGTTCAAACTCTTCTCACCTACCATTTCTCTCTCTCTCTCTCTCTCTCTCTCTCTCTCTTGCTCTCTCTCTCTCTCTCTCTCTCTCTCTCTCTCTCTCTCTCTCTCTCTCTCTCTGTCTCTCTATCTCTAGCTTTATCTCTGTCTCTCCGTTTCTCTAGCTGAGGGCTACGCCGCCTTCCAGGAGGACAGTTCGGCCGATGAGGCGGAGAGCCCGTCTAAGATGAAGCGCTCGAAAGGCATCCATGTCTTCAAAAAGCCCAGCTTTTCCAAGAAGAAAGAGAAGGACTTCAAAGTGAAGGAGAAAGTGCCCAAGGAGGAGAAGACCAAGGACAAGAAGTCCAAGGACCTGACAGCAGCTGACGTGGTCAAACAATGGAAGGAGAAGAAGAAGAAGAAGAAGCCCAGCACCACCGAACCAGAGCCTGTCGCAGTGGAGACGCCCGCTACCATCAGGCCAATATTTGGGGCACCACTGGCTGAAGCAGTCAGGAGGACAGCTCTGTACGACGGCATTCAGCTTCCTGCTATTTTTCGCGAGTGCGTGGACTACATTGAGAGCTATGGCATGAAATGTGAAGGAATCTACCGCGTCTCGGGTAGGACACTGTACAGCCTCTTTTGAACAGTAGATAAGCATTATTGAAATGAGTGGAACTGTAAAATGTAGGTTAGATCGATCAAAGGACATTGTGTAAGTATTAGATTAGACTTTGATGTAGTATGTAAATACGGTTACATTTTCAAAACTTACCATTTTCATACAGTCTGTTTATGGGAACTAAGATGCAAAAACAGACTGTCTGTTGATGTATATACATATCCTATTACATCCTATTTAGGCTGCACTGGGTTCAACCCACCTATTCACACTAAAGTTTTAAGGACCTTCGGAAATGTTTTTTGAGTGTGGTAAAATAACGGACAGCCAATCAGCCAATTTTTTTTTTAAACATATTTTTATCTTAAAGGCAAAGTAAAACAAAGCCTGTTTCACTGTAAGAGAGAAATCAGGGTGTGGAAATGGCCATGTAAAAATGAATTACAGCTGTTTTTGACACATAAGACCCTGTTTAAATGTACTGTACGTTATACCCTAGGGGCTAATATGACCCCAGCTTCTGTTTAGGGCGGCACAATATATTGTTTGTGTACTGTTATCTTGATGATGGTCTTTGCAGTACTGTTGTCGCAGAAGGCTGCAATATGCAAATGAGTTTTCTAGCAAATCATTAAGTGTCTCTAATGTGCCTTGAGCATTTTGATAAACGTCAGGAACTCCGGAGGAACTTTCTGTGATAGTGTAGAAGGATCCAGCAATTTATGCATTGTTCCTTGTTTGGTATACTGTGTAATGCAATCTGCAGCAGTATAACTGCAGTAAGGAATTTCATGTTGAATCATAGTAGTTATTGAGAAATTGTTCTGATTAATAACTGAATAATAAGCCTCGGGTTCAATGGGTTACATGTGCACGAAGGTGCATTTTAATCTTGATCTTTTATGACTAGCCCATTGTTCCACATTGCCTAGTCCTACTAAGATTTTACTTTTAACCTTAATATAACACCCTGCTTCGAATGTTTCTTAAGCAACAGTTCAGCCAAAAATGACAAATTTACACAAATTACCCAAAACATAGTTGCGCATACTCTTTCCGTTCTTTGATCACACATTTTTCCTTTGATAGCCATGTCATACAGAGCCAAACCAAATAAACAAGTCTATATGAGATTGCTTAATAGCTCAGCTTGGTTTAAGGAAAGTGTGTAATGATTAAAATGTGCATCATGCACAATGCTAACTAGGGATGCACCGATCCAGCTTTTTCCCATACTGATACCTGGGCTTTGGTTATGGACCGATACTGAGTACTGATCCGATACCAAACAAAATGTAAGAAATACATATAAACCAATTAACTAAATAATTTGTTAATAAAACTGTAATTGTGCACCAGCAAGTTGGTAAAAATGTTTTTAAAAAAATGAATAAGAATTAGTAAGAATGCACATTTACAAAAACTCACAATAACAGAATTGAGTTGAACAGCTTGGACCTTGGGCCTATGGAACCCATTGTTACCAATACCTGATCCAACTATTTGAGCCAGTATTGACCAATATCTTATATTGGTATCAGATCGATGCGTCCCTTATACTAACCTCCTGGCTTTAAGCTTTCATTGCTTGTTAGCTACATTAGCCTTGTAGCAAACTTTAGACACCATACATTTTTGGGCTTTTGTGGTAATGGGCCAAATTGTGCCAAGTAGATTTTGGCTGAGCCATCAAGTTCTGCACCTATAGAAGCAGGGTTATGAATCCCCTGCCCTGTTTCAACCTCTGTCCTCTCTGTCTTTATTCTTTGTGCAGGAATGAAGTCTAAGGTGGATGAGCTGAAGGCAGCGTATGACCGTGAAGAGTGCCCATGCCTGGAGGAGTATGACCCACACACAGTGGCCAGCCTGTTGAAGCAGTACCTGCGCGAGCTTCCTGATAACCTTTTGGGCCGCGAGCTATCCCCACGCTTCGAGGAGGCGTGCGGGCGACCCAGCGAGGCAGAGAAGCTACAGGAATTCCAGCGGTTGCTGACTGAGGTGCCGGGAGGCAGCAGACTGCTTCTGGCCTGGCTCATCACCCACATGGACCACGTGATCGCCCGCGAAGCCGACACCAAGATGAACATCCAGAACATCTCCATCGTGCTCAATCCTACCGTACAGGTAAGACGCCTTATTTCAAACTTGGTAATTATGATCGCGTTGTTAACAGCACTGGTTACAGCTCCTAAACTTTGGAACAATCTACCACAGTTACATTCTAACTGCTCTTCTGCTTAAGCTTTTACATTTCTACATTGCTGTACCTACCTAAAGTCTTAGTCCATTTTAATTGTCTTCTCCCTCTTATTGATACAATTCCTGATGTGTTTGTGAGCTTCTAAAAGGTGGTTATTAAGTAAAGCAGTGTCTTCTATGGCCAGATTACAGAGACACCCTAACTGAAAATATGTGTATTGGGCCTCAGCTTTGATTTAAAACAGTAGCTATAACAGAACAGTTCAGTTCAGTTGCTAAGTTCATCTTAACCCCTAATAAAAGATGAGTTTGACAAAATTGTCTTAATGCTCTCCTAACAACCCCTAAGGTTTCCTAACTTCTTTCATTTCTAACCTTCTATCTTTTCTGCTTAGCAGTGTTATTAAATATGGAAATGCTATTACAGTTTACAGCAACTGTGACCGCATATAATTGTCGTGATTTTTGGCATCAGTTCTAGCTTTTCTTTAGACATCACATAGAACTGTTTTCATAGCAAGCTGAATAGAGTGGAAGATCTGCCCAATCTGACAACACTACAAAAGTTGGTGTACTTTAGTTGAGTTTATGCAGTGATGAACATGGGGAGGAGAGCAGAAAATCTTCGTTTTTGTCTTTCTCTGGATAGAAGTTATACAAGTCCATAGCTTAGAGCGGGAGCGTTTAGCTAGCTAGCATTCTGAATAAGTAGGAACCTTGCAACTGAAAGTTACAGTTGATCAGAGTTATAAATAACCCACTAACCATCTAGACGTTCTGGTTGGCCTGAGCTGGCAGCTGCGTGGTGCTGGTTACAAAAAAACACTAATAATCATAAATTTGTTATGGTTTCAGAAAGGTGGGAAATGTTTTTTGAATGGCTTTTATGTTTTGATAAAATTGAATTTTTATTAAATTTGTTGAAATATATTAAATGTTCGCTGCAGTCCTCCTTTATTCTAATAGCAAAATTTGTCAAGTGATTATGTTTTCAAGTAGAATTTGTAGTGGATAATGAGGAGACAAGTTGAATTGTTGGATGTGAATGTTGGCTACTTAAACTTGACCTTTTGAAATGGAAACTGAGGAGCATCAGTTGGACCACAGGGTGCATGTCACAATATTTCCTTTTTTATATATTTTCTATTGGATCTTAATTTAGGAATAACAGTATATTTCTGTAATACAGCCAATGTACAAAATACAGCTACAAGTTGTACTAAACTGCTGTAGTGTTGAATTGTAAGTCACGCTAATATAAGAGCATTTGCCAGATGCATACATGTAAACGTAAATATGAGGTTGTGTATAAATATTCAATTGAGACATTCAACAATTAAACCTCACACATGATGTTTTGCGTGTGGCTGTACGTTTTTAAGCTTTATCCTCTTGATGCTCCTGCTGTATACAGATAGGGAACCGAGTGCTGTATGTGTTCTTCACCCACGTTCGGGAGCTGTTTGGAGACGTGGTTCTGAGGCCAGTGGTGCGTCCCCTTCGCTGGTCCAACATGGCCACAATGCCTGCCCTTCCCGAGACCCAAGAGAGCATTAAAGAGGAGATCCGACGACAGGTACAGCTATAACTGCAGTCGTGTGCAAGAGTTTAAATACCCCTGGTCAGTTGATATATTCTGTTGTTTTTTTAAAAAGTGAAAATATGTCCACATCCTCTACTGATAACACACTAAAATATGACTTTTTTCAGCACATTTTAGGGTAGAACACCTATTAATTCAATGAGTATGGGGAAAAAAATGTAAATCAGTATAACACAGTAATTAAGATTAATTATAGAAATAATAAAATATAAAAAATTAAGCAGATTAGTGACACTATGATGTCACAGTTTGAACATAAATACAACCATCCAGCGTCCTGCAGTCACTGAAAATAATATAAACTTGCCATAAAATGGTATGTCCTTTTCTATCCATGCATATAATATTACAGCATAATAAAGTATATTGTGTATAGAATTACAGCAGAATAAAGAATACTGTGAATAATATTACAACAGAATAAAGATTTGTATGTGTAATATTACAGCATAATAAAGAATATTGTATATAATATTACAGCAGAATAAAGATTGATATAAACTATTACAGCATAATAAAGAATACTGTATATATTATTACAGCAGAATAAAGAATACTGTGTATATTATTACAGCATAATAAAGAATACTGTATATATTATTACAGCATAAAAAAATATTGTATATAATATTATATATATTATTATAATATTAACAGAATAAAAAATACTATGAATAATATTACAATAGGATAAAGATTATTATATATAATATCACGGTAGAATAAAGAATATTGTGAATAATATCACAGCAGAATAAAAAATATTGTATGTAATATTACAGCAGAATAAAGAATATTGTATATAATATTACAACAGGATAAAGATTATTATATATAATATCACCATTTAGATTAATATTTAGTTTAATTAGGTAATCTATATAGTGTTCTTTCTCCATCAAAAACATCTTAACTCAGTCAGGAACACCCAAACGTCAAAATACAATGTTGCTTGTCCAGCAGTTAGCACCGTTAACATTAAACGTTAGCCTAGTACAGCCACATCTAGGACCTATGTGACATATTTGCTTTTTCATGTCACGTCACGTCTTCGTTCAGAGCAGAAATAATAATTTTTTTTTACAAACTTGGGAATGGTTCATTCATTTACAGTTGTACACATGAAACCCACTGGAGACATTAGGTTGCAAACATTAGCCCTGCCTCACCAGGAAAGAGAAGTGTAGGTTTTTTTGAGTCATCAGATTTGCATGTTTATAATAAGGACATTGTGGGTTGTTGCTTAGTCCCTGAGAAAAAAAATTACCGGATCATCAGGAAGTGTATGATATTCAAACTCGACTGTTTCGTTTTTGTTTCCTTTTTCCATGTACGATGCAAAAACAAGTCGATGTGTAGTGACTATAGAGCAAAAACTATAACCTGCTGAAGGAAGAAGCAGCATTAAGACATTAAGCAACAGTGATTCATTGACTTTGATTTAGTCTGTTATTCATAGTAAAGAATGGTGGTCTGATTATTGCCATATGGAATAATCATATGGAATTGTCCACCCTTGCACCACTTTTGGTCGACAGACCATTGCATACCGAACCCCACAAGTCCTGCCCTTTTGCAGATGCTCTGACCCAGTGGTCTAGCCATCACAATTCAAAGTAAAATTCACACCTCAACTTCAAGAACTGCTTGTTCATTTACTGATATATCACACCTCAGGTACCATAATCAATGAAATGTATTGTACATGTCCATGATTTCATTGTTTCTGAGTATCAGAGTATGTACGTAATCTATTTTTGCAGGAGTTCCTGCTGAATTGCCTCCATAGAGATTTGCAGGCTGGTATAAAGGACCTGTCCAAAGAGGAACGTCTGTGGGAGGTGCAACGTATCCTCACCGCGCTCAAGCGCAAACTCCGCGAGGCCAAGAGACAGGCAAGAGCTTTCACACACTTCCCTCACTGCCGTTGCCGCCAAGTTCTGTATATTCCTATCAGTGGCAGACAGGGGAAGTAGGCAATGCCCATATGAACATGCATGCAATGCCTCATTTTGTTGTTTTTAACTCCTTGTAGTAGATTGACTGACAAACGAATTATTTATATTTGCAAAGACCATTCAAGCTTCCAATGATTAGGACATAGACTGGTTTCACAGTATGAACACCTCTTTAATCAGTTTAGTAGGATGTCTGCATTTAGTTTAATCTCTATTTCTGCTGTTTTGTGTTTTAAATCCCTTTTCCCCTTTTTGTTTTTTTTGTTTGGTGCATCTCTAATGGGCTTGTGTGGCCTGCAGGAGTGTGAAAGTAAGATAGCACAAGAGATTGCCAGCTTGTCTAAAGAGGATGTGTCCAAAGAGGAGATGTCTGAGAATGAAGAAGAAGTGCTTAACATTCTCCTGGCTCAGGTGAGACTGCAACGATACGTTGCATTTATGAGTTCTCACTGAGGATTTCCTGCTTTAAAGACAGTATGTTATTTGTTGTGTTTAATATTCTATAGTGCACCGTTGCCTCATCAGTTTGAGGGATTTAGTTTTTTCTTCCATCAGTGTACTACAATACCCATCTTGCATTGCGCAAAATACTGTATTTCAAACCAACCCTCCCTCAAACATCCGGCCAAGCCTGCTTGTAGTTTCACTAAAGGCAAGGCAAGTTTATTTTTATAGCACATTGTCATACACAGAGGTCATTCAGTTTGCTATATAGTAAAAAAAAATAAACATAAAAAGAAAAGTAAGCAATGAAATTAGGAATAAAATCAGATTACAGAAAATAAGTGAGAAAGTGCTGATAAAAGTAAGATTTAGAATAAATTAAGACAATCAAAAAAGCATGATCAGGTTCGTGCCCAGGTTTGTGCTTGGAGCCAGAGAATCCCATATTGTTCCCCTTGAGTTTTTATTTTTGGGACATTCCATCGTTTTCCAAGTTCCTACATACATTTTCAGGCTTTGCTGATCTTTAAATTGAACATTTCCTCACTCTGAAGAGTGCTGGGGCTATTGGAAAGGGGTTACTAACCCTCCTTCTTAGGTCTACTTCCCTGCAGAGTTTAGGATCAACCTGGCTAAACTGGACCACCCAGTAGGCCAACCTGCAAAAGTAATGATCTTTTCCTGGATTACTGACTGACTGACTGACATTTGTGTTACCAAGCTTTACCAACAGAAAGTGACCCTATACATTACAGCAAATTAAGTTTTTCCCCCATAACTCATCCTTTACATATGTAGGACTAACAAATAAACATTGAAAGAAAGCAGAAAATGAAGAAAACCTCTGTACATTCCTGTCGGTGGCAGAAAGGCGAACCAGGCACTGGTAAACTCACTGTTGTAGATTCATATTATCATTATTAAACTGACTTTGTTTAGCTGTAAAAAGAGAGGTTTTTTTGCTATGAATTGAGTGCAAGTTTAACCAAGAGACAAACCGCAGGTTGCATTATAAATCTAAGCAAATGAAGCAAGACCTTTGACCCACAACTTGTCCTTTACTCTAGTAGGGCTCACACATAAATATTGAAAGAAAGCAGTAAATAAGTGAACCTTAGGAGTCCATGACCAATTTGCATTTTGTGTAATACTGTAGTGTCTGCACTACTGGCTGTTTCTGTGCTTATGGTTTGTGATGCACCATGGTCCTGGAGGTACTTTCAGTGTGAACTGTGTTTGTGGTGAAAGGACTACGGTCACCTGAAATGTCCATCCTAGGACTGCATACCAAGAATATCATGCAAGACTTGGCATTTTGGAGATGCACTGACCCAGTTGTCTAACCATCCCAAAGAGGCCTTTGTCAAACTCACTTAGATTCTTATACATGTCTGTTTATTCTCCTTCCAATACCACAAATTCAAAAATTTGCTTCCTAATATCCTAAGATCCCACTCTTGTTGTATGTTATTGTAACAGAATAATTGTTATTTACTTAACCTGTCAGTGGTTTTAATATTGTAGCTGATTGATGAATATTATTTTGCAATAACATTACAGTTATCATTATCAGGGGGCAGTGGTGGCCTAGTGGTTAGGAGGCTGCCTTTCAGACCTGAAGGTCACAGGTTTGAGTCCCGGCCTGGGCACCACTGAGGTACCCTTAAGCAAGGCACCGTCCCACTACACTGCTCCCCAGGCGCTTTTGATAGCTGCCCGCTGCTCCACGTGTGCACGTGTGATGGGTTAAATGCAGAGATCACATTTCGTTGTGGTGCTTGAGTGTGTTCACAATGCCAAATTTTCACTTTCACTTACAACAGTTGTGGTGGTGGTAGTAGTTCTAGCAGTAATATGATAGAAAATATGGCATTTTTGAGGGAAACGTATCAGTAAGTGAATCCTTCAGACACCACAGGCATGTGAACTAAAGTCTTAATTTGCAATTCCGCCCATAATAAAAGGTTATATCCAAAAATAAATGTGAAGTGGTGTTCGGAACTGTGTAAAGTGTTCACCTTTGGTGCCCCTTGCAGGAGAATGAGATCTTGACCGAGCAGGAGGAGCTGATCTCCCTGGAGCAGGTCCTGCGTAGACAAATTGCCACAGAGAAGGAGGAGATCGAACGACTGCGAGCTGAGATCGCGGACATACAGAGGTCAGAGTTGTAAGACCGGGCCATTAGCACAGCTACATTCATTTATGCCTCCACACCTTCTGTATCCACACACTGAACACTTTGATTGTGACCAAAGCTGTGTTAACTCAGATGTGCTTTGCATAGAGTCCTAGACATGGATATTAATGGGGGTAGAGGCCTCAGAATGCCTAACTACAGCCCTGACTGTGGCGCACAATTCACTACTGAACACATCATCCACGTTTTTGTGTCTTTTCTTGGTGGTAGGAAAATGAGTAACATGACAATGTGATGCTGTTGTCAAAAGCATGCCAATGGCCATGGTGTTTCCTTTGTAAAACTGATAAATGCAGCAAAACGATTATGTCATATTCAGCATTTCTTGCATAACCACACAGCCGGCAACAGGGCCGGAGTGAGACGGAGGAGTACTCTTCTGACAGCGAGAGTGAGAGTGAAGATGAGGAGGAGCTGCAAATGATTCTGGAGGATCTACAGAAGCAGAACGAAGAGCTGGAGGTAAGAGGGTTTTAGCTAATGAGGGAAAGCAAGGGGGAAGAAAGGGAGGTAGGGAAGTAGGGATAGGCGTAATAAGGAGAGATGAATGTATGGAATCATTGTAACTCGTATTGTACTTGTTAGAATTTTTCAGTATTATGCCCTACCCTGAAAATCTACAGCAGCCCTTTTGGTGAAGTTTGATCAAATTTGGCACATTGATAGAGGACACTCACAGTTCTCCACCCAGGCCCAAATTTGGGTTCAGTCATCTTCATTCAGTTCTCTTTCACCTCCAACAGACCAGTTTTCAAGGTACATTTGTGATTGTTTCCAATGAATTCTTAGGCCATCCCCACTCGAATGCGTCGACTGGCATTGTATTGTATATTCTGCCATTTTGGATTTTTCTATGCGTCATCTACAAACCGTTCTGACCTAAAGTTGTCAAATGAAAGTTGCTAAGGGAAACATCTCTGCTGTCGTCCAATAAATTTTGACGTAAAAGCTGCTAAACAAGGTGTGAGGTCATAAGTCAGTAAGAATTTGATGTATTAAACTAAATTATGATTTGGTGGTGTGACAGTAAAGCCAAGTTCACACGACAAGACTTTAGCCAAGATTTTGAGATCGCAGACACAGTTGTGATGTCTAGAGTCTTCATACTAGGCAACTTGTATTCGTGGGATCAGGAGTCTCGCAATCTCACATTCAAACAACTGATCTGCGATCTGTGTGTACACACTACAAGATTTCTCACTGCTAGAGCTGCTGACCTATGTTCGTTTAGATGTAATTTAGACAGGATATTACGCTACTTCCTCGCGCAAACCCCTTTGTAAACATGGATGCCTGTCAGCAACAGGCACTGCAAGTTGTCTGTGCTCTGATCTGCACAGAGAAGACATGGGAAGTGAAGACAAGGGTTTGGGTGAAAGAATGGGTTACTGCATGTGAACTGTGTGGGATGTTGGTCCAAACGCAGCACTTAGCTCTGGGACTTGTGGTCGCTGCCATCATTGTTGTGGTATTCTAACTTTTGCTCTTCTATTTTACGCAGCAGTACTGCTGTGAACAACATATCCCGCCACTAATAGGCTGTTGCCCTTTGTAAAATTGCGTATGACTCCTACAAATACTTGGCACGCCAGATATCAAGGTCCAGTCACCACAAGGCCCTTTATAGTGTCGCAGGGTTGTTCACACATAACAACTCCTTATCGCAGATTAACCACCTATTTACTTCCGAACCGAGGCTTTTGTCTGCAATTTCCAAGGCGACTCTGCGACCTCCAAATCATGGCTTAAGTCTTGTAGTATAAACTTGGCTTTAGGGAGCTGCTCCTGTGACCTCAGTGTTGCCGGTTCAAATCCCCGACTGTTATTTGATATTGTTATAATATTATTATAATAAAGGTTCTTTGTTACTTCTATTATTCTTCTTTTTGTTGTTGCTAAAGCAGTGGTTTTTACCATTTCTGTAGAACAAGAACACTCATCTGAACCAGGCTATCCACGAGGAGCAGGAAGCCATCCTGGAGCTCCGTGTGCAGTTGCGCCTCCTTCAAAGCCAAAAGCTTCAGCAAGAGCTCCCAGCACCTCCTACAACAGAGCAAGCCCCACCCATGCAGCCCAGCCCAGAAGAGCGATCCAGGGCGGACGAGCCAATCAAACGCAACGCAGCCGTCGCCATAGCAGCCTCAGCAGATGGCACAGCCACTGCTTCTGCAGCTCCAGCCAATGGAAAGCCTGGAAAGGACACTTTAAAACCTTCCCCGAGTAAAACATATGCCGTCGGCCAAAACCCACCATTATAGATCAAATGCCCCAGCGACTTCACACCTGTTGGTGTGACATTAGGGGTGAGGTTCAAGAAGTCAGCCCCTAGAATCACTCACAGGCCTCCACTAAGGTTTGCTAAAATGAACTGAATGCTGGAGAATGAAAGGCGGGAGAGGGTCAGGAAAGAGATGCTTTAAAAAGGTTAAGATTTTAAAAAAATTAAGTAAATAGAAGGTGTGGGGTCAGCCAACAGCAGGTGCGTGGGGGTGCCTTTTTGGTTTTGGGGGGAGGGGTATGGGGTCATAACACCCTAAATATTCTTATTCATTCTATATTTCTAACTTAATTCTTTACAAAAAGAGGTTTAGCCAAAAAGAAAGTAGCTTTACCAACAGAAACACTTTTTTTGTTTTGCTCTTACTCTAAAACTCATTTCATGTCTTAAGACAACCAGGGAGATGCTGATTTCTGCGGTTCTTCAGATTATGTGAATGTATTTAAAATAAATAGTTATTTGTCAGAAATCAGGTGTTGGTTTAAGGGGCCGAGAACTACATCGATCTGTTTCCACTGGGAGTTTTTGTTGTTGTTGTTGTTGTTGTTGTTGTTGTTGTTTGTTTGTTTCTTAAGGGGTATCAAAATGTCCCCTTAGGTCTTTCTAGTGAACTGAAGGGGTGTGTATGCATGTGTGTGAGTGAGTGAGAGAGAGAGCTATGAAACCACTGTGCCATATGTGAGTGAATACAACCGAAGTTTTTCATTGAAGAAACTGTTGAGACAGAGAAGTTAATATGCATCTATATTATATATTTACAATGCCATTTATTTGTGTGTGTGTGTGTGTGTGTGTGTGTGTGTGTGTGTGTGCGTGTGCGTACTGTCTGCACTGGAAAATAAAGTGCAAATGCACAAGCATTTCATGTCCATATTCTGTTGGTCATGTAGAATTGCTAACAGATTTTGGAGGGTTTTCATATGTGACCGTGTTCAAGTTTAGCGTTTCTGTAAGTCAGGACCTGTTTGCCATTGTTCTAGCTGTTTAAGGCGCTAATAGACATGTAGCACAAAGAGAGTATTTTTGATGAATGATGGAAACTTTATGTTGCATTTTAATCGAGTCTAAGGTAGAAAGTGGTTATACAGTTGTGCCACTGCGTTTATGAACCCTTATTGCACAACACGCCTAGTGGTGTATTGGTTTTTAAAGATGAAATATGGCAACTGTCTCCAAATTGTTACCAGTACTACATTTACCAAGGTCATGACATTATCAGATCAGTCTACAGGATGAGAGCAGTCCTCTTTAGTTATGTTCATTCTTTAATTATGACTATTTTTTAAATACATAATATTACTCAGTCGTATTGCTTAATTTTGTGTTGCTCACCCAAAAATTGAGAACGTTGTCTTTCGCTCAAAATGTCACTTATGTAGTGTTTTTCCTTTTGTCATTGTCATTCCAATCACCACCTACCACCCACCCCATTCTTCTTGTGCTCATGCTGTCAGTCGAGAGATACTGTAGAAATGTAGTCATCTGTATTGTCGACACTCAGCTCCATTGTGTTTTTTTTTAATCTCTTCTAACATGACTTATTGCAAAGACAAATCTACTCATTTTGAAATTGATTTTTCATGCTGTTCATATGGCTTTTTGTAGCTCTGTCATTGCTAACAGGATGATGCTGTACTCAGTAATAAAGTATGAATACAGTGTAATGAATGCAGAATGTATTGAGTGTTGTAATGAATTCAATGGACATTTGATTTTGGACAGTAGATCAGATTCCCACAGTTTTTACATTATTGCTTATTGTGTCCTGCTGATTTGTAAAGGCTGAAGCAGAGGAAAATCCAGGTGTATAACTGGCGAATCCCATTATTCAGGTGCACTGGGATTAAAGAAAAATTTACTTAAATGTGCTCCTTACTTCCCATTGCACATTGTCCAGCTACTCTATATGTAATTAAATTAGTGCAGGGGGGGTCCAGCACAGTTTGCTGATTTCCCTGTTCAAACACACCTGGTTCAGCTCACCTGTTCATTGCAAGGTGTAGGGAGTGTGTCTGAGGAGGGGGACTACCAAACTGCTGGACACCGGCCCTCCAGGAATGAGTTTGGACATGCTTGGGCTAGAGTTTGGGATGGGATGCAGGATATAAAATCTGCATGATTAAATAGCCATACATTTATTAAAGGACCCTAATGTAAGGGAATCGCCCCGAAACCATAGTTTTTGTTAAATGTTTTGAAAAATAAAAACCTATTAACCTGGTTATACATAAAGGGTTTACATTCGAGCCTACTGTTAGCATTGTCTTAGCGAAATCGTTTAAACCAACTCTCCCATGAATTAGTTGAACCGATTCGCAAGTCCGATTTGAATTCAACTCATTTTGAAGCTATGTACAGCTCTATGTCCACGCAATAGAGTGAAAATGTACAATAACATTTAATTATTTATTTTAATAATTAAAGCGCATCTGTAAAAATACATTTAATCACCTGGCTTCTGTTATAATCAGTTTTTCCACGTTATTTGTTTCTTCCTGGAACTGTTGGCCAGCTGGTCCTTGACCATTTCTATTGAACTGAAAAACTTTGTCAAAGAGCATACATTACATAAATTCTATAAACGCCACTTGTATCAAAAAAATGTATCGCTGTGCCAACCTCCGCAAACGAACCCAAACAAAAACGACAATAAGTTATTGATGTATTGAATCATTGATCTACGAACCGTTGAAGCGATCCGTTCGGCCGAATCGGTTCCCTACACTGATTCGCGCTTCGCTTTCTGCTCGGTTTACGTAAAGAGCGACAAAAAGCGTCACGTGACCCGAGTGACAGCGCCGCGGTGTCCTGTTGCTCCGGCTCCGTTTCCGTTAGCTGTGGGCAGGAGATGGTCAGTGCAGCCCGGGGGCAGGGTTTGGGCTTTTATTGAGGAAAAGGCCGCTGTAAGTATGGTGGCACAGAGAGAATAAGAAAGAAAAGACGTCTGGGGATAATGCTTCAGCTGTTCTAGGCGGGTTGAAATGGCCATTAGGGAGCTGAAAGTGTGTCTTCTGGGGGTAAGTGAGCAAGTTAACGCTCCTTTCGCATTCTTCCGTTTGTCTGCGGTCCGGATGCTTAGAAATCCGGGCGGAGAAAAGCTAGCACTGCGTCCCGGGACTGTTTATCGTCTGTGCTCCCAGCTTTTGTGTCAGTTAGCGTGCTAACTAACTACAGCATGTGGGGTTAGTTCGCAGTATGCCAGAAGTGGCCTAATAGCAGCCGAAAGTTTCCCCAGAAGTGATGCGAAGGACTGTGGACGAGTTAAATGCCTGCCTCTGGCTCTTCACTGTGGTAGACTATTTTTAGTGGTCTGTTTCTCTCTCCTGTTCCCGTTTCTTGAAAATAACGCTGAGAATAGCTGATAATTTCAGCAAAGTACATACTTTAGGACGGTTTATGAAGCAAAAGGGACATGTCAGGACAGTCCACAGCAAAATAAAGTGGACAAGGCGTTGCGTCATCGGCTGAGTAGCTAGAACTAGACACCAGCTCTGAAGTAGCCGCCTCACACACAGCAGGATAGAGCCAGGGTGAACCATCGCTAGGCTTATACATGTAAACATCACTTCATTATCTCAGCAATAAAAAACTTTGTGCTGTATAAGCTGAAAGTTCTGTTCAGTTAATCTTCAGTGTACATTTCCTTTATTTTTACCCAATGTTTAAACTAGATAAAGCTGGAACAAGATGCACACAATTCTACTGTAATAAATTTGACTTCAGCAGATATTTCCTTTAAAAAAGTAATATCGGCATCGAACAAATGTTTAGGTTTGACAGATATTTCAGACTGATATTTAATAATAATAAAAACATTAAAAAATAAAAACCTTTTATACATCTGAATGCAGTTCAAAGTGCTTTACAGGAAGTGCAAATGTAGAATAAAAGTTTTTTTAAAAATTTAAAACAAAAAAGAAATAAAGAATGATAAACCAATAAAAACAATAAATAAAACAATAGGAGTAATAATAATAAAGTAATAAATACCTGTACACAATGCAATACAAAGTAAAAGCTAGAATAAACAAAAAGCCTGTTTTTAATTTCAAAATAAAGAGTTTGTATTTATTGTGGTCTGAAAGAGCGGAACATGTAGGTGATGGTGGAATACTGTACATTTTTTCCCTCTTATTTTACCAAACTTTAAACCTAACAAAAGTAAATATAATCTATACGCCAGTTCTATATTATTCTATTCCAGGTAGATTAATCCCAAGTTTTGCATTTTTAAAAATGTTTTTTTTCGCATCAGGAGACATGTACATAAATACTGGATATCAGCCTACAAATCCTACGTTACTGCATCCCTGAACATTGCGCTTGTTTTTGTGGGAGTGCTGATTGCCAACTGCCATAAAAAATGTCATCTAGTGTTTTCAGTGGCTTCTCTCATTCTTTTAACCACAGGACACAGGAGTTGGAAAATCCAGTATTGTGTGTAGATTCGTACAGGATCACTTTGACCACAACATAAGTCCAACCATCGGGTAAGAGCAGGTTTTGTGTCATTTAAAGCATACCTATTTGTGCCATTCTGCTCTAGCAGGGCTTTTGAACTGACCCGAATCTGCAGACAGATAAGCTTGATTTAGGGCTGGGAGAACTGACCTCATCCTGTCTTCATTGCTGCTGGAATGCATGGCCTCAGTTGTGTTCATGAGTCAACCCACTGCCGCTGAGTGAGGCACATTTCTGTTGTTTCTTTTTGGACTTGTTTAGATAAGCACTTTTTAAATTCGCAGCTGCACCCACACACTCAACTAAAATAAGTGAATATGAGATTTGCAGTATCAGCCGTAGTTCTTTCTCATTCCTCTGCTAAAAAAAAAGAATTGAGTTAACCTGATTGAAAAGATCTGTTTACTTATTGTTGGCTCTAATTATCCTAACGTAATTTTTTATTTATGCACATGTGAACTCTAGTATTCTGATGCACACTGTGTATCTCGCCAGCTTTCACCTGCATGCACAGTACAAGGAAAGTGTAGCTTTATCCCAGTAATGAGCAATTAAACATAAGTGTTGGTCTTGACAGCTTCAGCTGTTGTTAAGCATTTGATTTCTTGTTTACACATGTAGTTGTCGTCATCATGGAGGGAAAGTGCCAATTAGTCTGACAGTGTGAACTGAAACAAAGTGAAAGCGCACAGCATTTGTGATGTTTTTCTCACCACTACAGTGAAACCTATGCATCACTAGTGATGCGGTACATTTTTGCATTTTCTAGTTTTGATCTTAAAATCCTGATATGAGTCCGCAGCTTAAAAGTGCCTGAGTTGAGGAAGCTTGTGCTCATAAGAAGATCAAAATTAGTTGGACTAGCCTTAAAAAAGCCTTAGTACTGGTTTCAGGTCCTGCCTTGGAAGCCCCAGCTGTAACTTCTTGTGGTTTTTTTGGGGTTTCAGAAGTTGTGGTGAATTTTCCTTCTGTACTTTATGGTCTCTGAGCTCCACAAAAAGAAAAGAAATGGATTTTGATGTCACGTTACCTTTCAGTCAGATGTATTAAAAAATAGGAATTTGAACAGCAATATTAGTTTATAGGTTTAGGACTATATTCATGCTAGTGAAACATCAAGAGTGAATGTAACAGCTAAGACTATATATTGTTTGTCAGATGTTATCACTACATTTTGTTTGATATTGCTAAAGTGTGGTGTAAATCCAACGATTGCAGGCCACTCTTTAATCATGTAACATCTAGCAGTGGATTTTCTGAAATATAGAAGCAGCACTGTGTAATGGTGCCATTGCAATCTGTGATTTTGCGCATGTCATGCAGCGCTAATTAGGACGGTTCAACAAGCAGACCGCTGTAATCGCCCGGCGGAACGTGGACTTGTTTAAGCTACATCAGAAGTGGTTCCATTTAATGGTGTCAAATGTGAAGGAAAAAACATGCTCCAAATCCAAAGCATCAGTCACAGTACAGCTGACGAAATTGGATTATAAAAAAGAAATGTGAGACCCCCAGAGTCTCGTCTTTTATTATGAACGATTTAGTGTTCTAAAACGACATGTATATCCAGTATTGCTTGCAGAGAGTGGGATAGATTGGTGTGGATCTGGGGAGCAGAACGTCTTTACAGGCCAGTTAGATTAGCTTAGGCCGGTTAGCTCATTTGGTTTGAGCGTGGTGCTAATAATGGCAAAGTCGCGGCTTCGATCCCCATACAGACTAATGTCTCTTTGGGCAGTGGTGGCGTAGTGGTTAGGACACTGACCCGGGCACTACTGAGGTACCTTTGAGTAAGGTTCCCATCCCACCACACTGCTCCCCGTGTGCACGTGTGATGGGTTAAATGCAGAGGTCATATTTCGTTGTGGTGCTTGAGTGTGTTCACAATGACAAATAGTCACTTTCACTTCACTCAGTTAAGGAGAACGTAAGTTTTATTGTGCAGGCTTGACACTGGGCTTTAGCTGGCTGGCTAAACTGAGAAATCCTGCTATGTTAAGTTGTTTAGTGTCATTAAATCGCAGCTACAGATCACCTGCTGCTACAGGAAATGACTGCTCACCTGTTGATTTGTTGACATTTATCAGGCATTTATAAATCCACATAGTCTTGAGTGACTCTACTTTCTCTCTGGGACACTTGGATGGTCCTCACTGTCTCGCTCTTGACTTATGGTGATGCATAATAGAAGGTATAGCATAGAATTAGCACAGAACATATAGTGTTGTGCTCACCAGTGAAGTCACATTAGCAGCAGTTTGAAAAGGTGCATTGGTGTTTCACGCAACCCAAGAAAGCACATGTTATTCACCCTCCCAGCTCAGTAACATCATGGTGAGGGGATCGAGCTAGCTGGTGAAAATGGTTGTTTTTACATTATTTACATACACTATTTACATTTACACAGTGACGGAACCGATTCACTGTTTTCACCCCTAGTGTATTTCTTTCCTCATCTTTCACATAATATCAACAATGAAGAACAGTTTTCTTGTGTTTAAGGAGGCTACTATATCAGAGGCTGCTCCCCACTGTCACCTCCGCTGAAGCCTTTGTGTCACACTGTTCATAACTGTTTGCATTTTCATATTTTTTGCTTGTTTTTCAGCGCATCATTTTTAACCAAGACTGTCCCCTGCGGCAATGAGCTTCACAAGTTTCTGATCTGGGACACAGCAGGGCAGGAGCGGGTGGGTGTCTCATTTTTATTCGTGCCATACACATAGCAGTTGGCATTTTTTTGAATATATTACGTTTTTTCTTTTCCGGAATACCAAACTCAGTGTTAGTATGTGTGTATTGTAACAACTGTCTATCACATCCTGAGCCTCGTTCTTTTTTAAAGCTTTGTCAGAGCTGCTGTATTCAAAACTAGTCTTGGGCTCGACGGCACATTCTGCCATTCAAAACTGACTGGGTTTGTTGAGGACTGGGTTTGTTATATTCCTCATAAAAATGTAAACTTGGTATTGGTTTTTTCATTAAAATTAATTTAAATAATTTTTTTTAAACAAGGCGAGGTGAGGCGAGGCTAATGAGCATTATAGTAAAAATATGGTATAAAGTATACATATCTCAGTGTATGAACCATGGAAAAAGATCAGCTTTGCAGCATCTAAGCATTGGGCTGATCTTCAGGAGATCGCGGCTTTAAACCCTTGTGGTGCTGCAGCTATTTGTGGCCGGACGTTCAATCTACACTGAACAGTTTTCTCTGCCCTGAGTGACATCATTAGTTAATGATCAAGGCCTTGCTGAGCTGAATCAGGTGTGTTAGAATTCAGAAGAGAAGGTGTAAAGCGTAGGTGAACCTACAAGACTGGAGTTGGTAAACATTTATCTACATACATGGGAATTTCATTAGTAATCTGGGAGACTAAGATTTATTCAGGGTTGGACACTGTAGTAATTCAACCATTTATTATCTCCCCACAGAGAGAGACAGGGCCTCTACATCACATCTCTAAAAATAAGAGTAGGTCAGACCCACGTAGGTTACAAAACGTGCTGGAACAGAGCAGCTCCCACAGATATCTCTCTCTCATATATATATATATATATATATATATATGAGAGAGAGAGAGAGAGAGAGAGAGAGAAAGATAAAGAAAGATAATTTTTATTGTTGCCTATTTAACAATCTTAAACAGTGATAATATGTAAATGACATTTTTTTCTTTCCACAGAATAAGACTGTACACACAATAGTAATGTTTAAAAATTCAGATTATAATAAAACATCTCTTCTTATACTTACAAACATAGTGATATTGCTCCACAGAATTTATCTGTGAGTGAGAAATAACTGAAATAAAACTACTTGTTTAGTTGTAATTGAAGTATACTCTCAGTACCAGCAGAACCAGGCTTAATCTACTGGCATATTTCTACTGCACATCCAAAACAAAAGCTGACTCAAACAGGAACCAATGGAACCTGCGCCTCTACTTCTAATTTATTTTCCTCTCAAGACAGATGGGACCATTATAACAACTGATATTAACAATTGAATTAACTTTCGGGTCATTTTTTATGCCACTGTAAAGCATCTCATGTGCCTAGATAGCTCATTTGCTTGCTAGTTAGTTTAACACATTGGTTGACATGAGCCAATATACTTGCACTCAGTTGATCATACTTCAGTATCATTAACAGAATCAAGCAAAGGTTATGTTTTCTGTGCTGAGTGTGAAAGTATGAGCAGTATCTTTCTGTGGAGGCTAGCGTTAATGATAACAGTTTTAGACTAGCATAAATGCTAATAGCATATGCAGTTGCTATATTGTCACTGGCTTCATTTGAAAGTGTTACCGAAGACAGAAAAGAAAAATCTTGACTGCTATTAGGCTCCAACTCCGAGAAGGTAACAGCTTTGAGTATCTACATAGAGACCAACTCTGAGCTGTTACCAAAACCAATAAAGCTAAAACCCGACCTGATAGCCAATAGAAAAAAAAAACACAAATTTAAAGGTTCGGTACTCTGTCCAGTGAAAAAAAATCTTAGATCATTAGTTAATGTGAGGAATTGTCCACTTAGTACACGATAAACCTGACTGGACTTGAATGAAGGTGAGGTGTCATTGTGTCTATGTGTTTTCACATAGAAAAATGAGCATTACCTATGCACCACTATTGCACATGAAACCAGCATTATCTTTACAAAACCAGCATAGCATCATTGTACCCATAAACAGAGTGACCACACTGCTACACATGCTCAGCGTTCACTCTGTGTCTGACTTACAGTCTTGTGTGAAAGTGTGTTTGTGTGTGAAGGGAAAATGCTGAGCCGTCATGTTTTGTGCTCCGATGTTGTAAGTGTCAATTTCATTATTGTCTTCTGTCTCCACTGGAAAACGTTGCTCACTTAAATACATTTTGGACAGTGTGGCTGTCTTCCCCTTAGTGATGTATTTCCTGTTTTGGCAACAGATGGACTGAAAGACTGAGGTGAAACATGCAGGACTGTGAAAGCGTGGTTTGATAAGTGAAGGACAAAAGCCTAAATGTAGCTATGATAGCTGTGATAGTCTTGAATAAAACAGTTTAATAAAACAGAATAAAACTGCCCTGTGCAGATAAACACTGTTGAAACTGTTGACAGTAATATGTACGTTCTGATGAAACATATTGTACCCACTCATATGCCCACAGGAGATCTGCAGATAAATCAATGAGCAACAAACTAACAAAAGCTAAAGCAAAGTGGGAAACTCCAGTTGCCCTCAAAGCCTCCTGTAACAGGAGTCTATGAGCTGTATTAGAGACTACAATAGTGGTTGACAATTGACTGTGTTTATACATATGTGTGTATGATTTGTATGATGTGCATTGACTAGTCAACCTTGGGACTCATCTTTTTAAGGTTTTTTTTATTATTTGTTCTTGAGAAGGTTCCTTAAAAAGCTCCTTAAAAAAGCATCAGATCCAGTTATTTAGCAAAAACATGTCAGCACTCAAACATGCATTCGTATACTCTTAATTGATAGATTCTGTTCTTACCTAAGTGTGAGAATCCAGTCTAGAGTTTCCACCAGTCAACCACATACCAGACTGAATCCAAATCCAGAAGTCCACTCCACCTCCCGGAGAAGCCAAGAGCTGACTAGGTCATGCTCACCTTTGCAAAGTTTTGTTTTGCCTTACTTAGCATACTGTGTTTTCTTGGATCTTTTCTTGGATCTGAAAGTTCTGCTTTGGTACTTTGACTCAGATTTTTGATTTTGGATTCAACTTTGGAATGCTGCATTTGGGCCTAGGATAAATCCAAAAAAAAAAAAAAAAAAAAGATTAAATAAGAAAGATAATGAGAAAAAGAATGTGGTAAAGTCAGAATCTTTATGTAAACCATGTATATGAGATTTCTTCATAAGATTTTTTTCAGCTCTGCTTACCGTATAGCTGCACTTTGTAGTTTACAATTACAGACTGTGATCCTTGTTTTAGTCATTTTACCCTGTTGATCAGTGGTCAGTACCTCCACAGGTCCAGAAGTGAGCAGGTATTATTTGAGTAGTGAATTATTCTCAGCACAGCAGTGATGCGGACATGGCAGTGGAATATTGATGTGCTATAACAATACATTGCTTTTTAAATAGAAACATTTTTCTTCACATTTGAATGTTTGGATTGCATGTGATTTACAGTCAGCTATACAAATAATAGATTTAATTAAGATGAAATGTATTATGTAAGGTATATTATGCGTTCAGTGAATCTGTTAAAGTACATGTTAAATAATGCACTGTTCTCTCTCCACAGTTTCACTCACTGGCCCCCATGTACTACAGAGGATCTGCTGCTGCTGTCATTGTTTATGATATAACCAAACTGGTAAGTTTCTCTAGAGTACATCACACACAGAGATCAGAAGTATACAGATAACACACTACACTAAATAACCAGTGTTTGCCAGCAGCAAATATTTTCAGTTTGTAGCGAATATGGTGCTGGTGGAACACAGCATGTAGTGAGATTACTTACACATAGAGGTCTTTGCCATTTATTTGATAAAACAGCATTGTGTATATGAATATCACAGTTGTTATTGATATTTTCCTTTTGTGGTGGATATTTAGTTGTCGTCACACATGCAGTGCATATGCAGACAAAAGGGGGAATGCAAGGTATGGATGCAGAGGTGGATATATGTCAGTAGTTTTGTAACATCACAAAAACAAAAACTTTGAATTCACTGTTTTTGAAGCTGGTTCCACACATGGACTGAGCACTGAATGGAACAGTTTTAAATTTGAACAGTATTCATTTACTTAGAGTCAAAATTTAAAAATGATTTTTTAAAATTGTTTTCTGTAAAATGTATGCTTAGTTTGTCTTGGAGGCAGGGTGCAGCACTCCTCCTTCAATGAGATACAAGTCTGCATTACTGGCTCTGAGTTACTCCGTCACATGGTCAGAGGGAAATTAAGAATTGTGTTGAGATTCAGTATCCTCACAAAGTCGCTGTTTTGCCGCCAAGCTACTGCACCGTTTTTGTTGCTTTTCTGTCATTGATCTTGTTGTGCCCTTGACTATGCTTTGTAACCTGCCTTTGAAATCCCTCTTTGCCTTTGTCTTTGATTCATTTTTAACTAACATTTTTGGGTTTGTGTTCTAGACTGTTATTAATGTTTTCCTTTTCTATGTATATCTTTATCCAGTCTCTCCCTTCACATGTTCCACAGGGCTCCTTATGGTTTTTCTGTGTTTGTATTTATGACTACACAATATGGTGATAAATGTTCAAAACCTTATAAGGAATACATAAATGGTGCTGTTTCTTTTTCTCTACAAACACACCTGATAGTTCATACAGAACAAAAGCAATACTGCAAATAAAATTGTAGAGCTCTGCTCTAATTGTGCTGCATCAACCTGTAATTGTGTTTCCTGTCCTTTCTCCCTGTAGGACACTTTCCATTGATTGTGTTACTGTCTTTTTCCCCTGCAGGACTCTTTCCAGACTCTGAAAAAGTGGGTGAAGGAGCTGAAGGAGCATGGTCCAGAGGATATCGTAGTTGCAATAGCTGGGAATAAGAATGACCTGGGTGATATACGGTAACAGTTGTGGTTTCTAAGGGTTTAACCATTGCAAAGTAAAGTCTTGGCCTAAGATCAACTTGGTATGGTAGTGTATTTGTTTTCATTGGCAGATGGAGGGCAAGGAATGACTCTAAGTAGTATTTTTACTCTAAGGGTTTTGATTAATTTCAAACTGGCATATACACCGATATTGTAAGTGATAGATATAGATCATGTATCAGAGCTGTTCTTGAAAATGCAATATTATTAACTGCAGTAGTATTACGCTAAAGAAAATGAAGCGTGCCAGTATTTTATTTATATCTGCATAGTGTGACATCAGTAACTGTTGTGTCTGTGATCTCTGACCAGATTGTGTATTTACAGGGAAGTCCCCACAAAAGAAGCCAAGGAGTTTGCCGAGTCGATTGCAGCAATATTCATTGAAACCAGTGCTAGAAATGCTGTCAATGTTGAGGAACTCTTTCAAAAAATCAGTACGTTTTACTGAATGTTGCTTATCATAAACCTTGATTACAGGCATTTGTGTACAGGACAGAGTGTCCTTAGTATGCACCATACGCCATACAGTCATAATGTTGAAACCCCACTGCCTAATATTG
The DNA here is from genome assembly GCA_037974385.1 of Arnoldichthys spilopterus. NCBI lineage: Eukaryota > Metazoa > Chordata > Actinopteri > Characiformes > Lepidarchidae > Arnoldichthys > Arnoldichthys spilopterus. Next base: position 34,676,644 of record JBBPDA010000041.1, on the reverse strand, counting down.
TGTAGGTCTCCCTTATGCTGCCAAAACAGATCTTACTGTGGTGCACTGTGTTTCCTGCTTTTAGCACATCAGGAACTGACTGTTCACTCGCTGCTTAATATATCTCATCCATTGACATGCCATTGTTATAACATTTACATATATGCATTTTGCTGACGCTTTTATCCAAAGCGACTTCCAAGACGTGGAACAATGTAGTGGGATGGTACCTTGCTCAAGGGAACCTCAGTAGTGCCTGGGTTGGGATTTGAACCTGTGACCTTCAGGTCCAAGGGCAATGTCCTAACTACTAGGCCTCCACTGCCTTGTTATAATAAGATAACAAGATCCTGTAAATTAAATTTCTCCTGTCAGTTGTTTTAATGTTGTGGCCAATCATGTGTATGTAGTGTGTATAGTGTTTAGTTCCAAACACACGTACAGAATAGAGAGCGGATTGTGATGTGCATTTTTTCTATAGGTCGGCAGATCCCTCCGTTGGAGAACACCGAAGTGGAAAGCAACGAGTCATTCAAGATCACACGCCAGCCACCTGTGCCTTCTAGACGCTGCTGTTAGTGATGTGGGACCACTTACCTCTTTATCATAGCTGGACATTTGACTTCATAATTCTCATAACCTTTAACATGACATTAATCAGTATTTAGTGTCAAAGTTACGAAGCAAAATAGTTTAGAGTTTAGGTTCTGCATTCTGGCTGTCGGAGAGTAGAGTAGTACTGCATAACTTGTAGTTTAAAGAACTAAACCATATGACTTCATGTAAATGGAACAGTGTATCCTGCATTCAGTGCAGAACAGTGAAACTGAGTTAGCAGGCTAACTCTGTAGGATAGTTACCAGGAATGGAATCTCCAGGTGAAGAAACACAGGGTGATCCTCCATTTTTGTGCCTTTGACCTTTGATATCTCTTGAAAATGCTCATATGTATATATAATTAGATGTAACTTCATAAGTTTATGATTTGGCCTTAATCAGGGAGGGGTGTGGTGGGGGATGGGGGCATGGGACATGAGGAACAACCTTACATTTTATTTGATAAATACCTTTTAATGCTTTCTATCAATGGCAAACTGGGACTATTGAACCTAGGCTTTCAAATTGGGCCCATAAGTATGAAAATACACTAGCCCCATATGGGATGTTTTTGGGAATCTTCAGAAAAATGAAATATCATGCTATATAAAATGTCCTACAGTCCTTTCTATTAACCTAAAAGTAATAGCCAAGCATTCTACCTTGCTTTAAATCAGGCTTGGCCCAAAAATATGTAATTACTCAAATTCAAAAAATCAGGTTGTATTTTTCTGTTGTCAAGAAGGGATTTTTTTCACAAGGTAATTGACTCTGTTGTATTGAAAGGTGGGACTTTCCATAATGTTGAGCATTATGAAGTATCCCGTTGTTATTTCAATTTCAGCCAGTGGTCTGTCTCCTCCTCTGATAATGTCTCTGTTTTTACTAGTCTCCCAGCTGTGATGCCGCTGACTGAAAGGCCACAGCGCCTGCAGAGTTTAGTGTTTTCCTTAATTTAACATTGCTCAATTCATCTAATAATTTAGCCAGTAATAATACAGAATGCTCGACCATAATAAACACTAAACTCTGCATTTTTGTGGCGCTTCAGGACCTGACTTTGACACCCTTGTTCTAAAGTATTAACAGTCTCAATGATCTGTGAGATGAGTGCAGCTCTGGTATGTGGTCAGCAGGAACCTCAAAACAAGGGCCAGATCAAATTGTTCATGTCATATTTGAAGAGTCATGTGCCATATGTTGTTCAAGCGGTTATAACTAGTCATAGTCACAGTTACTTTAAACAGGTACTTATTTCTCTCAGCTGAGCGAAACTCATTCAGAATGTAAATACAGTGCCACATCTGTAAAAATTATGCCAAATAGTTGATTAAATGTTAGAGCTGCTTAATTTTAAGGACCACGCTTAACATTTTTCAACCTTTTTCTGTCAGAATCTGTAGTATACAGTCGATTACCATGGATAATACTTTTCTGTACTTAGAAAAGACCAGAAATGCACTTGGTTCAAATCAGAATTACTTTATTTTGCAAAAAACATTTTACACACAAGGCATTTGACTTGACTGGGGGCTCCCTGGTGGCACAGCTGTCTTAAGCGCTGACTATCATCAGAAGACCATGAGTTTGAACCTCGACAATGCGACAGCTATTACTCATTGCTATGCTTGCCCATGCATGTCAGTTCGCTTATGTAACCAAATTAGCAGTTGGTATTCTCCTGCAAGTGGATTGAGCGGTTAGTGATGTCATATTAGCGGTGGTAGGAAAATGTATAGCTTCTTGAAGGAAGCAGGTGTTAGCCTTCACCCTCATGAGTTGGTAGCATCATGTGATAGGGGGAGTCCTAGCTAGCAGAGAAGTGATGGATGAGTGCATCCATTTATGGCACTATAACATGCTAAACAGATCAGACAAGTACTCGGAGTATTAGCAAATATTAAAAAGAAAAAGACAGCAGCTCAAGCACAAAAATAGAGTAAAGAATAAGAAATACGCTTCTAATAGAAGCCAGTGGGCAGGTGCTGTGGTAATCCACCTTATGCAGTAGATGTGGCAGATAGAGATTAAGTTGAAAAATGCATGAATATTCTTGTATTCTCTTATAACTTGTTTTGTGAGAATTTTACTAATCTCCTTTGTTAATTTACTCAGCGTTTGACATGACAGAGACAATATGTAGCCATTGCTCAATGCTCTGTCAGAAGTAGTTCTAAACCGTAGACAAAGCCTTTTTAGAACCTTCTCGTAAGATACATTGAGTATCACAGCAAAAGCTCATATTTCCTTGTTGGAGTTCAATGCGTAATCAGTTTAACAAGCACTGTACAAGTAAAATATGACCTTACCTTACATGCACTGCCTGCGCTTGCTAAGACCACATTTACATTAATACAATAATCATTCCTCTTTCATTCAGCCAGAAAATACTAGTACAGTTAAGTCTGGCCTGCCAAATACCAGCCAGTGTGTTGGTGCTTGCTGAGTTTTGACATGCCCATGGCTTTATGTGCATAGTGCACATGTGTGATATGTAATATTGTTAAGCCAGAATATTCTCAAAAAGTTGGCTTCAATTCCATAACGTTTTTACACCATGCACTATTCTATTGCAATAGGCTATTCTAAATATTGCCACTAATTTATATATAGAATGTGCCTTTAGTTGGTCTATACAAAAGACTTTACGTTATTACTGTTAACCTTTTGTTAAGTGTCCTTAAAAAGTTGGTACTGTAACAGACCAAGATGCTAATACCTAGAGTAATTAGTGTTGTACTTTAAATGTGCCTTTACAGATAAGTGCCATAATACGTGAAGTATTTTCAAATTTTGTAAAACTTGATTTAGCTTTTATAGTAAAAATGTAGACATTTTAGCATTAAGGGTCATTGGCATTATTATCCAGTGTCATTAAAAATTAAATAGTATTCATTTATAGATTAGATTAGATTAGATTAGATTAGATTAGATTAGATTAGTCACTGATTTGTTTTCTGTGTTAACTTTACTGATAGACCTGAGTTCCAAGTTGAACACGTTTTGTCCAGTAAAGTGCATCATTACAGAGCAAACCCCAGGGGGCAGTGCAAGCTTTTTTTTACACCTAGATACAGCACATGGTTCATTTCATGTGTTTCTCTGAACATGATGGCCCTTCTTAATGTGGCACTAACTGTTTTGCCGATGTCAGGTATCACAAGAGCAAAGACCAAGCATTGCGTATTGTGCTGAACAACTTTTTTGTAGATTTCACATTAAGTATGTCTGATTATATTGAAATAGTTTTAGCATAATACATTTTGAAAAAACATGACCACAATGCAATATGAGATTAGTTGAGTTTCAGTTGAATTATTAAATAAAAACACGTGTGAACCCTGGTGTGATAGGCTTAATGAGTAGTGACCACCCTGTTAGTCACTTAATAATGAATACATTGATTTCATAGTAGGATCAACACGAGAATAAAAATTGACCTTAATTTACATGTTACCTGGACTACATAACATCCAAGGTATAGATGCTGATTTGTTCTTGTTAGCATTACAAAAAGCATTACTTTATAATATTGCCTATGCCACCTGCAGCAGTAATGTGCTCGTTATTTACGTCCAAGTTGGCCTACACAGACTATTGTAACGTTTTGTAGTAAACAGTTTGTTAATAAATTTGTATTTGTACTCTTCTTTATGCTTTCTGTCTTTTATTTTGTAATAGTGGCATTTTGGGTAAACACTAGATATTTAATGTGGGGTTTTTAGTTTTGCTAAAATATAAAAATTCCAAGTCACACATTATCACCAGGATCCACAGACCCAGCACTGCATAATCAATACATTTTTTCTCTGCAAATCATTTTTTGTTTATGTTTTGTTTGCAAAATAAACAAAAATTCAAAAAAAGCAACAAACATACAATTTGCAGTGATAGTATATGAAAGGTTATGCTTCACTATGACTGTTAAAGGCTATAACTTGCATCAATTGCTGCATCAGCTTTGCGAAGGCAGACCGTCTTGTCGATTGCAGCCAGTTAGACACTACTGTATTCAATTCAAAATAAAGAAAATGTAAATGACTAAACATCCTCGAGAAACTAGGTGAAGTGAAAGTGATTATTTGTCACATAGTGAACACACTCAAGCACCATAACTTCAGCCAGCCTGGTCAATGCCATTGTTAAATGAGGATAAAGCAATGACTTGATTTGAGTCTTTGATTTTTGGGAGGAGGGGGTCCAGTCTGAGTATAATGCTCTAAGAAGGCGAGCTGTGACCCATGGTTTGATCATTACAGATAGGTAAGAAGGAGCTAGGCAATTTTTGGCCTTGTAGGCAAACATTAAGGTTTTAAATCTGATCTGACAGGAAGTCAGTGAAAGGTTTGCAGTAGGGGGTGAGGTGTGCGAGACTTTTGGTGTATCGAAGTCCAGAAGTGATGCTGCATTCTGAGTTAGTTGTGAAGGTCTGTTGGCCTTTAGAGAAAGACCAGCCAGGAATGAGATGCACTGGTCCACGCTTGAGATGACAAGTGACTGAATGAGTAACTACCATTGGAGAAACAGACTGGTTTTACTGGTGTTATGGAGGTACCTGCATGTTATAAGCATTGATCTACTTTTAGAATTTGGTTGGAGATCTAATTATATTTTATGTTATATTTATACAGAAATATATAAAATTATCTTAAATTTTTACAAACTTTCAAGCACCACCGCAATTCTGACTCATGCGTTGCTTGCATATAGTATATAATGAGACTTTATGTTTAGTGTGTTTCAGAGGACTTTGGTCCACTTCTTCCCCAAGGGTCTACTTTCATTTTCATGGTGTCTTCAAGAGGGTCAAAGAAAACCAGGTTGTAGATGCAGTTTTGTACTTTAGTGTGGTGTCTCTTACCTCACTTGTGTTTATTACTGTTGGACCTTTTCAAATACAGGTTCATGGATGTGCCTCAAGGTGGGCTGTGTGAAGGAATTTATTTGACAACTTGGGGGGGAAGTCTTTAGAAATGTGTTGTATTGTCTTGACAGACTCAATGAAGGACATTAGAGAAAATCGTGTTGAGACCTAGTATGGACTTGAAGCATCTGTCCCAGGAGTAAAACGTTTTTGTTGGGTTTAGATTACTCATCTGCACGAGTTAATGCTCTCTCTGACCTATGGACCCCTCTCATGCCTCATGTCCAGCACTGCAATACCCGAACCGCCTATCAGCCAGCCCGAGGTGACTTAGGTTAATGTTAAGCGCTGGTATATGTGAGAGTGTGTGTTTGAGTGTGTGTGTGTGTGTGTGTGTGTGTGTGTGTGTGTGTGTGTGTGTGTGTGAGTGACAGGTCAGTGTGGTGAGATATTACGGACAACGGAGCGTCTCCTGTTCCTGCTACCACTTGTCTGGAGCACTGCTACAAGAAGGCAGGAAAGCAAGGCAGGAGGAAGGAATTGGACAAACGTGATGAGAAAGAACCTATTGCCAAATGTCAGAAAAATGTGCAGCGTTCCCCACTGTGGGAACTGGGAAGAGCCAGCATTAACAAGGAGGTTTGAACAGAAACATATTTTTTTAATACTTTTGATATAGTTGTTCTCATATTCGCAGTATCTGTCCTTTTCTTTCTTTCAACAGATCCACTGATAAAACATTTTAAAAAATTAAGATTTAACCAAAAATAACATTTATACAGTTTTCCCCCAACCAGAAGGAGTAAGAGGTAATGGGAGCTTACACCAATCAGTTATGCATCTTCATAATGAAGTACTAGATCTTGTAAATGCCATCTATGTCACGAATTGGGGGCTGCACGCGAACGCAGGTTCAGCAACACTGTTTATTATAAACAGGCAGGAAGACAAGCTCAATGAAGGAGATCCAAACAGATAGTCAAGCAGTCCAAGGTCAACGGGAACTAACAGGTATATACGGAGAATCTAATGCTAAGGTCACGAGCAAGGCAAGGTCAAGGTAACTAAGGCTAGGGTACTAAGGCTAGGATGCCTCAGAATACTGCTTCCGACAAGTAGACTTCGCACCCTCCCTGTGTTGGTTGCGAAGTTAAGTAACCCCAGTCATTAGCTCCCTAATCCACACCACCTGTGGAATGCTTGATTTGGGAGCTAGGACTGGGGTGACTGGTGCCAACCACAAGGTGCCGGCAAATCCCCAGAAGGGACACTTTTCCTTACAATCTAACACTTTTTGCATCACCACATGCAGCACAAATCTGTAAAGATTAAGATATGGGCTTAACTGGGTTTTTTTTGTACATGGAGCCAATCATCACCTTTTTTCAGTGTGTTGCAGGCATCAGATTCTAAATTTTCCTATTTACAAAATTTTTGCAATTTTTACAAATTTTGCTGGTCAGTGAAGACCCTGGAAACCCTTTGTTGTATATTGTGTCACTCGAACGCCTTGCCTTGCCTTAAATAAAGGGCTGAAGACAATTTAAAAAATCACAAATTCTCATTTTTATTGCATTTTACAAAATGTCCCAACTGTCCTGGAAATCATGTTTGTAAATATGTTTCGCAAAACTATTAGTACATCAATAAAAGCTATTGAAGTCTAAGTAAGAACAGTGACATTTACCACATCACCGACACGGCATGTTTACTGTAACTGTTTTACTTACTTTCTGTTAAGATTCTAAGTCCAACAATTTTCTTTAGAACACAGTCATACAGCAACATAACAGTGTATGTAGCAGTGTAGCATTCTATTCTAACCTACCTTAGGTTGTCCAACGAGGCTTGAGTCCAGGCCTGAAGTAACCACCATTAGTCTGGAAGAAAACAATAGTAAAATAAATATTCAGAGTTAAGCCTAGTTAAGCACATTATACATGGATGAAACTGAGCTAGGTAATGCTTAGCTTAATTACAACCACCAACAAAGTTATAACTATGGTGCTTTCATTAACTGATGCCACCTTTATAATATGTTTTACATTTTTGTCTTTTTTGTTTTTCCTTTGTTGTTAATGCTATCCCGTGTCGACCAGAGGAGGATGGGTTCCCCCTCTGAATCTTGGTTCTTCCCCAGGTTTCTTCCTCCAGGATTTTTATAGTTTTTAAAAAGTGTACAAAGATGGTTCTTTGTAGGTGAAAGTTTTACCCAAAACCTATAAAACATTTTTAGTTGTTTATCAGCAATAAACCTTTCCTCAGCTAGCTCAGAATGCTAGCACTGCCTTCAAATGCCAGAAGAAAGCAGCATTTCAGTAGCTATGAAGCAATCTTTCACCTTCTCCACCAGTGAAAAACAACAGATTCATGTGCTTTTTTTGTACAGCAAATAAAAAGTACCACACTAACTCTCCGGACCTCCTTACTTTCTTCTTTCTTATTATGAGCTTGGACAAATCTCACAATGGAGTGAGTCATATTTACTAGTTAATCTGGTAAGTAGAGTCTACTAAGCACCTGGATGTAGCATAAAGGCCTAGTTAGCATGTTAAATATTTCTCTATGATGGTGTTGTACAAGTACCACTGAGGTACCCGTGAACAAAGTACAGTCCCAAAGCACTGCTCCACAGGCACTGTCAATGTCAGCTGTTCCTAAACAAATGGGTCAAATGCAAAGATGGCAGTTAGTTGGCGAACACTGTACTGTGCTGTGGTGTGTTCACAATGACAAATAATCACTTACTCTATACAGAATGGCATTGCATGTCCCATTTAACAATTAAATCTGTACATTGATGGTATGCATAAGTATGTGCAGTATATATCATGTATGTTAAAGCTTTTATATATTTTCATTAAAGATGTTATAGATGCTTTTAAAGTCTTTATTGTATAATAAATGCAGCTTATGAATGCCTTATGAATGCAATATAATATGGGGCACTTAATGTAAGTCATTACCACAAACCTATTTGCCTTAAATTCTCCTTATGTTTCAATTAAAATGGCCTGGCCTGGTTTTAATTGTAGGATTTTATGCAAGAAACTGGAGAAATTATTTTTAAATGATTTGAGTATGAATTAAACATTCAGCTGCTATAAAATGGTAGTGTAACTGAATTTTCTTTTGGGGTTCTTTGAGTTTGAAAAGAGCAACATGTCTCCCAGCCTTTTCTTTGCCTCATTTTTTTTTCACTTGAACAAAAATAGCTAAGAGGTGCTCATGTAACAATGGATGACTGTTATAGCTTGAGAACTCCACTGTATGGATCGTGACGCAAGCATGAATGGGGCAATAACTGTAGTCTACTAAAGAAACACCAGGCAGCAATCATTCCAAGCTATTTCTACCCACATTCATTGTGTTTGACAGGCTGGTTTTGTCAATGGCCAGATTTCCTATAACTTTGAGTGCTTTTTTTCTTTCACTTCTGGACTCTCAGCTCAAGTGGTTTGCCTTGGTACTAAATGGTGGGAAGAGTGTCCACCACAGACTATTTACCAACTGTTTGCACTAGCCTTGACATTAGTACACCAAGTTCTAATCTAGTTTTGATTGCCTCTGCATAGACGTATGACCTGAGGTCTAGAGTTTATATAATTTCAGTTGCACCATGTAACCAGACCTCTGTGATGTTGTTTTCATATATCATCATCTGGCATGACAGACCCTTATATGTCCAAGATAATAGCTCTACAGCAGAAGGAAAAAAGTGGTGCTTAAAAGTTTGTGAACCCTTAAGAATTTTCTATTTTTCTGCACAAATATGACCTAAGACATCATCTGGTTTTCATGAGTCCTAAAGGTATATAATGAGATCCCAATGAAATCAATTATGTTCTGAGGAAAATTACCAATATAACATATATACATTATACATTACATTACGGGGCAACATGGTTAGCACTGACGCTTCACAGCAAGAATGTCCTGGGTTTAGTCCCCGGGTCGACCACAGGTGCCTTTCTGTGTGGAGTTTTCAAGCTCTCCCCATGTTTGCGTGGGTTTTCTCCAGGTGCTCTGGATTCCTCCCACTGTCCAAAGGCTTACAATAAGATGAATGTCTGTCTATGCGTCACCCTGGGCCCACAGTCAGCTTTGATTGGCAACAGCATCCCTGCGACCCGAACTGAAGAAGTGGTTTGGAAAATGAATGAATGAATAAATAATTGTACAAATGAATTACATTACAGTATCACGTCAATGGGCTAGAAATCTACTGGAAAAATGTTTTGGACCAAAAAGGTTTCTGAGACAAAAATAAAACTTTTTGTTTTAAATGAGAAGCAAAATGAAAAGGAAAACACTGCATTCCAGCATATTAAGATTATAAGTGAAACATATTGGTGGTTGTGACTTGTTTTGCTGCATCTGGGGCAGGATGATTTGTCAACTTGATGGAACAACAATTTTTGAAAATTTAACCAGTGAACTCCTTTATTTGTTTGTTATGTAATATCATATTTTTCTCTCAAGTGTTTAATTAAGTTCTGTATGTCATTTTAATGCAGACATATAGAACATTCTAAAGACTTAATATTATTTCAACCACCACTTTGACTTTCATTTGTTAAAGGGCAATTTCAGGATTGTTTCAAAATGTCTTCAGAGTTATCATTTATTATTAATAAATATATTTATATTATCATTAGGATTACATATTGAAACAAAGCCATTTTGAGTGATTTTGTCACGATTCATCATTCCACGTTCACATACTCTGTTTTGTTTTGGTTTGGCATGTGTTTTTGTCGTTGTGTTTACACCTAAGTCCTACCTATAGAAATGTAGAAACATAGCCTGATTTTTACAGTGGTGGTGAAATTCCTTTAAAGCTTACATCCCTTTACTTGACCTGGTTACAAATATGCTTACAGATTACTGAGACAATGGTTAACAATAGTTTTAGGAAAAGCTTTTAAAAACATACAGACTCTGTATGGCAAAATGGTTTTATGTGTAACACTGGTTTAACTTGTCCTTTCTTACAGTAAATAAATTGCCTATATAAATGAGAACAAATCCAAGTCACTTTTCTACAAATAAATAATTTCTTCTTTAACTACTCTGAATGACAGTTTGACAAATGTGTGGAATTCACCTTTAAAGTAACCAAACTTTAGTATTTTGGATATTTTGTGGTCTAGTAATAATTGAATTTTCACATAATGTAAAGAGCAGCTCAGATGGTTTAAAAGTAAATTTTCCATGAAGTTTACATGGTTTTGATGTTACAGCAATGATATGAACTGACAATTTAAGAAAGCAGTTTACTCTTGGAACATCCATCCATCCATTCATTTTCTAAACTGCTTCTTCTGTTTCTAGGTAAGCTGGAGCCAATCCCAGCTGACTGTGGGCCTAAGGCGGGGTACACCCAGGACAGCAGGTCAACCCATTGCATAGAGTATACAGTCAACCTACTGCAAGCCTTTGGACAGTGGGAGGAAATCAGAGAACCCAGAGGAAACCCACTCGAACAAACTCCGCACAGAAAGTCACCCATGGCTGACCCGGGGATCGAACCCAGGACCTTCTTGCTGTGGCAACAGCGCTTACCACTGCACCACCGTGCCCTCTTGAAATATTTCCTGTTATATATATTAGACATGTGAGTAAAATCCTGTATGTCTTTAGGGAACATCATATTATAAATACAATCGAATTCTGTTCTAATATTGAATAAATTCACTTTCTTGATTTAGACAGAATATGAAATTTCCCCCAGCATATGTCCTATTAATTATTTGGTTTCATGGTATGGTGTGTTGTATATGTCTACTATTAGTCTGTTCATTTCAATTATATGAAGTGGTGAATGTGCACTAGAAAGTACAGCAGACGCTCATCTTTGCTTTATCTTCAGCTTTAGGTGGTACCAGCCAAGCCTTTGCACACAAACTATGCTTAGTGCTTGTGCATGATCATAGATGTAAAAAAAAAACAAGTGACAAGAGAAAAATAAACCTTTCAGAATTCAAGAATTCATATAATAAAGTAACAGAGACCGCAATGTCAAAGCCACAGCTGGACCTGTCACAGTTTTTACATGATTGCATAATCACAATTTTTAAAGCAGACTGCAATTACTTTCCAGAGCTGATGGCTCTCATGGTCATATGTTTAAGTTGCAAAAAAAATGTTGCTGTGTTTTCATTGGTTGGGTTGAAGAAAATACATGTAAGTAATGAGAAAACATTTATTTAAAATTGCTTAAAAAAACTTCCTCAAATCCTGACAAAAACAAATGGTGCCTCTTGGCATAAAAGTTGTAACTTTTAATTGTTTTTGTGCACATTAAAAGCACAGCACAGGTAAATGTTTGTTTATTTGATCTTCATGATCCATAGACACTTGTCTCTTTATACTGCAAAACATTTTTCACATCACCCACAGTTACATCTGAATAGATGCTGCATTTATTTGTACACTTCTTCCAGTTTTTCAGGCCTCTGTACTGTAACCAATACTGTTGATTATGACCTGCCAGTCTTTTCATAACCTGCTGAGCCAATTTTAGTGAAACAGTTTTACGCTACAGCAGAGATGGTCATGAGTCCGTCATGCAATTCGAGTGCTAATTATCTTAAATCTGTGAGGTCAGAGCAAAGCTTTGAATTTCTGGGTTTTAAGTCAGAATCAAATCTGGTGTTTACGGTCAAGCTGATTCTTGCTTAGGTCTCTGGGGTCTGAGTCTGTGCCAAGTATCAAGTCTCTGGAATTTGAGTCTTAATCATGTCTCCCATCTCTAGAGTTTGTGTCTGGATTCTCTGAGGTCTAAGTTGGGTTCTGAGTCTCTGAGGTTGGAGTCCAAGTCAAATCTTGAGTATCTGAGGTCTCAGTAAAGTCTCAAGGCTCGGGGGTTCAAGTCCAGGTTGGGAAGTTGTGAAGCCACTCCTTCGTTATTTTAGCTGTGTGCTTAGGGTCATTGTCTTGTTGGAAGGTAAACCTCTAAAGGTCCTTAGCACTCTGGAGAAGGTTTTTGTCCAGGATATCCCTGTACTTGGCCGCATTCATCTTTCCCTCAATTGC
>JBBPDA010000041.1:34647143-34664066 GCA_037974385.1 Arnoldichthys spilopterus | reverse complement strand
AGTTATTTTTGTGACCATTTTGAGTTTTTCTTTCATTGACTGAAGGGTACCAACAATTTTGTCCATGTGTGTAAATATATATATAGTATTACTAATTTGAAGATTATAAGATATAAGATTTTTTAAATTTTGGTTTGTAAAACTTTGTTGTTTATCTGCTGTTATAATTTTAATACGAATCTGGTCATTTAGAGAGAAAAAAATACCTTTATTCAATAAAGTAAAATAAAATAACATTCAAAAAATAAAATACCATTATTATTGATGTCAACAAAGCCTCACTGCATATTGTGACTAACCAGCCTTTAACCAGTGCCAGCGGATGCAGCAGCACTACTATAAACTTATAAGCCCACATTTTTACAAATTGTTAAACAAGGAAAGCACCTAAAATCTTAAAATGTGGAAATTAATGTAACCAGGTCAGAGTTTTGGGGATTTAACAACTAGACTGATGACGGATCGCATGGTTTTAACCCCGATGTATTGTTAGGTGCTGGTGTTTTGTTCTGCTCTGCGGTTCTGCACATGCGTACTCGATGCGTAGGGTTAGGGCTAGTGTAAGGATAATACAGTAAAGTAGCATTTTTCAACAAAATATCACAACTCAAAAGAACACTGGCGCTTGTGCAGAAATTTCTAAAGATGAGTGGACCTCCCCTTTAACTTTCCACTGTGCTTGGGCTCGCGTCGCGCGGCTCTACAGCTGGCCAATTAAGAGGGGACGCGCTGCGTTGCTCAGCAACACCAATTAAATCATATGATTATGCTAATTAAAGGTAGAGCCCTCCTCGCGCGCGCACTCAGACATTCTGCACATCATTCAGGTAAATAAGCAGAAACAATAAGAGATTCGTGTGTGTGTTTGTGGCGCCCAGGTTATTAAATCATCTGCTAAAAGCGAGCACGAGCGACTGGGGGGCTGACTCTGAACCGGCGACGCTGAACTACTGCGTAGCCGCAAAACTCAGCTCTGGCTTTATCCGCGCAGGCAGGTGATCCGAGGAGGGGGGATGCCTTGCTGGGATGCGCCACGCGATTCTGGAGCCAGCGCGCGTGGAGCCTGCGCGCTCTGCCATTGGCTGAGCTGAGTAAACACGGTTGTGTGTAAGAGGGGGTGGCTGCGATAAAAAGCCGGGAAGAGGCGCCCTGTCTCGGCATTTAGTCGCTTCCCCTGTCCGGAGATACACCCTCTTTAAAGTAGCTTTAGAGCACCACGTTTAGCCCACATCGCATGGAAAGCAGGGCGAGCGAGGAGCTGTGATCTGCCCGCTCTGCAGCGCGTGGACAACACCGGCAACAGTTCGCTGTAAGTTCGACGGAGCTGCTCAACAGGTGCTCGCTTTGCAGCGCAGCTCTGCTGCAGGGTGGCGGTGTTTTGGAGGAGTACAGCGGGTCTACCGGTTTGTTTACACTGGCACTACACAGACCAAAACTTACAGAGAAGTAAGCGGTTATGGGTCGAAACGAACGGGTTTCATAGTCTTTCATTAATGTTTAATTAAATCTATCTATCTATCTATCTATCTATCTATCTATCTATCTATCTATCTATCTATCTATCTATCTATCTATCTGTCTATCTATAACAGGTTTTGTTCTGCATTTATTTATTTATAAAAACTTTTGTTTTCTAAGCAGGTTTATATTTATTCGTTGGTTTGTAATATATCATTTTTATTATATTATTTTTTAATCTTTGCTGCATTATTTATTTAATTTTTTGTTTATAGCATCTTTTTTTTTACAGCACCACGTTTATTTATTTATTTAATAATGTAATGCCTTTTTGTAGCAGCCCTGTATGTATTAATTTATTTGCTCTTATATGCAAGCAACACTTTTTATGACTTATGATTTCTCTTTTTGTGCTTGTCCACATTACAATGTAATTGTAAGACAATGTCCAAATACCAACTATGCAGTCACTGCCAGTCACTCCCATTACTGTGCTTATATATATATATATATATGCATATGACTGGCGGTGACTGCATAGTTGGTATTTGGACATTCAAAACATGCCACCATGATGTTAATAAGAAAGAAAGTGCAATGTCTCTGAATCTTTGTTTCAGAAACTGCGGAAATAAAGAGACAGAGAGACAGGGCGAGAGAGAGAGAGAGAGAGAGAGAGAGAGAGAGAGAGAGAGAGAGAGGGAGTAATATTTCATTTTTAGCAGGTCCAGGCACATCTTGAAGGTCCAGACTGTAGAGGAAGAGAATGTCAGTGGAAATGTTTCAGTGTCCATAGGCTGCTTTCTGTTGAATGTATCCAGCCTCCTCATTATTATAGTGTTATAGTCTAACACAAAATGTGCAGAGTCAGTAAAGACATTGTTTTGTAGCCCAGCAGATAATGTAGTACATCATGTGCCACTGTTCTTGTCGAAGAACTTGAAAATACTGATACATTGCTTATGATATTTCAGCCAATTGCATCAGAACAGTTATCAGCATTCACAATGAACCCACCTAATTTCCACCAGCTGCCAGTCTTGACAGCACCACACAAGGATCTATGAGATTGGTTGGTTTTAGCTTGTGCAAACTGACAACGCTAAAGTATTATGCTGTAGGTATTAGTTGTTATTGCTGTCACTTGTTATATATTGTTTTGTCTATTCTCTGCACTTTCGGATGGCAGCATGAAGGTAAATAGCATTGCCGCCACTGACAGGGCATGATGCTATAACACGGTGATTCCAACACTGGTCCTGGAGCCACCCCCTGGAATTCAGATTTTTCCTATTCTTATACAACCCCTTCAAGTCAAATCAAGATTATTTATAAAGAACTTTTGAAAATAACAAATGGAAAAAATAATTAGCTGATAAGTTAGATCAGGTGTCCTAAACCTGACAAAGGCTGTGGACTACTGCTCTAATGCCATTATGATGATTCATAATAGTCTTCTTTCATGTCCAGGTTTTGGCTTTTCCCACTGTCCCCTGCCCCACATCCGAGAAGAATGTGGCTTCTGGAGAAGATCCGTGGCTCAGTGGAGGGCAACGTGCTCCGAGGGGGCGAGGCTGCTGACAAGCAGGCCAAAGCACCCACGCACAGCAATGTTCTGACCCCTGACAAGATACCCGACTTCTTCATCCCACCCAAGCTTGTGTGCTGTCCACCCGAGGAAGAGACACCCGAGATGAAGCCCAAGAATGGGCTCCACTCTTCCACCTCTGAGCAGACCATCTGCCGCAAGACGCCCCAGAGTGGTTCACGCAGCCCCCGGCTCATCTGCAAACTGGCTGGGGACACCAAGAACCTGCTCAAGGCTGCCAACCGCCACATAATTCAGATTGAGAGCGCTGATGACTTGGCTGTAGGAGAAGTGGGCGACCTGACCACTAATGCAGACCCACAGTCCCAGACTGCCATGTCCCTGCCATATGTACCCAAAGCACAAACTTCATATGGGTTTGCTACACTCATGGAAAGCCCACACACTCGTCGCAAGGAATCCCTCTTCCACAGTGACCCCACCAGCCCCTTAACCTCACCCAACTCCCAGCGAAAGACACAGTCAGGCAACCGCCTTGACCCGGGTGATTGCAGTGCCTCGCACCCCAACCCATACCGCTACTTCAGTGGCGGCGAGAGTGACACTTGTTCGTCAGCTGAATCGTCACCTTTCAACTCGCCCTTGCTGTCTCGCTCTGCCTCCTTGCTCAAAATGTTCACCCATGAGACGCAGGCCAAAGTGTTCCGGGCCAAGCGAACATTTGCTCGCCATTCCTCACTGTCCACGGACGAATGCAGCTCTGTGGAGACTAGCCCCAACATCCAACGCCGCTTCCGCTGCCCCCCTTCACCAGCCATAGGTGGACGCAGGGCAGGGGGTGGGAATGTGGAGCGCCTCACTCAGCACACAGTGGTCCTGCACAAGGGGGGCACTCTGCGGCTCTGCACAGACTACGACACAGAGGCAGCGCGACTTAGGGTGCGTGTGCTGGCTGCTGAAAATCTCTATGATAAGCAGGTGGATGTCAAGAGCATAAATTGCTGTGTAGCACTCTACCTGAACCCCGGAAAGCTGCAGAAGCAGCGGAGCAACATCATCAAGAACAGCCGCAATCCCGTCTTCAATGAGGACTTCTTCTTCGACTCCTTGCCGGTCTCTCAGGTGAAGAACCTGGCCATTAAGATGAAGGTGGTGAATAAAGGCACCAGTCTGAAAAGGGACACGCTGCTTGGAGAGAGAGAGGTGCCCTTGAAGGAACTGCTAACAGGAGTCTAGTTCAGCCCAGCATTCCCTGGCACATACTGAGTTGTGAAAAAAACAAATGTTTTGGGGGTAGGCCATGTCTGAGACTTCTCCTCCTTCCTATATACATGGAGAGATCAGTTTATTAAGGATATCTTGCATGTATCTATAGTTAGTACCAAATATGTTAACCAGTACCCTTGATACTGACTGGACCATCTGTTATTCACAATTTATCACTAAATTTATCTCTACTATCACTCACCATGTTCTTCAGTTTAAAGAAGTGGATGGAAAGGGTGATCAGTTTTCCAGAAACAGTAACATATTGTTGCCAAACAAACACTTAGCATTTCAAGATATGGTATAATTATGGACAAACATTATGATTATGTTACCTCAATAGTACAAGATATGTTGAAAATACATAATGACAATTAACAAAACTTTTTTTTCATAATTATAATTATGAATTCTAAATATAAGTATAACATACCATAATTATGATGTAACATGGTGTTTTTACAGCATACGACCTTGTAAAAAGATTCTTTCTCATAATTACAATATTTTTCTATTCATAATTGACATATGTCATTTTTAGGACATACCGTCTCATTATTATGATGTCATTTTTATTGTATACCATATACTATCATTCATTAATTCATTTCGTTTATGATTATTTATGACCATTATGAAATTGTACAATTATGACATTTTTATGACAGTTTCTCACAGTGATTAGGCACTTACAAGTTGCCTATTTCAATATTCCGACATAAGATTTCACAATATGCTGATTGGTTTATTTTTTATTATGTGGCAACAATACCCACTGTACTACAGTCAGTTACTGTATACCTACAAAGTGCACCAGTATGGTAGGTGTATCTGACAAAATGGCTTGATCAAGAGTGAGTATATCTTAAAAAAAACATAAAAGTCTGTGTTTCCACATCCCACCTCCTCCCCATTCCTCTGTCTGATCTCTCGGTCATACCAAGGGGGAACATCCAGCCTTCTAGCATGTAACAGACCACATGTTGAATGTGTGCAACTTCCTACAAAGTTGTAGTAGAGTAGCTTTGGACTTGTTTTTGAGTACACAAAGTGTTTTTTTTTCTTTCCTGCTGCAAAAGGTCACCTTTCCAGTTCTGAGGACAGAACGCGTGTCAATGAGAAGGGTTCAGTGTGCATGTGTGAGTGTGTGTCAATGTTTGTACAGCTTTGTAAATAGAAACTGTATTCTCAACTGTAAGTGTGCTTTTGTAAGCGTGTGTGTGTGTGTTCACCTGTTTTAGACTCTGTTAGATGTGGGTTTCTATGTTTAAGGAGCTCCTCTGGGTCACTATGGATACTCGCATCCCTAGACGCATCTGTACAGCTGATACAGCCGCTCTGTACCCAGCACATGTACAAAGAGGCTTTGAAGTGCCAGATCCAAATGCATGCTTTATCTTTGGGTTGAAATACTATACTTGTGAGGTTGACAAAGACTGTGTTTTTGGTATCACCATCCTGCCAGACTTTCTCAAGCCTGTTTTTGCACCTTATCACTGGAGCATGTGTGTGATCATGGTATTGAGTTGTTCCTGCTTTAAGGGTTTGGTTCTTTGTCATAGATTCGAATTCTAACTATTTCAGCTGAGTATTTTTATGGGATAAAATCACCCTCCAGCCTTACGAAAAACAAACTGCACATATCGACCAATGTGAGACTTTACACTATGGACCTTTTAACAGAACTTGCTGTAAATACTGAGCTGCTCATAGTTTACATTTGTACGTTGGAACTTCAATGGAACTATACTTGAGTATTTGCACAATGTCTTGGCATGTTTGTTGAAATGTGTGTGTAGACGTATGTGCACGGATAATAGCAAAACATGTTTTTTTGAATTTGTTAATTAATTTATTTATTTTTTGTTTCTTACCAGATGTTGAATCCCATTAGCCGAAGTGAATAGCTGTTAGCTACACCCATACATTAGTGCAAACATTTGTATTAGTCTTTAAAATAACTGCTTTTACTTGTCCATAACAAAAAAAAACGTTGGTGTAGCCAGTTTTAATGTCATAACATCATAATAGCATTGGGATAATGAGCCAACAATGGCT
This sequence comes from Arnoldichthys spilopterus, assembly GCA_037974385.1. Lineage (NCBI taxonomy): Eukaryota > Metazoa > Chordata > Actinopteri > Characiformes > Lepidarchidae > Arnoldichthys > Arnoldichthys spilopterus. The sequence continues at coordinate 34,657,735 of JBBPDA010000041.1, read as the reverse complement.
TGGGCTGTTTGTAGAGCCTCTTATTTTTCATTGATTCAGAAAATGTCTTCGGTGAGAGCCTTGAGAGCTCTTTAATCAAATTACCGTTCAAGTGTCCCTACAGTAGCGCATGTAGGAAAGCTAAAGCTGCTACTGGCTGACTACATGGTCTATCAGAAGTACATCAGTGCTGCTCTTTGTTTGCCAAATGCTTTTCTTGGAGGTTGCAAATTAGAGTGGGATTGCTGAACCATAAGCAGATTCTGGCTTGTTTTAGCTAACAAGGGATGTTAGATGTTATTAAAGAGGGATGTTATGAGATGATGAAAGGGCTGGCCACCATCACTCAAAAAAGCTGCATAAAAATGGTCTAAGAATCACTTTAGTTCACTAAAGAGCCATGTTTGTAAAGAATACATGCCTGTGAAGGTATAGCATCATGTAAAGGTTCTCTACCAATATATGGTTCTTTATGCTCTTCTTATGCATCACACAAAGAATTAAACTGCCAAAAAGGGTCCAAGAAGAACTGCATTTGGTTCCATGAATAGCTTTTCAGTGGATGGTTCTTTAAGAACCATTTTTGTAAATGGTGTGTGCAAGTATGAATAATCTTTTTAAAGCTTAAGGAACCCTCACATTATATAAAAGCTCTATACAAATCAAGAAATTCTAATAGAAACATACCTGCAACCCAAGGACCACTGAAGAAGTGTATGGGGAACCATGCTAGCTGAGTACACTTGAGTAACCCTGCAGGACATGCAGGGACCAGATCATTTTAAATGCATTTTCCAAAACAGTTCTTAGAAGGGCTGAGTATTTCCACCTCTATTCTGAGCGCTGATTTAAAGCATTCAAATAGAAGACATTACATTTCCTATTAGCTCGGATAAAAGAGCAGCGACTCACATTCTCTCATGAACAGGGAGAGTGCAATTACAAGGGAGGGGGAGTGACTTTTATTACTTATGATTGGCAGAAATCCCTTAGATTGAAAGGCTGAAAGAAGGGCCTGCACACTCTGGACGTGAAAGCACTCAAAGCGGGGGCGTTAGATTGATATTCATTTCAATATCCATGTTTCTGTTGAAGAGATTAAAGCGTCTCGCACATGTGTTCAGAATTAATGAAATATGAAGTGCCTATCCATTGAACTTGATGCCTGTCCTTTCGTCCGTCACGAGGTAGGCCTATGTGTGCAACCCTTCTCTTCCCTATTGCATGTGTGTGTACACATTATCCAAGATACATTCATTCAAGTGGAAATAGATGTATGGTAATATTGTGTGGGTGTTTCTATATTTTCCTGATTCTGAAGGTAGATATTAGTTTTGACTGGATGCATTCGTCACTGTGGCCTTTTGTTGTTTTTTCACCCAGCAAAGATTCCAGCAGTGACTTCATTCTTTGAAGCTTTTCACCTCCCTCCTTCAGTTCCCAATTTTACATTGATCCTCCAAACCCAAAGTGAAACATGGTATTGACTTGTCTATTTTGGTGCCTTGTTCAATAAAAGTTGTGTAGATGGTATAATTGTCCTTGCTGTTTCATTTCTCTGAATTTTGTGAGGAGGGCTATTAAGAACCACTGCTTTGTCACATACAGAAAGTGATCAACAATTTCTGCATTTAACAGTGAGCACAGCTTTATTACAAATTCACATCGTCTAGTTTGCTTTGCACACAAGCTCATAATACGCCCGTCATAAAAATGAATTAGAGTTTCCTTTACCCAGAGGTGTCTAAAACGAATCTCCAGCCAGTTTCATAGGCCTGTCAATATATAAGCAATGTATCATTAAATACAGCTCACAAACCATAACATTTTAAATGTTTATGTGGCTAAATACCTACATATTGACCCACCAGGCACAGTGGCAGGTTGCCCACCCCTTTAAAACATTTTCTAATATGCAATAAAAAATATCTGTGATGTGTTTATTCCCATGAACATTTCTTTAACTGAAAAACATACAAACAAAAAATGCCAAATGTTATTAATGACTAACTTAAATGTCTTTTTAAAATATAAACAAATGTATAAATCATTATGTTCAACACATTAAAAAAGTTGGGTAAAAGATTTGTTTACTAGTATGCTATATAAGCTTTCCTTTAAATTACACTTTTATCATTTAGGAACTGAGGATACTGGTTGTTGCAGTTTTTGTCCTCTTCATTATACTTCACTATATTTTCAACAGAAGAGAGATCTGGACTGCTGGCAGACCAGTCAAGCTCATGCACTCTGTGCAAAATGAGCTCTGGCAGTGTCTTGCTGAAATAATCATGGGCCTTGTGGAAAAAAAGATCTCTATCCTGGATGGGCTTCTCCATGTGGGCTAGTGTAAAAAACACACAGTAAAAAAGTGTTTTTTTATCCCTATATTTTTAGCTGACCTCCCCCCCCCACCCCCCCCACCCCCCACACACACACACACACACTCTTGGAGAATACCACAATACTAGTGGCCTCTAATCTGGCATTACTCGATAATGTTTGGCCTTAAGAAAAACACCAAATTCATGATTGTGATGTAAAACAGCATGTCACCTTTTTTGCACTGAGTGAGATGTTTAAAGCCAAGTAGCACTTTGCTGGCATTAAAATGTAAATAGTGGGTGCTAAGAACTAATGTGTCTATTCATTTCAGCAGCTGCTGGCTCACAGTAAATGAAGCAAAACTCTACAAGCTGACATGTTGGTACTAGAGCACTGATATCAGTGTGACATGAACCAAAACAGCACAGCCATGTCTAAAAGCCCTGCTAAGACTATTGATCCACCTGGAATAAATCCAGAGCTTAAATGCACCTGTTTGTTGGCACTTTCGAATGGACATCAGTGAGATATCAATGAATATGTGGGTGTTTAATCAAAGAGCTCTTGAAAAAGGATAATAAGGACAGCTGCCGTCACAGGTTTCAGGACTATATTGAAGCTGTTTCACCTTTACAAGTCAAAAGTCTAAATTTAACTTTAACTGCATCTTGATCAGTGTGTATGAATAGACCTATAAGGTCCATAAGCCTCCTCAGCTACTGTTCATAAAAGATGAAGGCTGGTTGCTAACTGCAGTTCAGCAAGTCAGCAATCAGTCAAGACACATCAAATTAAAAACAGACCATGTCTCAAGTGTTGGGCAAATTAGTAAAAATTAGTAATTAGTTACAGTCACTATTTACTTCTTTCAAAAGTAATTCCATTACTGATTACTACAAGTAACTTGGCAACCTCCATGTGGATGGAAAGCTTTTGATAGTCAATCCAACAAGAAATTGCTTGGGGTGATACTACAGAACTACTATCAGCTAAAAAAGAGGGTAACCTACCTTTCAGTGGTAGACACCTACAACTAATTTCCCAAGCTAGTTATTGCTCTGATATTAGGATCTTGATAAATTAAAATCAGGAAAAGTTAAAAAAGTTTAAAGCCTTCCGCTGAACAGAACAGTTACCACTTAATTCTGCTTGGTAAAGTAACGACGAGTCCAAAACAACTTCATTCTTCTTTTTCCATCCTTTCATAGAATTAATTGTGTGCTTAGGGTTGTTGTCTTGCTGCATGACCCACTTTCTCTTTAAGTTTAGTTTACAGACAGACAATGTAGTGTTTTTCTTTCTCCAAACATTGCCCTTAGTATTTTAACCAAAAAGTTCTATTTTGGTCTGTCCATTAAACATATTTCCAAAAGCCTTCCAGCTTGTCTATATGATCTTTAGCAAACTGTAGATGGGCAGAAATGTTCTTTTTGGAAATTAGTGGCTTTATTTTTGCATGCAGTTGTTGTTTTTCTTTTAGTGGACTCATGAACAATAATATTAGCCAAAGTGAAAGAGGCCTTTAGTTGCTTAGAGGTTACGTTTTGTTCCTTTATGACCTTGCAGACAATTAAACACATTGCTCTTGGGGTCAACTTTGTTGGTCATGCTCTCCTGGAGAAGGTAATAATGGTCTTGAACTTCCTCAAAGTCTGTCTGACTGTGGATTGGTACAGTTAACTCTTAAGAGATTGTTTTGTAACCCTTTCCAGACTGATAAGCAACTCTTTTTTATGAGGTCTTCAAAAAAAATTTTCTTTGCACAATGACACACTCCCACAAACGTGGCAGATCACTGATTTTTTCATCTGAGGTTTACAATCTTTTGCCACTCACATATGAAATACTGGGTCATTTTCCTCAAATAAAAAAGACCAGAGTATAATATATTTGTATACTTTGTTTTGAACTGGGTTCTATTTATCTACTTTTAGGATGTGTGTAAAAATATTTATGCCAAAATTAATGCCACACTAATAGTACAACATTTCATCATATAACACGTGGAGTGGGGGTTTGATCAGGGGTTTTCATGGTAACAAATGGTAAGGTCTCTGTCGGACTCCAGTTGGTAAGATCTGCATTGCAGTAGGGTTTCTGCAGGTATACTTTATTGAGTCTTCCTCTCTTTATTGCACCACAAGAACTCAAGTCCTTTAGGGTAAAGGCCGCCACACTTCCTCTGATGTCCTGAGGCATGTAATACATCTTCTAAAGCAGCAGTCACACAGCCCTCCCATGGGCTTGGTGAAGAATCATAGCCTCCCAACTCAACAATTTCACTTCCCAAACCTGAGGACTAATGCTTTGCAAACTTTTGTGTTGTGCAAACTTTAACTTACCTCACTAATTAGCCAAGACTTTGACAAGACAGTTATGGACCAATATACTCAAATATACTTACAGGAAAATGATACAACTGAACATTTTAATCATTTAGAGTCTATACACTGATTTATACATAGTATGACGCATGTATCTCCATGTATTTCAATGTACTTCTAAACCTCCTTCACATATATAGCACAGCTTGGATGTAAAAGATGCGAGCTCTTGTGCAAAATGATCTGGGGATTTTTTCTTTCTGATGCACAGCTGGGGTATTAAATAATGTCTCAGCTTCTAAACCCCTATTGTACTTCCCCTATGGTATGGTATCATTCCACTGCCATTTTTCTAATAGAAAACAAAAATTGTCCAGAAAATTGTATCAGTTCACAAAAGTCAACAATGCTTCATGCCTATTGACTGGTAGGTTTGTCTTGTGTTTATAAGTTTTAAAATCTGACAAGTCAAACCAAACTGGAAAGACATTTGATGAAGTAATCTCCTTGTCAAAACAACTCACTTCATTTGCTTAATTACAAGGTTTAATTTCTTTTCTGTTTAAGCAAGTGTCATGTCTTTTCTGTTGTTTCCACTGCCATCACACAGTCTTCAGAGATCTGAAACCGTCAGACCTGGAGGCTTTGACTCTTCTACAGGAAATGGCAAATGTTGCCATAGCAACTATGGGACCATTGTCTTATGATGAAAAGGATAAATGAGGGGTCATATGAGTTAAGTTGGCTTATTGTTTCCAATTATTCGAAGCACCAAGAGCTAAAAATTGACTTTTGAGTGAACTGCCAAATTGTCTATATTGATGGTGCAAGATCCCAGAAGCTTTTCAAAATGGATGCCTTCAGGCTATGATTCCATCAAGAGTACCGCATTTCTTCTCTGGGAGGTCTTGACTTCTCCAATATTGTTCTACTATTGTTCTTTTCCTTTCACAAGTTAAGCAGTTGTGTTTTATATTTAATAATATTAAATTATATTTATTAATAATAGTCAATAAAGGAATGCTTAAATTTATGGAATACTGACCCAATTTGTTTTCTTTTAATTGAAAGTAAAACTGACTTAAGTTACTCTAAAATGCCTAATTTCATGTCAAAATGTGGAATGACTTTCTACAACCCAACTATTGTTTTAAGCAGAAATATTAACAAATCAGTGTAATAATTCTTGAAAAATGATTTGAAGGGGGAAAAATATTTCATTTTGTTTAGGGAGCAAGGAGCAAACAGCACGATTAATAAAAGTGAAAAGGGATGACAACCAAAAATTCAGCCAGTGTGGGTTGAAGGTAAATCAACTATTGAACATTTCATATTTTAAGTCACTATTACATTATCCTCATACTGTTCAAATCTATTACAAATAAGATGAGCACATGAGTCTGTTGTTTTTTTCTTTGTAGTGGTCACAGACATGCAGACTTTGACTGCTGCATTTTTCATATGAATGAGCATATAAAACAATGGTATTTGCAATGTTTTTTCTCTTTTCTCTTGTTTTCCATCTGTGATTAGACGTTAAAGAGAAACTGGGAATGCAGGAGAAGTTTCCATCCCTATAAGTCAAGAAAAAATGGGACTATTTAAAGAAAAAATATATAAGTATGTACATGTGATTTTTGTCAAGTTAAATTAAATTTGTTTAAAAATCTCGCAAATTAGTTAATTTTGCTAAATATTATTATGCTGCATGTGTCCAGAGTCAGGAGAATGTGTTATTGGGAAACCCACTGCTGCCATTTGGCTCTGGTTTGTCATTATAAGATGTTAGTACAGAGGCAGTCCACCACTCAAACTGTCTTTATTGCCTCCATCCCTGAGGAAACACCAAGAACAAGTGCTGCACTGGTTGACCAGGAGAAGGAGGATGAGGACAAGGATGAAAGGCCACCACATAGAAGAGTAGAGTGAGAAAAAAGACTTTAAGATGCAGAGGGGAGAAGAGAAGAATAAGAGAGAGCATGAAGATATATGATTGCTGATAAACTGATAAACTATTGCTATTATTGTTACATTGTGGCATGGTTAAGCATTTTGACGTCCATCCAGCCATTTATTTTCTAAACCGCATCTTCCATTTCGGGTCACGGGGAAGCTGGAGCCAATCCCAGCTGACTATGGGCCTAAGACAGGGTTCACCCAGGATAGGAGGTCAGTGCCAGTCATTAACCATTGTGATACTGACCAGTGTAACATTGTTAGGCACAATGATAACATAAACTATTGTGACCATTGTGACATCATTGACCATTGTGACATCACAAACCATTGTGAGATCATCAACCATTGTGACATTATAACCATTGTGACATCACCAGTCATTGTGATGTCTTAATACATAATGACATCATGAACCATGTTGACATCACCAACAGTTAAATTGAAGTCACTATTTGTCATTGTGAACATATTCAAGCACCACAGCGAATTGTGACCTCTGCATGTAACCCATCACACGTGCACAGCGGGCAGCTATCAACATCACCCAGGGAGCAGTGTAGTGGTATGGTACCTTTCTTAAGGGGCCATGACTCAAACCTGTGAACTTCAGGTCCCAAAGGCAGCATCCTAACCACTAGGCCACCATTGCCCAACTATGACATCATTAACCATTGTGATGCCATTGAGCATTGCAACATTGTCAACCATTGTGATATTACCAACCATCGTTATATCATAAAATGATATGGTGGTATCATTAACTATCATAAAATGTTATGACGTCATAAATCAATGTGATGTGTATAACCATAATGACATCATTAACCATTGTAACACTGTCAACCACTGTGAATCTCTGACACTCTGACAGAAGACATTTCACATTGCTACAGCTTCTATAGAGTCTATTACCTTGAACAGGAAAAGAAGTGTTTGATGTCAGCATAAATTACCAAATAAAAGACCCAAAGGCCTTTCAGAAGCAGAGCCTACAAGCGAGAAAATAGAAATGATAATTTTGTCTGAATAAACAGTAACCTACACTCTGCTCCAGAGCTTCATTGAACTCATCGGCCATTTGTTTGCTAAATTTAAATCAAAGACAAAAAGGAAAAGCACAGAAGGTAATAATTTGTTGCTGGTAGGAGTGAACAAAGGGTGAGCATGTTTCTTTATTCACCCCATCGTGGAGAGGCAACTGGTGCACCTTAGAAGTCCAGGTTGATTGGTCTGTGTCCACCTCGCAGAGCCTTTGAGAATGTAGATGAAAGCTTTTGTGTGGTAAGCCTTTTTGATTGCAAGATGACATAAATGAGAGGGTTTAAATGCATAATTTTTTTACTATAGTAGCTCAACAAATTTGCACCAATTTTACCAGAAGTTAGAATTAGATTTATTGTGTTAACTTTCATATAGTTTATTCAATTTTTTTTATTTAGTTTTGCCAGGCAGTTTACAATTCTGGGTAAGCTATTCTAGTTAGAATACATGAACTGCTATAAATTAATACATTGATTTATCATTTCCCATTTATACTACATTCTTACCTCCTGTCCTGGGTGTAACCCGCCTTAGGTCTGCAGTCAGCTGGGATTGGCTCCAGCTTCCCCGTGACCCGGAAAGCGGTTGGAAAATGGATGGATGGACTACATTTTTAACTATAACTTCTATTAACATAATAGTTCTATTAACTATTAACATCTATAACTATAACTATAAGGAATAGTTTGAACAAAGATGGTAACATTGGCCCTGTTAGCTTTTATTTAGTATTGGTAGTGCTAGTCCTAAAAATCAAGTTCAAGTGTTTGAGTTAACTTTGTGGTGGAAGTGTGGGGAAAGGCTTTACCTGTTCCACCATGATTTTTCCCTTGTGCACAAAGTGAGGTTCCTAAAAACATGAGTCTGGGGTGGAAGAAGTTCAGTGGCCAGATACATAATCAAGCATCTTTGGGATGAACTGAAATGGCCCAGGCCTTCTTTCTTAACGACGATTTAACAAATGCCCTGTTGGCACACTGCAAAATCTTTGTCCACACACTTTTAGTGTATGTGTACATGTAAATATGTAATGTAGTCTAGGTATGGGCAAATCCAATTATGAAGCATTAGTGCATACTGGTCTCTGAAGTTTCAAAATATCAATACACTTATCTTTAAGCAGTAATTGAGATATTTTTTTATGAATCTGAATTTCTTTGATGTTAAAAATGACTTTGATTACTTTGATTTCAAGCAAACTAATGCGCTGGAGCAGTTTTTGTAATTAATAAGAGGAAAAAAGGGCATCTCTCTCATTATTATTTATTGAAAAAGATTCTATACAATAGCACATCTTTAATTGACTTGTTTCAGGCCAGCACTACACTATAATGTTTATTTGGTTAAGACTGCATGGAGTCTTACAAGAGTTGGCCTCATCTGACTGTATTTTTCATTTGGCAATGTTTTCATCATTGTTTAGGTAAATACATGATGTAACCTAATTTACCTAACAAATAGAAAATAAGGTCCATTCAACTATACTTCCCAGCTTGGGTATTTTAAATACATTTCATTAAATTCAGTTAAAACAGTTCATTAACCTTAGAGGGACAGATAAACTTTCAGATCAGAGTTTGTATAGGCAACAGAAACAACAAAAACATCTACATTTTGTAAATATGACCCTAAAGTATAACTGTGGAAATTTTCAGCACTATAGATGTAAGTTTTAGCGCCGGCTGGGGGCGTTTGGTGACGTGTGACGGGCTTATGTGTTTCACCTGGGCCAAAGCCCTTATAAGCATGGTTGTCTAACCAGGCAGCGCAGAGTCCTTGTCGGTGGTACAGGTGCGGCTAGCAGGTTGCGTTGGCTACACCGGACTTACCGTTTATTTGGTAAAGGCCCTCAGGTTTTTTGTCCATGGGTCTCCCTGTCCCTTTTTTCCCATGACTTTGGCAGACAAGAATTTTGCTGGACTTTTGTTTTCATTCCTTGGTGTTCCGTTCTGTTATTTTCGGTTGCATTTGGCTTCGCAGGCTCACGGGTGCAGTCTGTTGGGGTACCCTAGAGCTATTTGCTGGCAGTTACCAGAGCAGGCCCTTTGCCTGTGTTTTCCGTTTTTGGGCTTATCTAGATGTGCACACTTGGCTAATTTATTTTCCACCTGTTTTCGGCATAGGGCCAATCAACTTGTCTACTCTCATAACATGCTCTCCCCTTCTAACCATGTAAACAACAGCTGTTAGCAGTAAAAACAGAGAATAAAAACACGGACAACAATGAAGTCCAGGCTTATTTGAGTTGTTATGCAACAGAGGAATTACAGTGCAGTTTTGATGCATTTAAGTGTTCCGATCACAACATCCTACATCATCTTGTATGTGGTCGCTATAGCAGCCAGCCAGCTTCCATCACTTTACTGTGCTACTGACATTGCAAATGAAAAGATAAAAAGGTATCTTTAGTTGTCGGGGGAGCTCCCTGGTGTGACCTTCTTGTGCAGCAATAAATGCAGCTAAATATTTCTGCACAAGCATTTGGAGGAATTTTAGCCCATTCCTTCATACACAATAGCTTTATCTTTGGGATGTTGGGGGCTTTACTCATATTAATTGCTCACTTTAAGTATTTCCACAGCATAACACAATATCAAAACACTGGGTTAAGGTCAGGATTTGTACTTATAAACTTTATTCTTCTTTAACCATTTTTTTGGTCAAATGACATATTTGCTCACTGTTGCAGTGTTTAATTTCTCCAAACATTGCACTTTTCATTTAAACCAAAACATTTGCTTCTAGTCTCATTTGTCCACAAAACATTTTCCCACTTTATCCATGCAACCCTGCCATGCACACCATTGTTTAGTGTTTTTCCTGAGGTGGACGCAAGAACATTAACATTAGCAGATGTGAAAGGGGCCTTTAGTTGTTTAGAATTTACCCAGGTTTTCATTGTGACCTGACACACCTTGTTCTTGGAATGCTATTTTTTAATATTATATTTGTTGGTCAGATACT
>JBBPDA010000041.1:34625619-34647043 GCA_037974385.1 Arnoldichthys spilopterus | reverse complement strand
TAAAGTAATTTTTGTGACCATTTTGAGTTTTTCTTTCATTGACTGAAGGGTACCAACAATTTTGTCCATGTGTGTATATGTCCTGCAGAGTAATTTTATCGTTTATTGCTATGTGCTGGGTTAGGCCAGCTTTACAGAAAGCTGACATTCAACCGAAGAGGCTCTATTTTACACCAGCAGAAAACATGGTGTAATATGTTTTGTTGCAGCACATTTTTCTATTTCATGACACGTTTTTAAAATAACAAATAATTTTTTGTGCATTCCTGCTCATAAGAGTGCTACTTTTTAAATGAGGTGAGGCAGGAAGCATTGTCAGCACAGTAAGGCGGTGAAATGACATTGCGCTTTTCACCAACGACCACCATGTTTAAAGTCAGTGGCGTATTATTAAACCAGATTTAAGCAGCACTATTTAGGAACGTGCAGGTGCACAGTGTTCTCACCAAAAACTGATCTGGTTAGCCAGATTAACGCACCATTATAATAGCAATGCATCACAGCCCCTGCATTTTAAAGGTGAGGAGGTGTGTCTTTAATTGGCTTATTGCATGTTAAGCCCACAGGGGCACACTATGAAACTACCTGAGTTAGGAGACCTTGCTCAGAAAAAAGGGGTAGAAAGCAAGTGCAAGTAAAACACAATGGAGTACACCACCTTCCGCTGACACAAGATGTAAACACAGTGGAGTGTTTGCTAGCGTACCCAGCTAGTGAGCTACGCTGGGTCAGCCCTGGGGGCTGCCAGTAAGATAAGCCTCAGGGACTTAGGGGAAAGAGGAATGGATCTCTAGTAGCAGGCATAGGGCCACACCAATTGAATTTGGCTGCATGAAGGAGCACGTCTGAACCAGATGCTGACCTCTCCAGCTGCACCAGCTCTTTTCGGGAGTGGGCCTCACATTGCTATTTCTAGAGGAACCTAATTCGGGGAACAAATGTGGGCAACCCATGCCTCTTCTGGCCTTCACCACTCACTGTCTGTCTGCTGGGAGAAACAAGGAGAGGGAGGAGAGAGAGGGAAACGCTAAGCAAGTTCCCAAGAACTTTTAACAAATTACCAGGAGAGTGCGATGTGGTCTAGGCACTATTCCAGCCACACCTGCCACCAGAGACAAGGTCTTCACATCACCAAGTTGGACAACCACGCTTTAAAGGGCTTTGGCCTTAAGTCTCAGGTCACGCACACAAGCAGAGATTGACATAACTATACCAACACCCCCAGCTGGCCTGACACAGTGTGACTGCGAAGACAGGGCTCTTAACCACCCTGTGCTGGCCCATCTGGGTGCTAATCTTTAAAGTCACAATCTGTCAAAGCAGAATTTGTTTTTTCTTTAATTATATAATATCATTGTTATTAATTTCAAATTTTACACTGGTACCAAAATTTAACACTGGAAGGGTTGATCAGATGTCGGGTGTTATTAGTGTGAAGTTAAGCTAACATTAGCATGGTGGTAAATTCATTTCCACCAGACATTCCAAAGACATTTCCAACCTGCCTATATTTGGCTACAACAACTTTTTTTGGCTCGGTAGCAAGTATCCCATTGGATTAACCTGAATACTCCATGGCCTGTATCCCATACCCCTCTGGAGCTTTTCCTTTTTACTTATTTAAGATATATAGATATAGAATATACTAGTAAGTATCAGCTAAAACTGGAAAAGACATGAGCTTCTTAATATGTCTTTATTACCTTTTAACCCATAATACCAAAATCCACTTTATGATTACATTTTTAATTATTTTTTTGATTTCAGTATGATTGAACGTTAACTTTAGCATTTACAGTCTGACTAACAGAACTTCAACTGTTTAGTTATGACTCAACTGAAGGCCAGCACTGCAGAGTTTAGTTTGTCCTAATTCGAAAGAATGATATTTAACTCACCAGCTAATTACCACCCTCGCAGTGAACTGAACTGGATATGTTAAATGATAGGCTCACTGTTCATTCTGGACCTTATTAAAACTATCATTTATAATCATAGCTTCCACAACTTTACTGATAGCTTTAGTCCTCAGAATGGTCACAGTCCTCTGCAGCTTCTCAATAGGCTTCAGTGCAATCCAATAAAGCAATCATTTAAGCCTTTGAAAATCCAGATAAATCTGCTTTTTGAAAACATGCAAGCAGCTGGCACAACAAGCCATTGCCAAATTACCAAAGATAACATCTTTATTTAAAGCATCATAGCAAGAGGGAGCTGGCAAAGCACTACCAATGTCACAGGGTAACAGATGATGTTAGTTTGCACACCAGGTGAATCTAGTATTGCAACGAGTCCTTTTCAGACTGATATAGATGAAAAGGAAAAGCAAAACAGTGTTTTGTTTCCATGGTCACAATACAAAAGTTTATAATGACCATTTATGACTTCTAGCAAAGAAGCGAGTTGGGCAAAAACCATTGCCTTTTTGGATCAGGGAGTGAGGCTTGAATGATCAGTAAAGTAAAGTTGTTAAATGTAAGCTAAACTTTAAACTTGGCAAGGATTTCAGCTGCAGTGGCTTAGCCCAATGATCAAGTCTATTGGGCAGTTGTAGCCTAGTGGTTAGGACATTGCCCTTGTTAATAGAAGAAGTCCTGACATGAGTACCACTGAGGTACCCTTGAGCAAGGTACAATCCCACTACACTGCCTCCCTGCTGCTGATAGCTCCCCGCTGCTCATGTTTGAGGGTTTAAATGCAGAGGTCACATTTCATTGTGGTGATTCAGTGTGTTCACAATGACAAATAAGCCTCTTTCATTTTGTGTCATTTAGTATAGTAGTGTCTTTATCTTAAAAGTGTATTGTCTTAGACATTAGTAATAATAAGAAACAATTGGCTGAAAACAAATTTCTTGTGTGTGCAAACATATTTGGCCAATAAAGATGATTCTTATATTTTGTGGGTGTTTTATTAAGCAATTTTATACTTAAGGATAGGCGTTATATTGACTTTACTCCATTGCCTCATACCTTAGCCATGGAAATATCACTCTAACACAAGGTAACAAGAGGCTTTTCTTTAATACTACTTTTATTTTTTATTTTAACAGTGACCAAAGCGCCCTTTTCTTCTTATTTTTTCTGTCAGAATAGTCTCACAGTGTCTGCGAAATCTATAGTGAAAGCTATGTCCCTGATCTGTCCCTTTGTTGCAGTCTCCTCTATGTTCACTTTCTCAGTGATGTCAGACTGGAGAAACATGTAGAAATCTTGTTTCTGGAAGTATATTGTATTTAATATGATGTAGAATGTAGAATTATGTTAAATATATTTTTTTCTAGGTCATAATATTATATTATTATTATTATTATTATTATTATTACATCTTTTTGTGCACCACTGCCATGGTTTTATTTTGCTAGTTTTAAACCAGACAAGCTATGTGTAATGATTGCGGTGTTTGGCAGCAAGTGCAGGCAGGACGGTTGTTCTCAAACGTTGTTTATTTCACACATAGACTAGGGATAACATACAGGAGGCTATGGGTACTATGGGACTAGGAGTTAAACACAGACAATGCTACGAAGAGTTTAACACCAGTGATGCAGAGGAACAGCCTGGTGCTTCTGCAGGCATGTTACTGTATTTACCATTCATAGAGTGTCTTAGAGCTGTCACTCGCTCTCTCCACTTGACATACTCACTCACTCAGGTAAAACAGTTCTTTTTTCCAGTCCTCCTGTCACTCCGGCTGTTACCTCACAAACAGAAGCAGTTTCTCTCTCTCTGTGGCACCCAAGAGAGGCCATGTCCACTGGTATAACGGACCACTCATAACGGAAAGAGCCCCCGGGAGCAAAACAGCGCTGCTCACTGAGCTGCAGAGGCTTTCAGGAGATTTCAGAAGAGCTCTTCACTTTCAGAAATGGACTGTCATTGGTTTAGGATTGTTAAAATGTCACTACAGCCCATGAGTGTCTGAGTTAGCCAACTGAGAGTATAGAGGGCACAGTAATCCCAACATATCCTATTTATTGGCCATAATAGGGAAACTGTTAAGTTTCTAAAGAAGTACTAAAACCAGTCCGCCTAGTATAGTCATTTCTGTTTGGGGCTTTGTATTTTATTGTTTCCTCATCTGAAACCAGCAAACCCTTCGTGAGCCAAATTAAGTGAGTCAAGGCTTGAAATCATCCATCCATTTGCTAAACCGCTTCTTCCGTTTCCGGGGGAAGCTGGAGCCAATCCCAGCTGACTGCGGGCCTAAGGCAGGGTACACCCAGGACAGGAGGCCTGGGTGTACAAGGCAACACACAGACAGACAGACAGACAGACAACCATTCATACACACATTCACACCAATTTTAGATTTTCCAATCAACCTACTGCAAGCCTTTGGACAGTGGGAGGAAACCCACACAAACACGGGGAGAGCTTGCAAACTCAGCACAGATAGGCACCCATGGCCAACCCTAGGATTGAATCCAGGACCTTCTCGCTGTGAGGCAACAGCACTAACCAAATCAATGCTCTGCAATTGAGGCTAAGATTAAAAAAAACAAAAAAAAACATTGCTGTAAATCAGTGTTGCATGGAATGCACAATAAACATTTAATTTACAGATATTCACTCATGAAAATAATCTATTTCTGTGGTGGTTTTAAGCTTTTTGATGTTGACAGTAAGCTAATACATCAGTGGCTGGCAATATGTTTAATAATATGGCTGCTGTAGACCTACTCCCTCCATTCTCCATGGGTCACGTGGCTCCAAGGCTTTCTCTGAGGTAATAGTTTGTTCCATGCAATCATAATTATGACACAAACAAGGCCTCACGTTGGGTGTGCGAAAGGTGACTGGGTTCACAGGGAGCATTAGTGGGATTATAATGAGGCTAACGGTGGAAATGCCCATTGCTCTACCTGTGGCTTCCAGTCTAATGAATCAAGCTGTGCTACACGGAGAGGTAATCTGATCAGGGGTATGCACTCTCCAACCTTCTCTCAGGATGGGCATTGCACTGCTAATCAGGTTGCTAAAGCTAATGATGTCAGCAGCAGAAACACTGGGAACATTGTATGCTTAAGTTCTGGAAATTTTATTTGTTATTGGAGGTGGGGTCTATACTGAATAAAGTGGGATTTTACAGGTGTAGGCATAAACTCAGGAATAACTCCTAACTGAGAAATGTCATTTGGTCAAATATTACATTACCAGGTTTTGGATGGATTAAATTGTTTCACAATTAGAAAAACTCTGTATGACAAAGATGACCATTTGAATGCATCATTACAGTATTAAATCATGCTCTTTTATGCTCCAGATGTCAAACTGCTTTGTAAAATATGTACATCTAAACATTCACAAACTAAATGAGGTGTGTTATTTAACATTGTTGAATGCTTATGGACATGCATATCTTCAGATATGATGTATTTGTGTGCAGCCAATATATACCAGGCAATGTACAAGTTAGGAAGTAAGTGCTTGAACACCTTACACTATGTCTGAAACAGCTAAACAGTCTAAATTCTGGATTAAATGAACAATTTTGATAGTTTTGCACCAGACAAAAAGAAAAAAAATACACATCCAGCTCTTGGTGGCAAAGACTTGTTGATGAGGTTTAGGACACAGTATGACTGACGTCTTGACAGTGCAGTTGCTGTGCAAAGGCATTTACCAATGCTTGGCACAGAACGAAGCCAGAACTAATGAGAGAACCCATATATAGAATAGTGGCAACAGCATATAATTGAAAACACAGGCCCCACAGTAGTGCAATTTTTCAGTTTGCAGGTTAACCACTGAGCACTAACGATGACAACAATTGGCACAAGAAACTGTCCTCTGGGTAATGAATAAGTCATTTAATATAATAGTAGAAGTAGGAGCATGGAACTGAATTACCATTCAAATAGTTGTTCAAAATTGGCAAGCTATAGTGAAGCTCAGAAAACACCATAAGAAGGACAGGTATAATAGGGAAAGGGCAAGTTAGGGTAAAGTGGTACTGGCTAGGATGGGTCTGATATCTGATATTTTGAGCTAAACTTAAATATTCTGTCCAGCTTTGACACGACCTAACATTTCCATTCTAACAAATGTGTTCATAAATCAATCAATAATTTAAAATTTTGATTTGAAAAATAATTTAAAAAAAAAAAACACAGTGTAGCTTAACATGACTGACATATGTTTCTAACCAGAGGGGACTATTCTAGAATCAGTTTTTCAAGATGTTCTTTTTAGCATTGGTTTTGTCTAAGATGTCTGCTTGTAGTGAGAGGTTTTGTTCATTTCTAAAGCTCACAGTAATTCATGCTGTGTCCTCAACTCTATTCACAGGTCTGTGCCACCTTTCTGAAGTGCTAGATGTGAAGGTTTTGAGGATTTAGTTACAGGAACAATTTGGGTGAATATTGGCTTCTAGTGTTAGCAAAGTTGACCTTTGGTTCAGTGCTAAACTAAAGAAGCTAAATCTGAACACCAAACAAGTCTGATTTACTACATCTAGACCATTCATTACAAGGTGGGCCTAGTAAAAGTAGGGAGGAAAAAAGGTGTAAGAATTTAAATTAAAAAAGGGTTAGATGAGGTCAAAATCTGTAAAAGTTGGAGATATAAACATAAAGTTTGAAGCCAGCTTGAGTCTGACAAATATTTGAGAAATGCTATGACATGAATATCTGCATTCCAGTGGGTTTGGACACATTTTTCAAGGTCTACCATGCAGTTCAGTGTCTGATGTACCAATGTACACCAACCTATCAGTACTTTTTAGAGCTTATTTGTCTAAAATATATGATAATTGGTGTCTTAACCTGCCCCAACCTGGCACAAACAATTAGATACCACTGACTTTAGATATATATAGCTTTACATTTCCTTCGACATCTTACAAGAACCTAAAGGAGGAAAAGTGACCCTCACAGCAGAGTGGATGGATGCAGAGAGAAGCAGATGGTGAGTGAGTGAGGTGGTGATGATGCTTTTTTAGAGATTTAGAGATGTTGAGCTTCCTGAGCTGATGCAGTAAGAACAGACTCTGTTGAGCGTTTTCTGTGACAATGGAGAAAATGTTATTGTCTCACATCAGGGTGTTGCAGATGGTGAACCCCAGGAACTTCAATGATTCAACTATATGCACAGCTGTGCCATTTCCTTCCAGGGGAAAGCAGGCAGGTGGCTGTTTATGGAAGTACTCCTTCATTTCAACTGTTCTGAGTGTGTTGTGCTGGAGGTTGTTGTGCACGGACTGTTATACAAGATGAGTCATTTTTCTTACATAGATAGATTCTTTATCTTTGGCAAACTGCTGGCCCGTCATGGTCGTGTCATGTTCAGACGTCAGCAGCTTCACTGATGGATCACTGAGACAGTAATCAGTAATGTATTGTGAGAACAGGGGGCTGTGCTGTAAACAGCCATTAGGGAAAGATGCTTTTACACAGGGGTTCATAGAGGTAAGGAACCCAGAACAAGACCACAGTAAGAACGTAAGTAAAAAAGTAAGTACTCCTTTTTTATTTTAGAAATCCGACATCCACAGACTTGTGGTCCTTGACTTGTCTGAGCCCTCTCAGTTCCTTAGTGAACAACAGTCATTATTGCACTTGACTATGATGTTTTGGTAGATAGACCTCTATTTTGAACAAGATGCCTGAGGTTACAGTGAGTGTGTAGGGCCATGGTTCTCAACATGAAGACCCACTAATTTATCACTGCAAGTTGTCAAGGTCCACTGGGCCACGTTAGATGCTGTTTAATGACCAAGTAGCGATATACAATTTAATGTTTATAGCACAGAAACAAAACGTACGTCCAGGCACATAAACCAACATGTAATGTGTTCTGGGTTAAAGTGAAAATTTTTTGTTTACCACAGTATCAACCTTTTCTTTGCACTTCAGCTTCTCTGTGTCTTGTAAAATCGACCAATTTCAAAACGTTTTACTGTTTGCATTATTGAGTCAAAAAATTTATTTTTTTTAGAAATCCGCTTGAACATCTATAAATTATTGTTATACTATATTTACTGCCCAAATTTTGCATGCTGCTGGCAGTCCTGTATGAAGCTATTACCCTCCTGGTATTAGATTTATGGCCCATATGATGGTGTTGTGGTTGAGAACCCCAGGTGTAGAGGACTTCTGATCACAGACTTATAATTGTCTATAATGACTATTTATTATTAAAATACTTGCATTAGTGAATGATTAAGTACTTAGAAATAAATAATTTCGTGCACTTCTGACTGATGGTGTAGTTTCTGGTTCACTGCTTATTTACCCAGTGCTTGATGTTACTTGATACTTGATACAATGATTATAAACTGATAAATGTGTTTCCTCATATAATGAAATAATGTGAGAACTAACTTGTACTTATTTGTTTGTCCTGTTATTTTCTTTTAAATGGATTGCTGAATTATCGTTGCATTTATCATCCACTGTGCAGTCCTTGTGCCAAAAGTGAGCCATGCATGGCATTGCTCCAAGAAAAAGGAAGAAATAATTTAACAAATATTTTATTTGTGAATTCTGCTGTTCATAATGGGATCTCTCTACATATTCTTGTGGTCCAGAAAGAAAAAAAAGTATGCCTAATCTCTTTTTTAAAACTTTCTACAAAATTGTATACAAAAGCTGAATAATGTAAATGACATGAGACAGGCCCAAATAATGAAGATGAGATTTAAAAATATCTTAAATTGCATATTTAGCTGTAATATATCTCTCATGGACATTTTGGTTTGCATTTACTATTCGTTTCTAATGAGATTCTTTGTAAAATCTGTATTGGCTGCTCCTAGTAGATAATTAGTAGTAAAAAGTGTCACTTTACTTTGAGGGCCACAAAAAAATGATCATTAATGGTGAAGTAACAAGAAATAAGAAATAATCAATATAGTTCATCAATAAAACAAGCAGCAGTTAGTGCACAGTAAAGAGTAAATAACTTCTAACTCAATAACAACATAAAATATCAATCAACAGTGTATTCATTTACATATTAAGAAGCACTTAATCAACTTACTGGTAAACACTGACAACTGACACATAATGAACAGTTCCTCAGTGCCAGCTATTCCTCATTTCTGAGTATTTTGTTTTCTCTGTTTTCTTTTCTCATTTATTGGCATTTCCGATGACTGAAAAGGCCAATCCTTGCAAACATGCATCAAGTTGTTCTTAATAGAAGAAGCTGGTTGTGGTTGGGTTTGGTGGATATTTTGCCATGTCATGGTTCCTCTTCATTTCTAGGACAATTTTGTTTAAACAGTTCACACCAGAGTTAATGGTGTTCCATTTGTTCCTCCTTAGTTTCTGGATTGATGTTGGTCTTCACAGTCTGTTTGAGTTGATCTTTGTAATGTGCCAGCGAGCAGCTATAAGGCTTTTGCCAGTGCTGGGTTTGCTGTAAAGGATCTGGCAGGGAAGTCTGGTGTTACTCATACGGCACACATGGTCTGTCCATTGGAACTGAGGTCAGATGATGGATGTTTTGAAATTGCTGGCTTGAGATTTCTCAAGGACTGCAAGGTTGGTAACCTAGGCCTCCCATTTGGTGTTGATGATTGAAACTTCTGCTGGTGAATTATTAAACTTAAAAAGTTTCTTGATATCTCAGCCATTCAGGGTCCATGTTTTGCATCCATGGATTAAAGCTAAAATGGCAGCTTGACACACCATGTGAATTCAACAATAGTGACTCCAGTAGTGAATCAACATTCAGAGTTCAGAGACTTAACCTAAGATTAGGACACTAGCCCAGTGAGCAATTAATACCTTATTAATGACATAATATATATTTTAAAACCTTTAATGTAAAATGTACCCATGGATTTATTCAGCTTCAGCTTTACTTGTATGTGAGCACAAACATGATCACTGTAAAGTCAGAATTCCAGAATAGTACACAGGAGTATGACCGTAATGTTTCTTTAATAGTTGTAGAGATGATACAAGTTTTTCTGACAGTTGATCAATGGGTAATACTTCACTTGATTATCCTACATTCTGAATGCTCTCTCCAGAAAAATAACTGTGTTGGGATTTGTTCTCGAGTTCAGGAATATTATTAGCCACCAGCCTCTGGGCAGATTGTGCTTTGACTTGAGAAATAGCAAGATTCAGCAAGGAACACATAATGAAATTCAGTAGGAGAATTGAATGGCCTAAAGTGAATAAGGAGTGAATCCATTTCAGGAAAACAAGAAGAGAAAATGATGGTAGCAGTGGTACCAGCTTTTGTAGATAAATAAAACACATCAACATAATTATGGGTGCACACTTGGGTTAAATGGGGGTGGAGGGAATTATTTTTTTTTTAATTGGCTTTATCCAATGAAACACTTAAAGTTTCCAGGAGGGCAGATATGAAGATATGAGCAGCAATCATGGATGAATCTACATTATTAATTTTGCTTTTGCTATACACTTATAATTAAATTGCAAATATTAAAGACTATATATTAACATGCCCCCATCCTGCCTTGTTACATTGCATACTGGAGACCAGACTGCCAATTAAACTTCAGGCTCAGCTTTGGCCAGTCTGCGCACTGTACACCTTTTCCCTAATAAACAATGTCTTTTAAAGTTCAGCTGCCGATTCGTCTCCTTCATTATTCTCCATCTTTGCTACAAAAAGGACTTTTGGCTTTAGTGGCTTTAAAGATGACTACAGCAAATGGAAAAAAAACTAATTATTTCCACAGCAGAAGGCTTCAAACCTCTAGTAACAAACAGTGATTCAGAGTATATCTCAGTCAACTTTAATTAGTTTCTTTAATTAACTAACAAACTAGTTAACCTAATCCCTTTGCCCTACTACTGTCTAGTGTAATATGAGCAGATCATGGAGGAAATGGGGAAATTATTCCAATTAGACATGTGTCCTTATGCTCTTAATTAGTTCTAATCATGTAATTATCAGGTGAAAATAAGATTCTAATTTTGAAAAAAGCAAAACAACCATAGATAAACTTCATGTGTAGAAGAACAATATGCCAGACTATGGCCAAACCGGGGAAAGAAAACCGCATCATGTTTTCTGGTTGCTGTAGTTACCCTGCATGCCTAAAATCTCTGCTGCAAACTGTTCACGTTCACATCTGTTTTTAGACTGTTCTTTGCCGTTTCACCTCTCTGCCATTTTTTTAAGCAATGATATGATGACTGGGGAGGGGGGATGACACCATGCCTTTCATAGCTGGTGCATATGCCCAAAGCACATTAGATAATGAAGTCTACTATAAGGTTCTTGTCTTTGATATTAACTGGCGTAGTTATTAATGAATCCAATCCAATCCTGTAACAAATCTAGTCTGAAATGCCTAGGGCTCCAGAGGTTAGTTGGGCAACCTGCAGGCCATGCATGTTTAAACAAATAAATCAACCCCGAACTGATCATATTCTAGTTGTTGCCCAGAAATAAAGGAGGATTTGAAGAAGTTACTACGTTGCCTGTACCTGTAATTGAATTTGCTCTTCTTTCCTTTAAGAATTGACAATTACACCATTTACTGTAGTAGTAATAAACTAGCATTACCATTCCTTTATTTTGGCCTGATATGTTGACTTACCATGGAGGACAGAAATGTTGACTTACCATGGAGAATATAATCAAGGTTTTTTCTGTACAAAACCCAAGATAGTTCAATTCTGACTGCAGTAAAAAGCACTGTTAGGTATATTCTGCATTAAAATCAAATGTCTCAGAACGAAACCTACCGACATATCTTCACTTGGGTGCCCAGAAGCACCAAATACACATCTGGAAATAGCCCACACTCACATTGTTCTGTCATGCTGTCAGCTGTGTATTTCTTTCTATGTAATAGAAGAGCATTTGAGCACAAACCCCATATTTTACATTTTTAAAAATGTAATTAAAATGTTACCTTTATTTAACTGACAAAAGTACAAAGAAAAGATTTTCAGTGGTTTTACTGACCAACTAAATTTGTAAATAGGCACACATTTGATGAAACACACACTAAAAAAGTTGGGACTGAGGCATGTTTACCATTGTGTTACAACACCTTTCCTTTCATTAACACGTTTTAATCGTTTTGAAACTGAGGAAACTAATTAAAGTAGTTTTGCAACTGAAATTTTGGTCATTTTTGCTTGTTGTACAACTTCAGCCTCTCAACTGTCAACTTTTCAGTAGGAGACAGATCTGTACTCACAGCAGGCCTGTCAATCTCATGCACACAGTATCTACAAAGCTACGCTATTGTAGCTGCTGAAGCTTTTCGTCTTCTGAAATAAGCATGGTCGCTCAGGGTAGAGACGTCGCATTGAGGGCAACATATGCCCCTTAAAAAATCCTAATCTATGCCTCAGTGTCAAAGGTAAAATGTTTTCTTTGTATTTTTATCAGTAAAATAAAGGTTCATGGGAATAAACAGCCCAGTGATGAGTTGGCCTCCTGTCCTGGGTGTACCCTGCCTTGGGGGCCTGTAGTCAGCTGGGATTGGCTCCAGCTTCCTCCCGACCTGAAGTGGAAGAAGCAGTTTGGGTAATAGATAGATGAATGAATGAATGGATAAATATCACAAATTTTAGTTTTTTTGTGTTTTGGCAAATATACCAACTTTTATGGAAATGGGGTTTGTAGTTAGAATATGATAGACAATGTTTGCTGCCTAACTGACAGGCTCCAAATATGGCTTTTCAGTTTTTAAAGAAAACTTAAAGAATAATGTTGTTTTTTGTAATATTTTTGATCCAATTCAAGTATACGTCTCAGTATCCGACAAGAAAAAGTGGTATCCTACCTTACATTGTGTGGATGTTCTTTACACTTTAAAATGTCTTCTACTCTCACACACAGTCTTTTGAAACAGGTTCTTTAATGAACCCTCAATTAATAAAAAAAAAGAACCAAAAGTGCTCAAAAGAACCTTTTTTAACACAGTTGTTTCAGTTCGAGGAGGGTTTGCGTGTGTCACTTTGTGCTGGCTGTTGTATGTTGTGGGAGGATAAATCAGCAACATTTTCTTTCAGCAAACTGTACAAACGCTGTCAGTGGGGTGTTACCCACAATGGGACATCTTTAGTACCTTTTGTCACAATACAGTATTCTTTCAGTCCTTTGCACTTTTTTTCTTCAGTTTTCTTTTGCTTTTGCTGTTTTTTTCATGTTGTGTGGATGTGCTGGCACCCCCTCCCCCTCACCACCCACCATACTTATGATTCAGTTGGGTTGATGGGCCTGATTGGATATCCTCATACAAGTTTGAGAAGGCATGCTTGCATGGAGGCAGAGATGAAGACTGTGGGTAAGCGAGAAAGTGAGTATAATGAGAGCAAGAGAAATTGAGAGGTGCTTTGATCCTTGTGTGAGGAAAACTCACACATGACACGGAAGGTCTAATGACTGCATGTGTATGCTTTAAAGATAAATATGTGTGTGTGTGTGTGTGTGTGTGTGTGTGTGTGTGTGCGTGTGTGCGTGTGTGTGTGTGTGTGTTTTGGTGATTTGTTTTTTTAGGTACCTTACTGAACACCATGCTGATGGACTGTGCCCTTGCAGTCTACAGTGAGGCACTAATGCCCCCCCTCAGCTATGGACAGTACATTGAGTCAATGGGCACGACTCTTGCCTGGCTAATTTAATCCAGGCCTGGGAGACTACTGTCAATTACACTCAGTTACAGCCATCTCTTCTGCTTCACTGACTGTCTGAGCAGGGGAAAAGGAGCATGAAACATGTGCACATCTGCCAGATAGAGTAGAAGAGAAAGAGTCAATATATAGGGGGAAAGAAGTGTGCACATGCCAGAGACAGCTATAAATAGGTTTTACGTATATAGTATAAAAATGTGATATTTATGTAGGGAGGAAATGTTTTTGGCTTTTATCCATGTGATCTGAATGGGTGAAAGGAGCCAAGACATAATGTGCTGCACGATCCTATTCTATCATTTGAAAATGGTGTCATTAAAGGTATTTATGCTTGAGCAGTTTTCTGTTGGTCGTCTTCCAGCATAAATCCCTTAACCTCTCCTGTACGGAGAAAAGAAACTAGATCTATTTTTTAACTTATCCTTCTTATTCAGTAACAAAATCTCTAATGATTGGGACTGCAGATCTCAGCTGATGGCTGCACACTGCTGTACATATGGATGGGTTAAATGCAGAAGTCACATTTCATGTCGATCTTGACTGAATGTTTCTAACATCTAAAATGCATTGTAAAGAATGTAAGTAACAAAACCTATGGAGAACGTTCACCATTATTTTAAACATCCTGCATAATCAGCTATCTTGTAAAAGGTAACAATCACTGAACACTGGACACCTACAAGACTGAAGATGCACCAACCTTAAATTGTAGGCACCACTAGTGAGGTTCATCAATAGGAAGAAACATTTTTATTCCTTACTGTCACAATGTAAGCCATTAATGTCCATATCTGAAATTTCTATAGATATAACAAAACAAACAAATAAAAAAATCCAAATGAAAGATTCTGAAATTTTTGTTTTGTGGAATTAATAAAACATGATAAATATTATAATGTTAAAAACAAGGAGCCAAATTCACTGATATCTTCCATGTTTTTTTTCTTAAATTTGGTTTTCAAAAGCTCCTAAAAAAGCCAGATTCATAATCAGATATTTTGCAGAAACATGTCCAGCCTCAAATTTGAATATGTATGTTTTGGAGTGTGCATAGACATATCCCAGATAAGAAATTGGTGTATATCAAAATCTTCATGAAAACTGTGTGCTTTATTTTCCAAATCGCTTCTTTCGTCTGGGTCACGGAGAAGCTGGACTCAATCCCAACTGACTATGTGAATGTTTGGGGTTCACCCAGGAAAGGAGGCCAACCCATTGCAGGGCCTATTTAGGTGTTAAAGAGAAATTTCTTCCTAAGAGCTGTTGGTGAATGAGGCCCAAATAAAAAAAATATTCTAAAAGCTATTCTTCCAACAACAAAAAAATTAAAAGACTGATCACTTCATACCTTTCAGAACTGTGGCATTTTTCCTTAGCATAATAAATGCCTCTTGGGCAGCACGGTTTGTGATTTCCCTGTTCAAACATGCCTAGTTCAGCTCACCTGATAACTGCATCTTTTTTAGACAATTAGTTTGAGGAGGCAAACTACCAAACTGTGTTTCATGCAGGACTGGAGTTGGGCACCCCTGAAGTAGTTCCCTTGTAATTTGTGCTGTAAAAAAAAAAGAAAGACAAAAGCCATGTTAAACAGTGAAGAAAGTGGCACATGAATATACTCTTGCTCACTTGGGCTTTGCTTTTTTTAGTTGTGCGTGCAAATAAAAAAAGTGTAACATCATGGAGCCGCTGACACTAAATCAAAGGCAGCAAATCCTGCATTGCACACAATGTCTTCAATCCCCATGCTCTATCAGCAGTGTCATTAGCATGGCTCTTATGACCATCCCTGGACACCTCAGAGAGATGCACTGATTAAAGTCATGCCTCTATTACAGGGCGAGACACTTGCTCTTTCTCGTCAGATAATGTGTTTGTTCCTCATGCTCCGTGGGGATAAATGGAAACTTTTTTTTTTCTTTATTCTTCATGCATTGGTAGCATTAAAGGATAGAGAAGTAAGGGTGGCATTTGAGGCGGAGAGGGAGCAATCAGGTTTCAAGTCTGTTAAAACTGTAGTGATGTGGATATAAATGAATTATTGATCTTAGGTATAGAAACCATAGCAAGATATGAAGACCATATCAGAGTAAACATGCGATAAACTATTGTACAGTATATACAGGCCAATAAGGAAGCTACTAGGTACTGCTTTCTTTATAAAAGAGTGATGTAATCTGGTCCAGATTGCACCAGACACAGTAATTAGCCAAGTTGCTTTTGTGGTTATGTGTTAAGTTACAAGAGCTGAAAAGCTAGAAGATTTTCTCTTTTTCATTTTTCATGTTTGGACCCACGCTCAGCCACGCTCCACTGATGCTTTCGAAAAAAAAATGGAGACCGTTTTGGCATCCTGTGCAGCTGAAACATTTGTACAAAAAGAGAGAGAGAGAGTGTGTAGAGGGGGGTGGATAAGTATCAGTGTGAAAAACAGTTTCATTGTCAGATTAATTACAAAAGTTACACCCCCACACACTCCACACACGACTGGCCACGAAAGCTAAAGGGGGGGGGGTGTTGTGCTTCTAAAAATTTCAGTCCATGGCATCAGATGGAAATTTTGGTATCATGATGCAACAAGTCATTATCAAAAAAAGGAGAGATTCTTTTCAGTTCAGCTTTATCTTCATTCAGCAACTCATTTAACACTAGTTTCCCTAAAACCAACAAAAATTCTCATAAGGAGACTCCCCCCTTGCCCAAAAGGCACCATTAAAACCTTTTGTGTTAAGTGAACCACAAATAAATGTCATACATTTGTATATGTAATAAATACTGTTAACTTGCACAAAGCTATGCCTGTATAACTGATGATGCAGTTATGAGCAAACAAAACACTGCTCACCATGAAAAAGCCTGCTCTCCAAGAATCAGATGCTGTAAAATAAATATATGTGTGTGCGGCGTGTTCCCTTTCTCTGTTAATACCTTTCGACCATGGTTGGAGACCCAGGGGAGCTACGGAGTAACCGTGCTACTTGTCTCTACTTATCTATCACGTTACCTCTCTGGACAACATGCATTTGGGCTTCACAGCAGTGTGATGTCATTTGTCATGTAACACACTAAAAATGACAATTTCAAACTTAAAATACTTCATGTGGTAACAGGCAATCTAACAGGGTTCATCCAGTTTAAATAAATACTTTGAATGAAAGAATACATAAATATAAATATAAATTAGCAGGACAATGTGACGGTTTACTTTAATTTAAACCTCAAAAAAACTTCAAATCAACTTCTGGCACATCCCACTTTTTACAATGCAGCATTACTCTACTGCTTCCCTCTGAGTCATTGGTTTGACTGAATTCTGTGTTTTTCAGCCATCAGTGTTCTCTCACTACAATATCAACCATGCATTATGTAAATATATCCTACAACCATTGATACCCCTC
The DNA here is from genome assembly GCA_037974385.1 of Arnoldichthys spilopterus. NCBI lineage: Eukaryota > Metazoa > Chordata > Actinopteri > Characiformes > Lepidarchidae > Arnoldichthys > Arnoldichthys spilopterus. Next base: position 34,630,063 of record JBBPDA010000041.1, on the reverse strand, counting down.
CCACATGGTTATAGTTAAATCCTCTCTGTAAGAATAACCAATGATGTAGAGGAACAGAAGGTAAATGCAGATATTTACCTACTCAGCAGCAATGTTAGATGCGCTTCCTTCTACATTATCCAGCTAGCAGAACAACATTTCAAATACCCCATCTTCCACCTCAGACAGGCTATAGTTATTCAAAAGTTCATCCCATCTTCAAGATATATCATTACAAATGAGGTCTTCCTAGCCTTTCGACTGGTAAATGTTACTCTAGAGACTATTGCCACACTGATGTGTTTACAACAGATTAAATAAATTTGGATTTAAGGATTTAAGGAGGCCATGAATTCATGCATTTTATTTACTTCTCTTTTCCAGGATGACTTTTCACATTTCAATTTCACTTTATTTTTTATTTGGTAAAATTTATTTGATTTTTTGTAATGTGTTCTTGATATAATGAGATAAAACATTATGTTTTTCTGGAATTCTTTCCTTGATAGGGGCAGCACGGTGGTGCAGTGCTTAGAGTTGTCGCCTCACAGCAAGAAGGTCCTGGGTTTGATCCCCAGTTCAGCCATGGGTGTCTTTTTGTGCTCTTCCCGTGTTCACGTGGGTTTCCTCTGGGTGCTTCAGTTTCATCTCACTATCCAAAGGCTTGCAATAGGTCGTCTGGATACCCTAAATTGCCTGTAGGTGTGAATGTGTGTGTTAATGGTTGTCTGTGTCTGTGTTGCCCTGCAATGAATTGGCCTCCTGTCCTAGGTGAACCCCACTTTGGGCCCATATTCAGCTGGGATTGGCTCCAGCTTCCCCGCAACTGAAAATTGGTTTATGATAATGGAATTTTGTTGTAATTTGAGATCTTGTGGTACACTGAAATATTAGAATGAGCTGAACACCTATTAAAATTGTTATTTTTACATGTGTAATGTGCTTTCATGCTAGTTTTGTTTTAAATGAGAGCCAATTAGTTGTGTTAGACTAAGGATATTGTAGGTATATCTTCGTGTTATCCTGAAAAAATTGTGGGTTTTTTTTCATCTTAGGATTTCTTGCTTTCTAGAGCATGTGTCAATGCTCTGCCATAAAGTTCAGTTGATCTGAATATAGGCTGGGTTCAAACCCACCACTATTACACATTATCCAAAAGATAATAAAAAAGCATGAAGTTGCAACCATTGCTCATGTTAGAAAATCCTTAAAAAGCTCTTTGAATACAGCAGCAAGCAGTGGGTGAGAGTAAAGGAGGGAAAGTGTTGCCCTAGCGACTTAGGTTTAAAAAGACTGACTGAATGACATCACTATGGGTGATGGCAATGGCTAGAAGAAAAATCAAACACTACATTCAGTGAATTCTCCATCTGAACAGAAGGTTGGTGGTTGCAGGTTAAAGGAGGAAAGTCTGTAGAAATGCAGAGATTTTAAACTGCTTTTTTGTCTTTTATGTATGTTTCATCAAGAAAGATAGAGCTACTTCCCTGTAATCAAGTCATGTAGTAGTATTAGAACTGTAAAAAGCTTCTCCAAAGATCACACAGGCGTATTGAACAAGATGAAATGCTGCTTTTTAGGTTATTTTTCAGGAAGATGGGTGAAATGACCATGTGATTGAGATCATGTGACCTTTAACAACCACTAAACATGCAGTCATCTAAACAGCAGAATATACATTTACTTATTGGCTTAAAAAAAGGGATAGAAAACATTACACCGAAAATCCAGGCCATCTGGAAAACCATGGCAACCACCTAGCAACACCCTAGTAACTACCAGGGATACCATAGTATATGGCTAGCAGCACCTTAGCAACCAACTGCAAAACCATAGTAAGCACCTGCTAATACTCTAGCAACTACCAGAGATACCATAGCAACCAGCTAGCAACACCTTAGCGACCACTAGCAAAACCATATTTAAGAACGAAGGCATTTGTAAAGCCATGGCAAGGCAACCATTACAGATACTATAGCAACCAGCTGGGAATTGCACGATTATTTTTCACATTTTCTTTCAGAAATGCATCTCAATCAGTGGCAATCAAAAGACAAGGGCTTCCCTTTTTTGAGTCTTGGTTCCTCCCAAGGTTTCTTCTCCCAGTTTATGGAATTTTTCTTCATCTCTGTTACTCTTGCTCAGCAGAGGTTCAGGCCTAGATTCTGTCGCTTGCGACAAGATAAAAGTTTGACTTGAAACAGCATGTGATCACTTTTTCTCTCATGAACACGATTTGAAAAATAAAGTGAATTGTGTAAAAACTACATGTATGCATGTTACATACCATCTGGAACATACAAAGTTATGAACAACGTAAACACGGATGTAAAATGTGGAATGATGGTGTGAAATTCAAGCAGCTGTCATCCACAGAATTACACTGCCATCCTCAAATGACAGCAGCTCATTTTCATTTGCTTGGTTTCAGTCTGGCACTTGATGTGCTTTCAAACCGTTTGAGCATATGGCCGCTGTGAAACACTTTCTAAATGACTAGCTCATCTGTTGTTTGCATTTTCCTAGAAACGCTGATGCTTTGGTTTGTCATGTTCATCCCTGCCAGCCCCATAGTTCAGGAAACATACACTGGTCTGGCTGGTTGGTTTGCCCATTTGTTCCCTTGGCCAGTGAGTCGTCAGCTTTGCTAGCCATGCCACCACTTGGACAGTAAGACAGGCTGGTGTTGGTGATCCAAAAATCTTCCAAAAAATACCCGATAAGCATTTGTTAGCTTGTTTGGTTTCAGTTGAGACACAGAACAATATGGTCCTCCAGGAGCCAAAAGCAGTAACTCTCATTGGTTGCTGAATTTATTTAATGTTATCTTGCTTTCATAAAGACAGGTGGGCTTTGAAAGGCGTATCTTGCTAGCTTGTTGTACACGTGTTGTCATTGGGGTGGCAAAAATAGATCTTGGAGACACTATGGCAATGATGATGAGTTTCACCCACACATTTATCTCACATCTCTCTCCAACCCTCTTACATTGTTGCCATTAGTCACTTGTGGTGTACAAGATGAAGTCCATAATCAACAATGAACTTCCAAAATGGTGTTTTCAGAAGTGATGCTGTAGAAGAACTACTCTTCATTCCATAAAAAACCACTATAGATGGGTCCATGAATGGTTCTCTGACATGTGAGTATGAAGAAGCTTTTAGAAAGTTCATATGCAGACCAATTACCATGTTTTTTTCCCCAACAAATGTGTATTCAACTGGATTTGCACTCTCTGCTAATACATACATTCCTACACAAGTGTAATCTTTTTATTCAGTTCCACTTTAGGCATTTACATTTTCTTTTGTGGGAGGTAATTTCAGTCTGCTCTGCTGGGCTGCTTTGCTCGCGCCCCTCACTTTGTAGCTTTAGCATTTTATTTTAGACTGAAAGTACATAAAAAAGATTAGAACAAAGCCTAACACTTAATTTCCTTTACTGTTAGATGCTAACTGTAAAAAGATGTTCTTTTGCAGTTCTACAGGTAAATCAGTACTGGATGATTTTTTTGGGTGTGATACTTTCTACTCCAGCTGAAGCTTCAAGATTCAAGATTGGTTTATTTGTCACATACATAGTTATACAATTACAACATGTAGTGAAATGTACCCTGATCATTTCTGAGAATTTCTAAATAATAATAAATAATAAAGTTAAAGTTGTAAAGAAATTTGGTGTTTCACGATTGAGAAGGCTTGGAGGCAGGTGCAGGGTAGAAATGAGTCTTTTAATGAGTCTATTAAAGATGTTGGCAATGGTATCCAAGGGACAATCCGAAAAGCATTGTCAGAGTTCAGTCCATATTCAAAATCCACCACAACCAGGAATCTAAGGCTTAGGCTTAGTCATCGATAAATGTGCTAAGGGTCAATACCAAGGAATCTATGAACTATGGAACTGTGAGAGAGCGCTCAGGATACACACTGACAGCATAAGCTTCACACTCTCCTGTGTTTCATGGCATGTTGCGTAGAGCCGGTGATCAGCTCCCTGACAGCCCTCACCTGGAAGGGGAGGGGCTGATCGGAGAGCTAGAACTCCGGCGTATATAAATATATATACACAGTGGGTTCGGAAAGTATTCAGACCCCCTTCAATTTTTCACTCTTTGTCATATTGCAGCCATTTCATAAAATAATTTAAATTAATTTCTTCCCCTCATTAATGTACACACACCCCATATTGACAATTAAAAAAAAAAAAAATTGAAATTTTTGCAGCTTTATTAAAAAAGAAAAACTGAAATATCTCATGGTCCTAAGTATTCAGACCATTTGCTCAGTATTTAGTAGAAGCATCTTTTAAGTTAATACAGCCATGAGTCTTCTTGGGAAAGATGCAACAAGTTATTCACACCTGGTTTTGGGGATCCTCTTGGGGATCATTCCTCTCCAGTTCTGTCAGGTTGGATGGTAAACATTGGTGGACAGCCATTTTTAGGTCTCTCCAGAGATGCTCAATT
>JBBPDA010000041.1:34593011-34625519 GCA_037974385.1 Arnoldichthys spilopterus | reverse complement strand
TGTCCTCTGTTGTGCCTCTTTCAAAATGCAGTCTGAGTTTATCCTATGGCATGAATGGGAAGGACTAATCTGCTAATGACTATTATAGGAGGATACATGTAAAAACAGGCTGTTTTGGGCAATATGGGCAATAAATTGAACATTTTGTAATGTACACAGCATTTCCATTCTCCAACATATACTCTTATTTAAAGATTAGTATGCTTTTATTTTCTCATGATATGGGCCTGTTAAAGGGGCTGCCAACATCTGTTTTTTGGCGTTTGGGATAAAATGCTTCTCAAATTAAATAATAAAAGGTATATTTTAATTTAGGAAACATTTATTCAAATGTTTAATCTTCTGCTGCTTTTGCTGGTAGGTTTCAAGTCAGTAAGAGTTTTATAAGGGGCTCGAATCTGGCAGCATTTTGCTAACTCCGTTATGCAGAATGAAGCAATATTTTATTTTATAAAAGTGACCAAATGACCTGTTTCAAGTGGCACACTTTATGTGGCAAGACAGCGTAGTAGACAGCATAGTATGCTCACAAAAATGTCAATATTAAAAGAAATTAAAGTTAGCTGCTAGACAGCTACCGCAGCCACCCATACCACTTTCATTACACTTGGCTTGCTCTTGCTTTCTTCCAAAGGATTCATGATTTCAAAAGTTTGTTTTTTCGTCTTCCTGAGGACTGCAGACCAAAGCCACTACAGGTGTGATTAATGTTAAGATCATTTATGCCCAGTATGATTCTGGCGAAGCCAAGGTCATGTTTGAAAAATCTATTGGAACAGTTTTAAACTTGCAAAAAGAAGCACCAAATATGATGAACCCACTATACAAAAAGAAGGAGAAATAAGTTGCTTCCCTGGGTCAAAATATCCAAACAATTCTTGTAAAACTGCAGGGTGGTAATCAGATCGGACCACTGTGGGGGAAAAAATAAAAGATTGTCTGAGAACAAATCTGAAAAATTGTCCAAATTCATTAAAGAATATTTCCAAAAACTGAAAAAACAACTAAACAAAAAACAATCTTTGGTGCTACTGCTACTTTTGGTCATAATGATAATACAAAAATCCATTATTATTTGTTTACAAAACTATGGAAATTACACCAAAAGATGTTTCTTCAAGATGTCCAAGTCCTGGAGGGCCAGTATCCGGGAGTGTTTTAGAGGGTCAAATTGTTCTGAACCATGTCCCTCCAGCACTGGAGATACCCACCCCTGCTTTTAATGAGTAAAAACAGATTTTTTCTTTATAAGAAGAAGTTTTTCTTTATAAGATAAGATACCATAAACCTTTATAAGTCCCACAAGTGGAAAATCTGCATTGCTCTGGCAGTACAAAAGGTAAGGGCAGCGAAGAGTGACAAAACAATAGATACTATTTAAAAAACTATACAACACAATAAGATAAAAAAATAAACTTAACAGCTAATACCAAAAATATCAATAAAAAAAGACCTTCATGTATGAAATATTCTATATGAACCTATATATGTTTATAAGTTGCACCTATTTTACACAGAGAAAAACAGAAGAATATTGCACAATGGAGAATATTATAGTAAATGTAATTGTTGAAATACATTCTATAAAACACAAACTATAACATATAACTACAACACATCAAACTTGTGTAAATTCAGCCAGAATGTTTTAGATTTCACTTTTTTTCTGGGATTTTCAGTGCATGATGAAGCCACACGTTGCACAGTCAAAGTCATATTAGCAGATATAGCGCTGCTTTGGCATTAAGTCCAACAGATTAAAACTCAGCCCCAGCAGTGTTGGAAAGCCTTCAGCAGGCAGGGTGGCTCAAACTGTGAGCCACGGCACTCCCGCTGAGTTTTGTGCATGTGATTGTGCTCGATTTCAACACCAAACGCCATGTGCTCTGTTAGCAAGCTCCTCAAACGCAGCACCTCTAGCTGATGACAAGATACAAGCTTTCTGTATTCCGTAGCCCCATGGGGCCACACATAGCTTGTTGCACACCGTGTGTGGAGTTTTTTAATCACTCACACAGGTGCACAAGCGGATCCGCAACACGATGCTGAGGAAGAGCGACAGGCATGGCACAAAGAAGCGACAGGGCATGGAAAGCAAGAGAGGGAGAGTGATGCACACACAGTCAGGTAGTCAGGCCTGCTGAGACAATTACCCCAAATCGTTCCCCTTCCCGTCAAATAAATTAATGTTTTCTTTCAGCTAATTGTAGCTTCCTGTCATGGCAAAATGGGAAATGCCCTCATGGATGGGTTTGCAGAACGAGACACTGTTTTGAGATGTAACTTCATTATTAAAAAGACAATTGCAGGGACGGGAGTGTATTATTATAAACTATATGCTGCAAATGATGGGTGCTAGCAAAGTAAGGGGGGATTTTAAAGCATAGCCAGGTTTTTCTATTACTGGAACATATAATTAGTGATGGTTTGGCAAAGAAACCAATTTGCCCTATTTTGTCCCTAATCCCCAATGCAGCCAATCTGCCAGGACATGTTGCTTTAGTTTTGCCCTGGAGGTACAGGCTAATTTTGCTAACAGATAATGGAAGCCCACCAGGCAGTGGTGGCCTAGTGGTTTGGGCAGTGGTAGTCTAGTGGTTATGGACTTGTCCATGTGATTGGAAAGTTCAAGTCCCAACCCAGGTACCACTGAGGTACCCTTGAGCAAGGTACCATCCGCTACACTGCTCCCTGGGTGCTGCTAATAGCTGCTCATTGCTCCATGTGTGGATGGGTTAAATGCAGAGCCAATATGTTGTAGTGCACTTTGGGCAATGAGGTATGTTTACAGTGACAAATACTCACTTTCAATTCACCACTTACCCAGCCAACATGTCCTTATGGGCCTCATATAGGTTTTATGAAATCATGGCCCCAGGTATATTAAGGGTAATCCCAGGTGGGACCCAGACAAAACCATTTAAAAATGTCCATAGAGAACCCAGCTGAAACCCATACTCTATTTACCTCAAACCTTCAAACCAACCAGAGTTACTATATGACATCAAATGATTATGTGGTTTCTGACACTGCGTGACATACTGATGTCTATAAACAATGGGAAAATGACTTTACAGTGGCTGCAGCTGCTTTTTGGACCACTGTTACAAATGACGTTAGTATTGTGAGTTAATCACAGTTTACATCACAGATTTGCTTTGTATGGTGTATACACTTACTTGTTAGCACATGAGCCACATTGGTAGCTCTGATGTGAAACTAAAGACGTAAACTTCAGGCAACATAATTTTCTACATAACCATATGTAGTTGATCAGTTTGACATGTTTGGAGGTCAATTTTTGCTTCTATAGCTTAGAACTGGAGCTGTAATTCTAACACTGCAACACACACTAGTCACCAAAGTCATTTTTGTAAATAAACTTTGAAAACATTTGAAACTGGTGAACTGGTGGTGCACACTTTAATGACACAATGTGACTTACCGTGAGCTATTAACAAAACTTCACTGCTACAGACATCCATTTTAGACAACACCAGGTGTTCACAAAGTGGTCAGAAGGAAAGTCAGATCTTGTATGTTGAATCCACTGTATTTATGATGGTTGTTGCCACAAAAATGCATTCAACTCCTACTCCTAAAGTGGATTGTGAAAATTATAATAATATCAATAGCTTAAAGTAAACCTTAATTCACACAGAAAAGTCAGCCTCACCAGCCAGATTGGTTTGAGAGTTGTGGGGGCGTGTTAACAGAAATGGTCTGGGTGACTATTGACTTCTAGGGCTCTATTTTGACAATCTGCATTTGGGTGACTATTGACTATTAGGGCTTTATTCTGACATTCAGCATTTGGGTGACTATTGACTTCTAGGGCTTTATTTTGACAGTCTAACACAAAGTTTAAAGTGCAAGGTGCAATTAACATTTTAGGGTGTGTCCAAATCCATTTTGAGTGAGTGATTATTTGTCATTGTGAACACACCACAGCACAGCACACAGTGCACCTCAAGAAAATGTGACCTGTGCATTTAACCCATCCATGGAGGAGCAGTGGGCAACTGATGTGGAGCAGTGCTTGGGGATGGTACCTTGCTCACAGATACCTCAGTGACCCTTGGAATGGTCTGGGATTTAAACCGACACCCATTCCCAAACCGTTACACCACCACTGTCCTGACAGTTAAAAAAATCAGACTTTGCACCTGCACAAGTTGCAAAAAGGTCTTCCTAACTCTCATATTTATTCAGAAGCATGTTTTGGGCTTCCATTCATAAAGCAATCAGAATGGCACATCACCTCACCTTTAAAAGGCAGGGGCGCCTGGGCTATGGCTGACTGCTATTATAATAGCATGTTTACTGGTCGAACCAGATCAGTTTTCAGCAAGGAACAGAAACTACTCATGTGCATATTGAAAATGCACAAGCACATTATTCACTGGAGCAGCATTGTTCCACATAAGCCTTTTGGATGCCAATAGTGCACTTTGAGTCCATATCTGTGTCCATAACGAGCGTCATGTATCCGCACACTACTACAACACACTGCTTAAATATGGTTTAATAGTACATCACTGACTTTACACATGGTTTTTCTTGGTCTAAAGTACAATGTCATTTCACTGCCTTAAAACAGCAATGTGCTAACAATGCGCCCTGCCTTGCCTCAAAAACACCACTCATGTAAGTGGGAAATGTACAAAATCATTTGTTATTTTGAAAACATGTCCAGGACCCACACCTTTTGTGTTGCACCTTGGACCTGGAGGAACGTTGTTTCGTTTTTACCATGTACTGTGTATACTGTGAAAATGACAATAAACCTAATACTACTACTACTACTATGTCTGCATGGTGTGAAACAGAGGAATGCACCAGTATGAAACTCACAAATTCACTTTTCCTACACTTTCTGCTGGTGCAAAATAGGGCCTTAGCTTAGCTTCATAGTTCTCATTCTACACTAATAAAGCAAAATTTGGACTCCAGTCATGTTTTGGCTGATGGACCATATCTGGAGTAAGTGGAAACCCATGTCAGTTTGATGTTTTGTCAAACCGCCAAACTGCCTAAAACAACGCATCACCACTAAAATATTTCAGCTTAAACTGAAAAAATGGTTTGAGTGACATGCAGCATATGTGCATGTGAATCACAGGTGGCTTTAGAGGTTGTAGCCCCTCACTCAGACATGACAATAAATGCAAAGAAAGGCTTGTTTACGTGCAACGAAACCACAGAGCTTCGGCTTTGTTTCTGTGCCTCTTCCCCTGTTGTCACTTTGTGTCCTTTCTGGCTTTATTTGTCGTGCCTACAGTAACATGGTGAGAAATCTGAGCGCACAGCGCGTGCCTGTCCTCAGCAGGGGGAGGAAGGGGGGGTCCATGTTCTCTCTGATTCATCCCCTCTCTAATTGGCCACAGTTTGCGCGCTGTGTTTCTCAGGGCTAATAATGCGAGACACATAGCAGCACAGCTTAAATCTGATTTGTGGACCCAGGCCGAGTGTGTGTGTGTGTGGTGTGAGAACAATAAGGGACAAGGGACCTGCTGAGAGGGAGGGAGCTGAAAAATGAGCTGGGAATCTGAAAGGCAAAATGAAATGAGGGAGAAAAATTGCAAACGGACCCTCAATAAGAGATTTAAAATGGGAGACATTGGGGTATAAAACAGAAGCATAGATTTTTTTCTTTCACCATGCTAGTTTGGCTTTAATGACCTTTCCATGTCAATTTCAACATCTTCCCAAAGCTTTACAACTCGCAAACACTTCACAAAGACTTTTCTCACAGTACATTTGAAAATGCTAGCTTCATGTTTAAGTAGTGTGAATATCTGAAGGTGATATGACCAACAGAAATGACATAGAATGGCAGTCTCATTACATTAACATACTTTAAAGTTAAAGACATTTTCCACTTCCATATAGTTACTGTTTTAAAGATAAGAGGGTTTCTGCTACAATTTATCTGACATTCTTATGCATACAGTGGAAGCCCAACTGCAATATGAAGTGCCCACAGAATGTCTTGACCTAAAAGATGAGAACCTTATCAATAGCTTGATGTAATTTACTAAAAATGTGTGGACAGAAAGTGCTGTTTTTTGTGATAACCACAGAACATAATCAAATTAATTAGTTAATTATGGGCTTCTTGCTATGCACGCTGAGGGAATTTTCAGACATTTTTGATCAGTTTGGCTCCTGTTGTATTACTTTTCTCCACATTAACTGCATGATTTAAGGTTTATGTCCTGGGGTTTGAGATTTGGGTATTAGTGAGTTTACAATAATGCTTGTTCTTCTACATACTGTACATCCTCATTCTCACACACAGCATTTGCAACTCTGTTTGCATCTGTTCTCATCCTCAAACCAACGACAGCACTGACTAACTGACTAATTGTTAACTAAATCCTTACACCGGCTTCTCTGGAATGCAAACTGCCAGCTAAAGTCATAACTAAGCAGCATCTGGATCATTTAGCTAACTGATCCCGTCATGCTGGCTGGATATGGGAAGTCGCTCTTTTGTCATAATAGCAAATGTATTCTCATTAAGCATAAGGATAAGCAGCAGTGATCATGGTCTACATAGTTTTTTTGAACATAGTCCTGGCCAACTCAGTCTGTAGGTGTATCTCCCCTTATCACACAATGCCACCAAGCTGGGAGGGCGAGGGCGAACACATGCAAGGCACATGAAGCACCAACGCATCTTTTCAAACTGTCACTAACGCAACTGACAATTCTTTTACATCAGCTGACAGACACCTGATGGGAGGGGAAGGAAAGTAATTTATGTTCTTTTGTACTAGCCATGGATGGCTGTGGCTTTGACAGGGATCAGATCAAGACAATCTCTTTGAACTTGTTTGTTCTTCATTTTTACTTTGAATTTCTTCATTAATGACGCTTATGCTTGACAGCTCTGTAGGTTGCTTTTGTTTGAGGTTGAACCTGTTTGTGCATGTGTAACTGTTGATGGGTATTTTTCACAGGGCAGGTTTGGGACTTATAACCCAAAAATCCCAAACCTATTCAGAATTCTGTGTGTAAAAACATTCGGTTATTTCACAAAGCTAATACGTTTTTGTTACACATGAACACTTAAAGTCTGAATGTGCCATACATGAAGTACCATTGACCAGCAGTGTATGACTTTGTTTAAACTGAGGGTTGAAATCACTCTTCCTGTGATTAAAAATGATTTCTTCAGTGATTTCTGTTGATCTGTTATGTCACAATGAAAAAAAAAAGGAATAATGTTTCAAATCCAATCTATGGACCTACCAGACAGTCCACATTTCTGCTTCTCCAGGGGTGCTTGACCAACAATGGTCATTCCAATCTGCAAAGTCACAAAGGAACCAAAGGTAGCTTCTAAGCAACTAAAGTCCCTTCTCACATCAGCTACTGTTAACGTTCATGAGTCTTCCATGAGAAAAAAATGAACAATTGTATGCTTGGCATGGTTGCATAGAGAAAGTCACTGTTCTGTAAAAAAAAACATTTCTGCCCATCTATAGTTTGCTAAAGATCAGACAGGCAAGTAAGAAAGCTCCAAAAAATGAATGAGACCATAATAGAACTTTTCAGTCTAAAAGAGAGAATTTGGAGAAAAGAAAGCATAAAATTTTGTGAAACATGGTGGTAACAGTATTGTTTTTTTTAGCTTGTTTTGCTGCATTTGCTGCCAGGACAGACTGCCATCATTGATGGAACAATAAGTTATTATTTTATTATACCAGTGAAACCTAAAGGAAAATGTCAAGACATCTGTCCATGAACTGAATCTCATGAGACAATGGGTCATGTAGCAAGAAAACAACCCTAAACACACAAGTAATTCTACGAAAGAATGGTTAAAAAAAATAAGATTAATGTTTTAGAATGGCCAAGTAAAAGTCATGAATGTCCCAAAAAGAATTCCTTGGTAATGTTTGTTCCAAGAATCACAACATTTGATGAAGAGATCTTTTAAGTCTTTTAAGACCAGGTTAAAACAATGACATATGTTTATATAAATAATAAATAAAGTGAACAATCATTTGTTCTGTGGTACCTTTAGCTCTTACCTTCAGAATGAACTCATTAATAAATGTCATTCATTTTTGATTAAAATTTGTTCTCGTCCATGTTGTCACCTTGCACAAGTGATAAACAGGAGACAAACAACCACTCACACACATTTATGGGCAATTTAGCGTATCCAATTTATTTATTGCAAGCCTTTAAACAGTGGGAGGCAATCAGAGCACCAGGAAGAAACCCATGCAAACTCCACATAGAATATCACAGACCCAGGGATCAAACCCAGAACCTTCTTGCTGTAAGGCGACGGCGCTAATCACTGCATCACCATGCAGCCCTGTAATAAAAATAAAAATGCAAAGTCCACCATAAAATTAACACATGCAGGTCTTTGCTAACCTTCACTTACAGTACCTATATATTTATTATCTTGAAATCTTGGGGGTACAGCCCCTCAGTACATTGAGTACAGTACAGTTCTTGTATCCCTCATTCCTATTAAAGCTTTTTCCAAGAACCGCATGCACAAGCCAAGGACCATTCAAGAGTGTCAAACAAAAATGTGTTAAAGAGATATGTGGACTATACTGGCATCCCCGAGAAATGGACTGGGAAGTGTTGGCCTAGGTTTTTTTGGCAGCAGGGGACACGTGTTGGAGCTTGATTCATCGCGCCTACATGCAGTGATCAAATCCTGCATGGCTCTGAGATCGTGGACATGCTTCGCAAACAACATCTCAGTCTGGCTCGTAACTTCTCCAAGTCGAGGAGTCTTGTCAACAACAGAAGAGGCATATGTTACAGCAGACTGGTACCCAGGATACACTGTGCCGCTGACTGCTGATTGATTGACAGTGTGGGATCCTGTGCAGGGGTCATGGTGCATGTTGTGAATGATTAAACCTCTTTTTTATACGAGTGGATCTGCTCTGCTCCCAAGGCCACCGTTTGTAATACCATCTTAATAAGCAGCTCCTTCTCGCAGCAATCAATCTCACTAAAGGCCACGCCATGTAGGAGAAGCATTATAGTTGAAAACATAGGAGCTCTCCTGGCTCTGCAGGAGTGAAGAATATGATCAATACTCTCTCTCTTCGTCTAAATTCTCACAGGTCAATGGTGTGTTAAATATCAGAGAGGAAGCCCTCGCTCCACTAATGGCAGGTATTGCGACTCCAGCGCTGAAGTCGATTAGGGAAACAAAAGTGGCTCCAAAATGGCGCTTCTGTCGCCATCGATTCACTCAGCACATGAACACCACTGCGCCTTCTCTGGCTGCACTCGCCTCTGCATTTCTCTCTCAGTGTGTTATGTGTATGTGTGTGTTCGTGTGTATGTGTATGTGTGAGCCTGCACAGCAGGGAGAACAAGCAAAATACAGAATATCACATTTCACCAGCAGATGCCTCCCCTACACGAGGCTGATGCACAATTTGCCACAAAAGCAAATTGCAAAATAAATTACCTGCTCGGCTTCATCACACTGTTTCTCCAGAGTTTTTACCATGTGGCCTTTAGAAAAAGGAAATAGCTGTCAGTGGAGATCATAACACATGTAAATGCTCAAAGAGCTTCTTCTCGTTACAACGAGAACTGCCGTTAATTTCCAGCTTGAACAGTTGCACTTAGAGACTCGCGCGTTGAGGCAGTCGATCTAGCTGGGAGGGAGCAGAGCAATAATGGGCATATGCTAGGCATGAAGTGTTATACCTACTCTAATGGCCTACTGTGTGTACAGGCTTTCACCAGTAGCAACAGTTCTCTCATATGGCAGTCAATCAGTGAGATAGAGAGAGAGAGAGAGAGAGAGAGAGAGAGGGAGAGAGAGTGAGAGATGGGTACATGCTGGAGATTGGCCCTCTAACAGAGGCTTCATCAGAGAGAATGGCTTGATTTCAGACTTGAAATGCACTATAAATGTGTCTATTCCTCGACTTTATCTTTAAATCCAGTCACATTTCCCTTAATGCTTCTTCCCTCCATGTTTGATGTAAGCCAAAATTACACCAACGACAACTCATAGTTTGTGTTTTACACATGCATACACTCACACACATATATATAAACACGATTCATGATATCAGATTATTTGGAGGACAAAATTCTTGTTTTTCTGTAACTGGTATTTTCCTGCTCTAGGTGAAACCCCTCTTTTTGAATAACTTCCCCTCTCTAATGTTAACACCACTGACAGATGAAGTGAATAACACTGACTATCTAGTTATTTCATTACAATAGCACCTGTCTGGGGGGGGGGGTATATATTTTGCAGCAAGTAAACAGTCAGTTCTTGAAGTTGATGTGCTGGAAGCAGGAAAAATGGACGAGCAAAAGGATCTGAGCCACTTTGGGCATTACTGAGATAGTTAGATGACTGACTGACCATCAGGTGTTGTGGAGTGTTCCAGGTGCCCACTGCTGGAACCAGCTCCTCATGAAGATCAGATCTGCTCCAACTGATGCCAGTTTCAAAAAGAAACTAAAAACTGTCTTATTTTCTATGGCCTTTTAGATAAAATAGATAAAAATTCTATTTGATCTATTTATTTAACCTGAGTAGCTGCATCACTGTCTGGTTTGGAAATTGCACAATAATGGAACGCAAGGCCCTGCAGCGGTCACTGTGAGGTCACTGAGAAGATCATCGGGGTCTCTCCCCTCCCCCAACTCACCCCTCACACAAACTGTTCTCCCTCCTGCCGTCTGGAAGAGGTACTGAAGCATTCGAGCCTTCACTACTAAAATGTGCAATAGTTTCATCCCCCAGGCAATAAGACTCTTTAACACTCAGGGACTGTCAACACACACACACACACACACACAGACACACACTTAACTAGTCCTTTGCTTATATTTATTTACTAATATTGAACTTACTGCTATACTCTTCCTGCCCCATGTGTCATTGTTTACAATCACATTGAACGACCTCTGTGTATGTTAATGTGCTATATTGCTGTATTTTTGCACAACCTACTACTTGCACCTGGTAGTCCCATAACTGCACTGGTCTTTGTTTGTACCTGTCTGTCTCTGCACTGTCTTTGCACTGCCCTGCAATGTTTGCACATATTTGACACAATGCACTTTATGTTGTTAGTTGTGTAGTGTTTGTGGTCCTGTTTTTCATGTAGCACCATGGTCCTGGAGAAACGTTGTTTCGTTTCACCGTGTACTGTGTGAACTGTATATGGTTGTAATGACAATTAAAGCCAACTTGACATGACTTAAAAAAATGTGATGTGATCTCTTGGCAGGCATTTGAGTATAGAAGTATAGAAAGACAGAAGCTAAAGATGTAAATAAAAATGCTAAGCTTCAAATTATGGTAAGTTATGGTAAGGCAAGTTCATTTATATAGCACATTAACTTACAAAGAGGTCATTCAATGTACTTTACAGCGATAGGCATTAAAAGAATAAAATCTTTAAAAAGGTAAATAAGCATATAAAAGTCAAATATAAAAACAAATAAAAATAAATAAATAAATAGATGAAATAGAATTTAAATTAAAGGCCATAGAAAATAAGGCAGTTTTTAGTTTCTTTTTGAAGTTGGCAACAGTTGGAGCAGATCTGATCTTTATGGGGAGCTGGTTCCAGCAGTGGGCAGCGTAATGACTAAAAGCCATTTCACCCTGTTTGCTTACAACCCTCCACATCACTAGCTGAGCATCTCCTGCTAATCTAAGAGCTCATGCAGGCTGTTATTCATGAAACATTTCTAATAAATATTTGGGGCCCAAACCATTAGGTGACTTATAGACAGGTTTGAGAAAGCATTGATCTGGTTTCAAACTACTTTCTCAATAATTTTGCCAATGAAAGGGAGTTTGAGATAAGCCTATAGTTGTTGAGTACAGAGGCATCCAGGCTTTTCTTTTTTAGGAGAGGTTTAACAGCTGCTGTTTTTAGTGCTGTAGGGAACATGCCTGATGGAAGTGAGCTGTTCACAATTTGTAGCATTTGAGCTGCAATACAACTGAAAACACTTTTGAAAAAGGTTATGGAGATGTACTAGGGCAGTAAAACATATAATTGTGTATTTTCAGGATAATATTTAGCGTGTATTCGATGATCAGAACTTAATTTCATGGCATGTATTTAGTTACATATATTAAAGTTAAGGAACTAAGCCACCGTCTAGACATGTGATTTTTATTTTCTCAGGTTTAATGAGTAATGCATTCTTCCACAATCTTTAATCCACATCCTACACTTGTTCTCATTTCTTTGGCTTAGGAAATGAATAAAATGTCACTCCTCTCTTCAGACTCTTGCATATTAGCATATTTATAAGTTTCCCACACTTAAAGCTTATCAGACATGTCCATGTGCATTTAGTCACAGTTTGATTGGTCAAACTGTTTCTAAGGACAAGTTTTAGCGAAGGACTGGGAGGGGTCAGGGGTGTACTTATTGACTGCTAACACATTCCTTAACCAATCAGTGAACATTCTCACAGAGAACATCACAGGCACACTGATTAAAAAACAGGTCTTTGTTAGTTCAGTTCCCATTTAGGAACTGTATAGACTGGGCAGCATTACATTTAAAACTGTAAATATTACATTAAACTTTTTTATTTGAAAAAAAAGGTGATTCCTTTTTCCGTAATATGGGCGTTTTTCAGTTAAAAAAGTAAAGAAATTTTATAGACGATGTACTGACCATTTTTACTTTAATTCTAACAATCTAATAACCTTATAATCACTTTAATCGCTGTAAAACCTGGTTTTTATTGCAGTGCTTAAACTGAAGACTCACTATTAGTCATTTTAATGATGCTGAAGCCATAACAGCAGGATCAATGATTGACCAACTGCAGCCTCTTGTCAGTTATCATTATTAAAATTCCCTCCTGGGCACTTAATCACTGTCCTAATTGGATCACAGAGCAAGTCTTTTAAAGGCAGTGAAATACCAGAGATGTCTTACAGCCCCGTGTTCCCACCTGTATTCTGAGAAAACTTGCTTAGAATTTGTTAGCGGTTCCAGTGTCTACCCACTCTCAGGCTGCCATAGCTGAGAGTAGTCTCTGTTTATTTAACCCTCTAACCTTTAAGGGGCTCTATGTGGCCTACACTGCAGTTCCCCACTTACGCATTACATTAATGGATTATATAAGATTTTTGAATGATTCATAGCTGCTGAATGATCTTGAGATCTGAACTGAATTTTATGTCCAAGGGCTTTTTTATCAGGTCATCATGTAGATCACTGTAGGCTTACAGAAAAACCTACTATCATTACCCTGTTTTAAAATACCAGCCTCAGATTCCTGACAGCTGCATCACTATCACTTGCCCAAGCTAAACACTGCTGTTAAAATATGGAGAAGGGCAAGAGCTTTGTGAATACAGTCCATCAGTCCGTTTCTCCTCCCCCGACAAATACTGGCAGAGATGCTGGGAGCTGAGATTCATCAATGTCAGGTAGTGTTTTAGACTGACCCAAAGTTCAGTCCAGAATTACTGTCTAAAGAATGGAAGTGATAGGTTATGATGGGGACTAGCTTTCCTGGAAAACTAGGACATTATATTATGTGAGAAAACCTGTAAAGAAACTACCCACTTGACCTCTGTGCAGTAAATGATGTTAGGAAACAAATGACTTGATGGCATATACAAAAGACTTGATTTTGCCCTCTATACACTTTTCCCCTGAATTGGCATTGTGTTTGGTGATGTGAGGCTTGGTTGCAGTGGCTTGGCCATAGAAACCCATTTCATGAAGCTACTGGTGCACAGTTTTTGTGCTGAGGTTAATGCCAGATGAAGATTGGAACTTTGCAGTTACTGAGTCAACAGAGCAGATGTGTCTATGCACTATGCTCATCAGCAATTGGCGACCCCACTCTGTTACTATGTGGTCTGCCTACATGGCTTAATTTCTATGTCCACATTGCAATAATACCACTTACTGTTGACCATAGAATATCTAGCAGGTAAAAATGTTCACTGACTTAATGTAAAAGTGACATCCTACGACAGTGCCACGATTGAATTCACTGAGCTATTCAGAAGGACCCATTCTTTCACAAAGGTTGATAAATTTGACAGCATGACTAGGGGCTTGATTTTATACACATGTGGCAATGGGTGTGGTGTAAAGACTTGATTTCAATTATTATGAGGTGTGTCCCAATACTTTTGTCAGTGTCATACATCTGTGCAAGACAATAAGTAAGTAGTAAGATTGTAAGATACTCTAACACCAACTACTCAAATTGTAAGCTACTACAGCCAGCACAACTACTGCAGACGGCTCATGACTGGCACTGACTTTTGTTGGGACAAGTTCAGTTCTTAGCCATACCACAGCCTGGCCAGAAGTCCAAGACATTATAATTGGCCTTGCCCTCTTTGGGTGGGTAGGATGGCCCATTACCCAGTCTGTTAGCTGACGTAACAAAATTGGCAGCTACATTTTCTCCAAGCATGCTGAGCTGTTCAGTGATGCATATCGGTGTCTTGTATCTGCACAGAAACAAGTC
Organism: Arnoldichthys spilopterus; assembly: GCA_037974385.1. NCBI lineage: Eukaryota > Metazoa > Chordata > Actinopteri > Characiformes > Lepidarchidae > Arnoldichthys > Arnoldichthys spilopterus. The sequence continues at coordinate 34,611,026 of JBBPDA010000041.1, read as the reverse complement.
TTCACTCTACTTGCTTGGCAGAAGGGTGTGATTGGAGGAAACTTTGAACTTTGAAGCCTTGAACACACTACATGACTTTCAAAGTCATTACAAACTACAACTTCAAAATCAGGAATGTTGAAGTTGTTGTGGTTTGCAGATTACATGACCAATCTTGACTGACGTGGGCACTGGTGGCCTAGTGGTTAGGACATTGTCTTTGGGACCCGAAGGTCGCAGGTTCAAGAAGAAAAATAAAAGAACATGAGAAGAGTATGAACTCCTCCCCATTATTCCCACTACAATATTTGGACTCGCCAACAGGTCCAGATGCAGTATTTTACCTGCTTAGTATAGTGATAGTGATCAAGAGCCAATTTGAGAACTCTGAGCAAGTGCTGATTTACCTCTGATCAGGGGCTTTTTTTTCTTTCTTTTTTTACAGATTTCTAAAAATTGTTAACAAGGGATCTTAGCTTTAATCATCAGGTGGGAAAAAAGAATGGGTGAACATATGTTGGCAATTTGCTAGTCTGGTGATGTCAATTCAATGCACAGTTGTGTTTTCTTGTGTTGGTATTTCAATAATCATATTTTGTCCACATGATTTTTGAACACTTCATTTACCACTGGATGTGACAGCGACAGTTTTGGAGAACCCCGTTCATTTTTCCTATAGAGAAGAAAGGCTTAAACCTGGAAGTCCTTATATGGACTTCCAGGTCCATACTACACAATGGCAGCACCACTTCAGAGGTCTATTCTGGTGTTCTAGGCGAACTGGCCACCATCCTGAACTACATTTTTTCACTGAATGAAATTTTCAGCCTAATTAGATCTTTCATTCCATTCCAGCAGTAATGGCATATAATGACATCGCTCAGTGCACTTCAGAATGTGGAGTATGGGCCTGTGCCCCAGGTTCAGGAGGAAGGAAAGCTCCAGGTTTCTTCCAGTATAAGAGTATAATGAGCTACTACAGAGCTCCAGGCTTTCCCTCAACAGGGTAGAACTACCATCAATCACACTGAGCCTGGCCCAGGTTCTGATCTCAGCAGTCAGGCTTAGCACTGTACCTCACTGGCCTCCTCTCTTGTCCTGTGCTGCACAGTAAGATCCTCGTGCTCCCGCTGTGCCGTCAGATGGCGGGAAGAACGCGCTTTTATGGTTGCCATTGGCAACAGAAGTGGCTCTGCTGCCCAGCTTAGACAAAAAAGCGGAAAAAAAGCAATACGAGCTTGTGTTTAAACATGAAACCTAAATCAGATTTTGTGTGTTTACAAGCAGAGAGGAGGTTAAAGTGAGATCTACTGCAAACAGAGCTCCATACAGCAGTCCATCTCCCCCCGATGCTATTTATAGCTTTATTACCCTTATAAACGTCTAAGAGAACAGGTAAAGCACTGTCAATGATTAAAAACCTGATTTACACAGCTTCTCTCCTCTCTCTCTCTCCCTCTCTCGCTCTACTCTCTCTCTCCCTCTCTCTCTTCGTCTCTCTCACCCTCTGTACTCTCTCTCCTCTCTCTATCTCTCCCTCCCATTCTCTCTATCCCTCTCTTTCTCTCTACACTCTCACTCCCTCTCTTTTTCTCTTTCTCTCCCTCTCCCCCCTCTCTCTACACTCTCACTCCCTCTCTCTTTCCTCTCTCTATCTCTCCCTCCCATTCTCTCTCCCTCTTTTTCTCTACACTTTCACTCTCTCTGCTCTCTCTCCCGCCCTCTTTCCCTCTCACTGCCTTTCTCTCTCCCTCTCTTCGTCTATCTCACACTCTGTAATCTCTTTCCCCTCTCTATCTCTATCTCCTTCTCTCTCCCTGCCACCCCCCTTACACTCTCACTCCCCCCAGTCTCTACTCTCTATCTCTCACTCTCTCTCTCCCTCTCACTCCCTCTCTCTCTACTATCTCTTCCTCTACTTTCTCTCCCTCGCTGTACTCTCTCCTCTCTCTCTCTCTCTTTCTCTCTGTCGTTACTCTCTTCCTCTCTTTCTAATCTCTTTATCTCTCTTTCTCTCTCTACTCTCTCCCTCTCTCTATTTCTCCCTCTCACTCCCTCTCTCTGTCTCTCTTTTTCCCTCTTTTCTCTCTGTGTCTCTCTCTCCCTCTCTCTCTCTACCCTGTCTTTACTCTCTATATATCTCTCTATTTCTAATCTCTTTATCTCTCTTTCTTTTTCTCTCTCTTACTCTATCTCTCTTTCTCCGTCAGGGGAAGATGTTAATTGGCCTTGTCTTTTAAATTTGTCTTCCAGTTTTGACTGTTTAATTTAAATTTTGCACATTTTTTATTTCATATAAGAGCTGCAACAGATGTATTTTAATGGAAAGTAAAACAAAACAGTTCACAGTTGCATTAATCTCCCTCTCTATCCCTCTCATCCTCTATCTTTCTCTCTCTCTCTCTCTTTGTCCTCCTCCCATCTCATATCCCCTGCTGTCAGTCACCAGACCTGCTGTTCACAGTTTGGCTTGCAGGTTCACAGTGATGGAGAGCCCCCATACTGCAGAGGTGCCAAATTCCAGCCTGGAAGGACACTGTCTAGCACAGTTTAGTGATTTATCTGCTTAGACACACCTGGTTCAACTCACCTGTTAATTGCCACATTTAGTGAGCATGTTTGAGGAGGCAAATTACCAAAACTGTGCTGGCACTCCTGGATCGTAACTGGGCTACCCTGACATATTGCATTCAACATGAGCCTAAATTAAAAAACAAGCAAGCTTTTTTTAAGCACAGAAACCTTCAACATACACTGTGCATGATTGTAATGTAACACCAACCACACAGTTTGTGGCTATATGGTTTTATAAATGTAAGCATGTGGGATTTTAACCTGCGCTTCATTTATTCTGCAGCCTACTTTAATGGCTGGATTACAGTGCCCTCTGCTGTACACTACAGAAATGACATGCTGGTGTTTAATTACAGCAGCTTGTCTCCAATTAGTGAGGGGCTATTCACTCCTGTTAGCAATTATCCTGACGTTTAATAGATACCAATAATGCAATGAAAGCACGACAGTTCGCTATTTTGGCAGTAAACCTCTTCTACTTCTACTAGGTTTAATTCTTTCACCAAAATTGTTTTTTCAACAGGAAATGCTGATAGAGCCACTTAGCATAACAAATAGGCGTGCATCTGTTAGCTTAGCCTATATCAAAAATAAAGAAATATACCCTGTTCTTTACTATGAAATTTTTTGTGGCACTAAATACTTTTTAAATAAGTTAAAAAAGAAAAAGAAAAAAAACGTTTTCTGTTATTTTAGTGAAGGTGAACAACATTGATGGTTTTGTAGTAGTTCGAAAAATTAGTAGCTTGAAATATCAAGTGGTAGCCAGCAGCAAAGAGGTACCCAGCGTGGTCCAGGCCCTAAAGTGTTATCAAATTAACAACTTTTCAGATGACTTTTTTCTTTTTTTTTCAAAAACAACTTCTCGATGTGTGAGTCATTCCAGGTTCTTTGGGTTATGCGTGCACACCACTTGTTTTAGTCATACAGACATCCCAACCTGCAAAAAGTCATTTTGGGGAGGCCACCCCCTGCTTGCTCTATTTTCCGGAATATTTTATTCAATTTGCAGGCATCAGAGAGACTTGGGATGTCTGGTCATCAGAACTGTGAAAGCTAATGCCTTGTTCACAATTCTGAAAGTGGTTGTACTCTCGCTGTACTCTTCACACTACCACTAATGTAGTTGACTAGCTTAGTTACATAAGTGTGTACAGTGCTTTAAGGGTATGTAAACTGGGTGGTATGAGCAGGTTAATGTCTACTGATGCGTACAGTACATCCCATAGAAACAAGCAAATATTTTAGCCTCTTTATTACAGTGCCTGTAGATGCTTATAGGTGATATTCAACAACAAATGACACAAACATTTTGTAGTCATTTTCATAATTTTAATAAATAAAAAAAAGCATATCAGTCACATGGAAAAAGTCAATGTGAAAAAGCTTTTCAAGAGGAGAACTGAATGCTGTTTACAAGTGCCTACAGTAATCAAATGCATTGTTGATAAGATTTGCTGCCTGCCACTCATCTTCTCAGGAGGGCAAAGTGCAAAGATTGTTGCTGGCCAAGGGCTATAAAGTACACACATAAAGAAGATAGGTAGTTTCCAGACCAACCATTACACTTTGTTAAGAAAATACTTCAAAATACAATTTAAACAAGGAAATAAACACTGAATCATTTATACATTTTATTGCAGTATGCTTGAACTTTTATCGAGTGATGGGGTGGGGTAACTGGCATGGCAAATCAGAAGTGGGTCATACTTTGAACCCAATGTGTGTCCTGCATCATAGTAATAAAAGACAAGCTCTCAATCTCGCTTAATTATAGCTTAACCACAAAACACATGTTTCAGTTCATGCATTAGCAGATAAGACTTAAACATTAGTTGCTATTGTAAAATTATTAACAGAGGTGCAGGGGCATTACTAGTCTCAATATACATATCTCTATAAAATGTTGCTTTGCCTCACTCTACTCACTTGAAAACATAGATGGAAATTTTTCAGTTTTAACCCTGACTACTGAGCTACATGATATAAAAAAATATAAAGTCATAAAAATATAAATATAATATAAAGTGATATAAAATGATGTTATTCTGTGTGCTAAAATTCTGTCAGATAAGGAGACAGATGAGTCTGACGCAAGACAGATGTACTGACACATTAGCTCATGATTTAACTCAGTCTATGATACTGGCTTTGCAATTCAGTATTGTTATAATATTTAGAATAAAAATGTAAGTAAAATGACAACCATAATTGTGTTGTTGTACATACTACTAATGACACTAGAGCTGGCCAAAGTAACCTATTGGATATTGCAAATTTCTGCAAGTGTTTTAATAGCAGTGTATATGCAGGTCCTGTGGATTACTGTGCTGTTTGGGCAGTAGTGGCCTAGTGGTTAGGACATTGCCCTTGGGACCTGAAAGTCGCAGGTTCAAGTCCCGGCTCGTGCGCCACTGAGGTACCCTTGAGCAAGCTACCGTCCCTCTACATGGGTGATGTTGGTAGCTGCCTGCTGCTGCCTGCATGTGTGATGGGTGCTTGAGTGTGTTCACAAAGACAAATAGTCACTTTCACTGTTGCACTTGTCAATAAAATCCCTAGAGTAAATACCCTGTGTTCAGAATTGATTGTGTTCATTTTTATAAATTGACCCTTTTTAAGCACCAGAGAAAGCAGAGCGTTTATGAAGAAATGCTTAGCTTAAGTGGTGTTACACTCACATTGTGTTATTCTTAGAATAGAAGCATCTGTGACAGAACTGTCACAGATGAAAACTAATACACACATACTGACAAATTTGCTAAAATGTGCACATGTACCTGTATTGCACAGGAGGTTGAGCTGGGAGGCAGGAGGAGTCTAACATTAGTGTTTTTCCACTAATTTCATTACACTGGAAATCAAGAACTAAGTTCATCGTTATGCTGCAGATCTCAACATGGTGATCCTAATTGTGCAAGACACCAAATAGGTTAAAAGGACCTTTATCTTACAGCAACTAGTTTCAAAAAACAGCAAAGTATTAAAGGTTATAAAATATATATTTTAAATAAATAAATTCATGCACAAAAATAACTAAAAAATAAATACAAAAAGAAATAAAAAAAGAACATAAATACAAAAATACAAAAGTTTATCACCTGGAAAGGTGATGTATGTCTGATTAACAATACTCTTTTTATTACAGTTTATATTATATATTGTTTATATTATTTTATTGTTTTGTTTTTATTCTTTTATTTTATTTATTATTGTTTACTGTTGTGTTTTAATTGAATCTACTTACAGATAAATAAATAAAAACAGAATAAAACAAAAAAATGCCAGGTTTACTGGACATAACCAGCATTAATGGATAGATTAACTTTGTTAATGAATGCTTAAGTATCATCAGATACCATCATATCTTTGGAAAATGTCATATTTGTAATTTTATCAGTTATGCCCAGCATCATATATTACTTTAAATTACTAGATGTACGCCCTCTAGTGGTCAATAATTACTATGTCGCCTGTCATATAAACTGTGGCCAGTAGGTGTCAGGAGAGATCTGTAACTAATGGCTCACTGTTGTATCTCAGCGTATTCACTGGACAAAGTAATGCTTTGGTAAAGCTTGACCTAAATTGTTTCTTTACTAATGTAAAACTTGCTAATGCCAAGAGGTTTTTCTCGATGGGAAAATAATGAATGTGCTTGGTTTTGATGTTTTCTCGAAAATCGTTAGCGGTAAACATTTTAAACGTGGTGTATTTTGGGTCATGTTCAAATATGAATTAATTCTACAGATGAGATAACAGTTCTGTGTACTGAACAGATTATATAGCACTGGCACCCTCACGACAATACCCCATTCAGTGTATACCTGCAAGCTTTGTCAAGTGTAGTTGTCAGTGACTTTGTAGCAGCCCACTGTTTGAGTAGCTGGTGTTATGTAATAGTGCTGAAGTGTAGTATTACATTTACCTTCATGCAATGTCAGTTCAGTCCGCAGGAGGATCAGCTTGCTAAAAGCACATATAAATTGATCAACCATAACATTAAAACCACTGACGGGTGAAGTGCTTTCTCATTATCACATTACAGTGGGACCTGTCAAGGAGTGGGATATATTAGGCAGCAGGTAAATAGTCAGTTCTTTAAGTTGATGTGTTGGAAACAGGACAAATGAGCAAGCGTAAGGATCTGAACTACTTTGACCTGCAGAGGTGAGTACCTACTAGAGCTGCACAATCTGGACAAAATATTGGTATTGCCATTACACTGGTAAATGTTGTGATGCCTTTAACATATCCAAGTGTCCATATCATCACTTTTCTGGGTTCCAAAAGATGTATGTAAATGCAAAGTTTCAGATTTTCAAAATGTATTTTATTCTAACATTTTCTGATGTGCCAAAACCAAAAGTCCCCTTTAAAAGAGAATTAAACAGGCTGTTTTTGTTACTGTGCCTTTAAGAGAGATGTATGTAAGTAAGCTCTGTTCTGATTGGTTGCCCTTTTTTGCAGCTTATATGAAAGGCAGCATTACAGCATTTCAGAATAAGCAATCTTTTGAATAAGCTGCAATACAGGGCGACCAATCAGAACTGAGATTATTAAAATACGTCTCTCTTTAATGCACAGTAACAAAAACAGCCTGTTTAGATCTAAAGAATAAATGGAGGTTGGGAAATAATTGTCTAAATGAAACAGAAGGAAACTGTAAAGTATGAACTCTTTAAAAACACAATGGCCAATCAGGATCTGTAATGATACATTTGATTTTCCTGGATTACATGAACACCTCGAATCATCAAAAGACCCAGTAATGCTCTCCTAGAGCTGTGATTGATTAGAGGATCATATGCATATTGCAGCCTCCTGTGATATCAGTACTGCAGAAACCAACCGTGTGATATTGTACAGACAAAATATTGTGCAACCTTAGTACCTTCCATAAGATAGTCCAAGGAGGGACAATCAGTGAATCAGCAACAGGGTTGTAAGCGCGAGGGGAGTGAAAGCTAGCCCGTCTGGCTAGAGATCTGTAACTAATGGCTCACTGTTGTATCTCAGCGTATTCACTGGACAAAGTAATGCTTTGGTAAAGCTTGACCTAAATTGTTTCTTTACTAATGTAAAACTTGCTAATGCCAAGAGGTTTTTCTCGATGGGAAAATAATGAATGTGCTTGGTTTTGATGTTTTCTCGAAAATCGTTAGCGGTAAACATTTTAAACGTGGTGTATTTTGGGTCATGTTCAAATATGAATTAATTCTACAGATGAGATAACAGTTCTGTGTACTGAACAGATTATATAGCACTGGCACCCTCACGACAATACCCCATTCAGTGTATACCTGCAAGCTTTGTCAAGTGTAGTTGTCAGTGACTTTGTAGCAGCCCACTGTTTGAGTAGCTGGTGTTAAGTAATAGTGCTGAAGTGTAGTATTACATTTACCTTCATGCAATCAGTGGTGCCCGAGCAGGGACTTGTACCTGTGACCACCAGTGCACAAGTGCAAGTTCCTAACCACTAGGCCACCATTGCCCAGAAACCAGGGCCTGGGTGAAAAATAATCAATTTGAAGAAAACAATTGCGTTTAAATTACAATTAAAATACTGGTAAAAAAAAAAACATTGCAATTAGATATTTTCCCCAAATCGTTCAGCCCAACTGTATTACAGCAAAATGCTGCAGTCAGCTGTTTTAGAAAACAGGGCCTGTTTTCACAGACTGCTTCAGGAGGAGCAGGAGGAGGAGTGATGATCGAGAATCAATTTTTACAGCCCTGGTGTTTGAAACGGCTGCGGTTAGTGGTGAAGTTTTGTTCATTTTAGTGCAGAGTAAGAGGTACGGAGTCCTAAATCACACTGACTAGTCTGTTCCACTTTAATGAAGAGCTGGATGCAGGTGAAAGTTTCGCAGAAAAGTTACAGTAAGCTAAATTACAGTAAGCTTAACTAAAAAAGCCTTATTTAAATGTCAAACTAGGGCTGAACAATACAATAAAAATATCATCTGTTAATTGTTATTGCCTTGTTGGTCTCTGCAGCACTGATTTTGCAGAAGGCTACAATATGCAAATTAGCCTCTAACAAAACAGAATTTCTTAAAACGTCCATTTGAAGGGGTGGGGCTAAACATGCAGTTTAAATAAAGCTGTAACAATAAGGAGGTATATGTAAAGGTGCTGGTTTTGTGACCTCACAAAAACTGAGTTGAAAAGGGGCTATTTGTAAAGCATAGTTTACATAAATGGACCGTGTCGATGGTAGTGTGAACATCTTGAAGCTGTAATAATACTTACATACTTCAAGTCTTTTTAATTGTAGATAAGTGATGATATTGACCCTTTAATAAAATGGAAAGGTATCACCTACTCCAAACATTTGGGATAAGTGGACGTGCAGAAATTAGATTTTTTGCCTGACTTTTCCTGAAAGCATGGAATCCACCTGTAGACCACATCTCGGCCCAGCTAAACAGGACCTTCACTGGTGCACCCTTAATCAGCACATGCCAGAGAAGCCAGACAGTTCTTGCTTCTTGCCTTCAGGCTATCTCACCACACACTACTCCAGCACACTGGCATGTGATCCAAGCCTTTAGGAAAAGACTTGCATTTGGCTGTGTGCTGGATGTATGAGCTACACATCATATGCAGCCAGAGATGAAGGGAATTGATGACTTGAAGATCAGCTAATCTGGGTGAATTGTGCCTTAATGGATGTCTAATATTATTCATTTCCTGCATTTAGGCTGTAGCTGGAAGAGAGACTGTCGTGGGCCGAATGTGGCATAATTGGAATATGCGGACATTTACTGCATGCAAAGTTTCAGACTCTACCTGTGTGCATTTATTATTTTAAATTTAAAAAATAATTAATTAAAAGGAACGATTGCTGAGTTCTCATTCGTATGGTGGACTAAAGATCGAGTCTTTGTTCACGGACCAGACTGCAGTGTGTGCTCACTTTTCCTCCCCCCTCCCTCCTTTTACAGGTCATCTCTTCACCATTAGCAGGGTGGAGAAGCGCTCACGGATGTCGCGGCTGTCTGTCCAGCCTGCCCCGCTTTCCCGGGCGCTGTGGTGAAGCAGTGAACGCAGACAGCGAGCGAGCGAGTCGGAGCCGGGGCGCTGGGGGAGTGTCACGCGTACAGCGGAATAAGGTTTTTTTGTCTTGGATTTTTGTATCATTTGCAAGAAGGCGAGTCTCAGGGCCTCCTCCTCTTCTTCCTCCTCCTCCTCTTTCGCCAGCGCCGCCGCTTCCCCTCCCTCCTCCTCCTCCTCCTCCTCCTCCTCCAGCCCCTCCGCGACTGTGAGCCAATATCCACACGGCCGAGGACGGAGACCTTTCCCGGTGAGAAGGGGCAACTTGAGCGCCTGGCTCCCCCACCACCAGCCCCCCTCTCCTCCTCCCCCACCTCCCTTCCAGTTCCCTCCAATTCGCCTTTTTTTGCCTCTGTTATTTGGAGCGGGGATTTGTTTTTTTATTATTTGTTTCCCACGGCCATATTTCGAAGATCCGCGTCCAGTGCCGACGAGGCCGGGCTCCGAAAGCAGGGGGGATGACTTTAGAGTCTATGATGGCTTGCTGCCTGAGCGAAGAGGCGAAGGAGTCGAAACGGATCAACGCCGAGATCGACAAGCAGCTGCGCCGAGACAAGCGAGACGCGAGGAGGGAACTGAAGCTGCTCCTGCTTGGTGAGTGCGTCGGCAGCACGCTGAACGCTGTAGCCGCCCAACAGGTTTGACCCGGGTTTAACCGCTAGCCCCTGCAGCGTGCCCAAGGCTTTGCGCACAAATCAATGAAACGCCTAGCAAAGCGGACATTTTCCCCCCGCACACTTGGTCGGAGACGCTCCTTTGCGAGTTGGTTAAACGAACGACTGCGTGTTTGCGTTCTGTCTCCCTGTTTTTGTACGGCCCGGGCAGCAAAGCCGACATCCGTGTCCACCACATTCATTTAACGCTGGAGCGTAGCCGCCGTGCTAAGTGTTAGCAAGGCAGCTAGCTAGCTTCGTTGGGCCAAAATGAAGAGGGCCGCGAGTCGAAGCACATCTAATTTAAGTTACTAGACACATTTATATCGCTGCTAATCTTTGAAACCGTGTTTGACGACGTGACGAGCACAAATAAAAGACAGGACAGTCTTGCTATCGCTGCCTGTGGTTGCAACGCATATTGTTGTTTCCCCCCCAGCAGCAGCTGGGCAAAGGCTATCAAGCTAGCCGAGCACTGTAATGCGGACGACGGTTCCCAGCAAACATGCCCGATGTCATTCTTCAGGATTGCCTCTAATTCATTAGCTGAATACATTTTACACAAGTAGCACCTTATCATTTTTGTGACTGCTCTGATTTGAGAAAACTAGGCCTGATGTGCTGAACAGATGTGATTTGTGATGCGTCCCTGTTGCCTGCAGTAGGTAGGGAACCTACAAAGGCGACGGTCCAGTGGACAAATTTTTGTCCCTACCCTGGACTTCAGGTCTTTCCTGGTGGACTTGCTGTAGAGATGTTCAGGCACGACTTTGAGACGTCTTTCGCCATCTTCAGATGCGCGATTAGCATGATGGCTCGACACTGTAGCTTTCCATTCATTTGACATGTAAATGTAAAAGTAGTGCGGTGTAGTTTAGGGTCTCTGAGCTTAATGGTCCCCCCACTGTTATTCAGTCAGACCCTCAATGTAGGATTGCATTCACATCCTGTGGGTGTTCGCACCATTCTGTCAGCGAGTGAGTGGCCAGGATCATTGGGGTTTGTCAGATTTAGGCTATGGCTGCAGTTCACACCAGCACACTAGACAATTTGAGGTCACAGTCATTCCACTTTTACACTGCCTCCTAATAGACTGTTATTTTAAACTGTGGTGATCCGGCAGCTGGGGCTGTGCGATTCATTGGATTTTCCTTTATAGTCGTGATTTTGGTTCCAGGCGATTATGGAAACAAGATAATCAGGATTAAATGATTATTGGGCAGCATTCAGTTTTGCAGTTATGCGTTGTATGGTGATATTCCTGGATTCCACTGGGTTTTTTATGTGTTTAGGTTTTTCAAAGCTGATCAGGACCCCTCCTAGATGATTTCTGGGTATTTCAGAGCTGATTGGGGCAGCTGTAGATGATACTTGTGATTTCACTGTTTTTTTTTCAGATTTTCAGGTTTTTTAGACCTAATTGGAGCCACTCCAAACAGTGCCTGTGTTTCCACTGGGTTTTTCAGATTTTCGTTATTTCAGAGCTCATCGGGCCGCTCTAGACAATCCTTGTGACTCCACTGTTGAATGTCAAATTAAGGAAAATTAACATTAAAAAGACCTTTTTAACATTGACCAAATGCAATATTTCCAAAGTCAATGAATCATCACACAAAATAATCAGTATCTCAATACTGACCAAAATAATTGTGATTATGATTTTTGCAATAATCGAGCAGCCCTACCAGCAGGGGAACAAGCAGCACGGCCTGCCCTGGATGTCCTAAAGGAAAGAGAAATGGGCTCTTTATCAAGCCTTGGAGGTTTTTGTCTCAAGAGCCGGATGTATTTGTTCTATGACTTGGTGAGTTTGTTAGTGATATCTGACACTGACACACTCTGCATTCATTTCCTATTAGCTGGACCGCCTTTCCGCTTCCAACCACAAAGCTCGGTGCATTAAAATAGGAATCGATGTTTGATCATAAGTGCATAGATGGAGAGGGAGGAAGAAGAGGGCAAAGGGGAGTAATGCACGATTGGACCAGCTATGTTAATGACTCATTTTGAAGGGTCTACCCCTACCCTATCTAGTTATGCAGGCAGAGAAAATCCAACATGTTTATAAATAAGACTTTATCATAATGTGTATGGATCTGTTCATGAAGTGGAGTAAGCCTTTATTGTTTATTGTAGCCTGTTAGATAAGTACATTTTCATAATTGCTATGCTCAGTTATGGCTGTTTTCATCATGTCCTTAACTCCTCACGTTCATTTACTTTTCATGAAGCTTTTCATTTTTGTGTTGCCGTCTCCCAGCTCAGTGGAACGGAAAAGGAAGCTGGATGGAGCTCACTCATCCTATTAATGGCCAATCCTAAATGAGTTAAAACTGTCACCACAACTCTGGATAAGTCTCTGCTAGTCGGGATTATCCACATCCTTAATAGGCTTTGTGAAACAAGTGTTTGCTTCCAAGGTGGACGCCACAGCTGTGCCGCACTATTCCAGTGCTGTCGTCGCCATGCAGAAAAGTGAAGTGGAATGACACGGACCATTGTCAGTACGCTATCAGTCCGAATAAGCCCATCTGCACCTGTCCGAGGGATGGGCACGGTACAATCATTAACGCACATCTTCCACTTAATATGTGAAGGCCTTTCCGTTCAAACCTACTTTAATCTTGGCTAAAGTGGCATAAGTGTAAATAGCTGTTTAACCAGCTGTGCAGTGCATGAGGATGACCCCAGTTGATTATTAGTCAAATCCGGAATAGAGTGCAGTGTAATTGGGGCAGATAGTTCAGTTGTTTTCCTAATCACTTATTTATTATGTTATGTACTATTTATTTTTTTTTATTATTATTTTTTTTTTACTCTGTAAAATGCATCAGACATGAAGTTTGTATTCCAGGTGCATCTGCATGCATTTGACTTGATGGCTGTGGTTTGGTGTTCTTCTGTTTTGGTACAATATGCAGTGTCCGAGGGTCCCAAGAGTACAGATCACCCTGTGACACAGGGCCTCATTTTGGAGTCTATGCATCCAAACACAAAGGTTTAGTGTTCTCTTCAAAACATGTTGAGGTGCCTGTAAATGTTTGGTGACTTTAATAAACGTCAGTGGCAGTATGTGCATTAGAAAAAGGCTTGAGTTGAATTTGTCCACCCAGACGATCTTGTCCTTTCTATAGGAGACGCATAAGATGGCAATTAAAATGAGCATGTTAGTTTTATTTCTATGAAGTGTTCACCTTTTTAATTGCACAAATTGAGTTATTAGTTATTAATAACAGAATATTACAGTTTTGTGGGATTACAATAGGGAACGCTTTTGTATTTTGCTGAAGGGAATGTGGTGGGTCCTCTTTACTGTACAAAAAGTAGTAGCTGTAAATGGAATTCATACATACATTGATATAAGTGGCCCCACTGTCAATGTAGCATGTTGGTGGGAATATCTCCACTGTATCAAGATGTGGTTCTACTTGTTCTGCTTAGCACAATATTGTGCCTTACCAGAGTTCTCTTCAGTCCAAATATTCAAAATTTCTAATCTTTTGAAATTTCAAAATTGCAATTTTCTCATTGCAAGGGCTACAGTTTTAATTGTATCCTATATTATGCGATTTTGACCAGATTTAATTGAGGGAGTTAATAATATGATGATCTAATCGTTCCATGCTTGAGAATTGCTCTGAAACTTTACATATAGCATGCAAGCCTCATGTCTACAAACAAATTGACTTTTTTTAGTGAAAAAAAAAAAATGTTTGCATTTAAAATGCAATTGAAATCTTGGTTAAAAAAATTGCAATTAAATATTTAGCCCAAATTGTTCATCCCTAATTTCTAGCACAGCTTGTACATTAAACCATTTTGGTGAACTTGGCGCAGCTTATACCACAGCTCCTCATAGTGCATCACTCCTGTAAAGAGGTGGACGTAAGGTTTTAACCAGGCTCCTGCTGCTGTTTTTAGCTGTTCAACGTCCTTTAGCCCAGTTCTATAGCCAGTGTTCTATCACAGTGTCGTATACCATGGCTATGTGGTTTGAGGCAAGTGTTTGATTTGGGCATACAGTTTGCACAGTGCTATCTGTTAGGGCACAGTCTTTCATTACTCGTTAGCTACACTGGCCTTGCAGCTCCCATGAAACTACAGAAGCAAATTTCGGACACCAGGCCTGTCTTGGATGATTGAACACATCAAATTGTGTAAATTGTTTTTTTTCCTCCAGAGCACGGCTGTAAGCTGTGTCTCGCTGTCTTTAAGTGTGTCTGAGTATGAGGGGGGTCACTGTGACCAGCGCTCCCATGCTTTAGCAGAATGGGGGCTTGGCTTGCCGCCAACAGCATTCATTTCTGCCCGCCTCGCTGCCCTCCATGCCCATCACTCCACGCCTTTCCCCGGAGCAAAGAATCTTGCCGCTGCCCTCAGCCCGCTCCCAAGGCCTTATCGGGCTGTGGAGGAGCCCAGCTTGACGAAGCTTACCATTGACTGTACTTGGTCAAAACATAGTCCAGTCTGCATGTTTTCTTTGAAATGAAATATTCCCTGTTTGGGTGAGATCTGATGGAGGATAGACTTTGTTGTCATATATAGGCAGAGATCTCCATAGTAAAAAGGAGGAAAAAAAAGATCTGTTGCGATTATTGTGTAGAAAATAGCAGTAAACAAATTGCTTTGATCAGAATTATTTGTTTGTTGATGGGCAAGAATGGTTTGATCCAACCAAACGCCATCAAACACTTGTCTGGAACTGTGATTGGCCATGATCACAGCCCACTTTAAGGTCTTTCTTTAAGTTCATATGTACATTTGGCAATCCTTGGTGTTGTTGATGGCAGATATTATAATAATGATTAACAAATATTTTGGGTTTTCTTCAAAGCTATACAAACGCGGATCAGCCATAACATTAACATCACTTGCCCAGTATGGAGTAGGTTCCCCTCATCCTGCTGAAACAGCTCTGGATGTGGTGCACTGTGTGTTCTGACTCAGCATTCACTTTTATCAAACCACACTATCTTCTCTGGGATCAGATCAGATGGGCTAGATTTCACTCCCATATGCATCAGTGAGCCTTGGGTGCCCCTGATCCTGTCAGCAATTAACCAGTTGGATAATTGGATCACTTTTGCTGGGTACAAACTACTGCACACCTGGAACATTCCACAAGAACTGCCAATAGGGCCCTTTTCAAAGTGGCTTCGATTCGTACTTTTTTTTTTTTGTTGCTTCCAGCACATCAACTTTGAGAGCTGACCGTTTACTTGCTGACTAGTATATCCTACTCCTGACAGGTGCAACTGTAATGAAATAAATAGATAGTCCATGTTATCCACTTTACCTGTCAGTGGTGCTATGGTATGGCTGATCAATGGCAGTTATATTCAGTAAATTAAGATCTGGGTCTGGGATTTGTTTTTGGACTGAGGATTGAACACTAAATGTAGCATTCCAGGCTAGTTGTGGTTGTAATGACCTATACATCTAATTCAGTGTTGGTACTGGGTGCAGGTAGTAAAGTAATTCACATATAGAATATTGGGCTGGTGTTATTGATGCATGTAGCGATACAGAATTTCTTTGGTTCTTTGCATTGGTTGCCACTAAACATTGTGCTTTCCAGAGCAGGTAGTTGATAAAGCATTGATCTGCACTTGATTTTTAGAACATTAAAGAATTTGCATGTTTACTTATGGAGCCTGCAGTTCAAATAAATAGCTTTGGAATATGTTAAAATGTAATTCAAATTTTAATTATATTTTTAGTAAAATAAGTGCTGTATGGTTTACTACAGCTTTGGGTAACCCACACTACAATGACAACAAACGTGTTCTGGTACCAGCATCAGCCGATATCCGGTATTGGATTGGAGCTGAAAAAGAGAATCACTCTCATATCACTCTCAATCTTGCACATATTTGATTAGTTGCTTTTGATTAGAAAAAGCTCAATATTATTGCTTATTTCCCACTGTAAACTTATGACAATGTATTTTATGATCATATAAACTAGTAATTGTATCATTTATGCACTTTTTAATAAATAATAACAATTGAAGCTCTTGCAGTTTGACTATTGCATACTTTTAATTTCCAAAATTAGAAAAAAAAAATTCACTTAAAAATTTAGTGTTTTTGCCTTTCCCAATAGCTTAAGCACAAACTCAGATGTTCCCTAAACGGGAACTGACCCGGAATTGGTGATCAGAATAACAGTGGGTGTGCCTTTGGCACACCTTAAGAACAACCACTTCTTGTTTAACGGCATTTATGTTCAAAAATAGCTTGGCTCTTTGTTGAATGAATTCATTTTACAGGCAGCCTGGTGGAGCTGGCATGCCATCCCTGGCAGTTGCCGACATACTAAAGATTGAGTGGGTTCATTATACTTTCAGGAGGGGCCTTGGCATCCAAAGACACTTTCACTTTCAATTCTGCGGCTGGTGAAATACAATACATCTAGGAGTGTTTTTATCTCGTGATGCCCAATATTTATATATCTAAAGCAGTTTTTAATTAAAATGCCAATTTAAAATATTAAGGGTGCTGTATTTAAATAATGCATGTCATCGTTTTAATATTTCGATGATGCATCTAATTTTTTGTAGGATATAAATACACACATTTAAATTAATCTTACATTTGTTGGAGCTAGTATGCTGTTTCTAGGCCTTCAGAAGTCACTAAGTAGCCTTTGCCCAGACAATTTTTTAGGGATTCTGACCTACATTTATTTAGTGATGATACAGAAGTAAGTTCAGGAACTAAATCTCCCAAAATCTTTGTTAAGTGACACATTTTCATTATATCTGGCTTACCAAAGGGGTAAAGTGGTCCTTAGGAGGTTTGTTGTCTAAATAGATATTTTGATTCATCCATGAAACACCGAAATACTGCACAGTTTAAGGTGGAATGGTGGTCTGATCTGAAATTTTTTTGTTCTTTGTCTCAAAATGGCATCAATATTTCTGAAACATATTTATAAAGTACATACTGCGTTGTCCTCCTGAAAAGCAAATCCTAACCCTCTTCTGTCCATGAAGCATTCTTAGATACCTGTGTTGCACTGCATGGTCTGGATTGGGAACCCCACCTTGGGCATATTTGGTATATAACCCAGCCCTAACTACATCCATGTTCTGTCCAATCAGGTAGGTTTAGACAGTCCATTTTTAACCAAAACCTAGCCTTAGCTATTCATAGTTTTCATGTGCGCTCATGGTTGTATTGGACCACCTGAAGGTGTAGCAAAACAGAGCTTTTTTCCACCTGCCACTTGTTGTACAAGGTTTGTTGGGCCAAAATCCTGGACAGTAATGAGGAGTAATGAGGAGGAATCCTATCCAATGAGGATGGACTGGATTGTGGGTTTGTTCTAATAAATGTGCCTCCATGAAAGATTGGGGGAAAAATAAAATAACACACATCTTTGCAATGTTTCTTTGCATTTATTTATTACTTTTAATCATATGTTTACATAAAAATTCTGACGCAGTTCGTTTTTATGGATCTACATAACTAACTGTAGTAATGAGTGATGCTAGGGGAACCAGAAATCACATTACCAGTTAGCTAAAGGTAATCAAATAGTAAGTTATCTATAATACTGGTCAAAAGTTCTAGAAAAGGCTTTTTTTGTGCAATTTTAAGCAGTTTGATTACAGTGAATAACCTTAAATGGTATTGCTGAAAATGGCACTTAACCATCAATTCTTCTGAAACATATTTATAAAGTACATACTGTGTAGGTTGGGGGGGGGGGGGGGGAGGGGGGGGGGGGGGGGGGGGGGGGGGGG